>CM046466.1:5345000-5815000 GCA_025506415.1 Flaveria robusta | reverse complement strand
AATCATTTTTAATCATTTGTGTAATTTTCTAAAAGAATTCAGGATAAAGGACAAAAAATAAACAGATTTACTACTCTAACTAAATTTCTGCCATTTACTCTAAAATCTTGAGAACTTATTATTTGGTTACATCTTAAGATTCTTTTTTATGATGATTTAAAATCATGAGTTTAAAATTAAATATAGTTTTATACTCATTGAAAATACGTAAAAAAGAAATAAAATTTCCATCCACTAATATTGATTTCATAATATTTTAAAAAAAACTGCCTATTCAAGGTTCAAGAAACCTACAAATTAAATATGATTATATTTTGAGGTGTGATGGCCGACATCATACTGCTTTCTCAAAGGCCCATAAGTATGAATATTAAACAAATAATTGAATAAAGGTAAAGTAGATAACTGCCTAACTGGATATGACGATATAAAGGAGTTCTTATTAGCAACTTGCATGTTGATGGATGACATTCGTGTGTTTTTTTCATTCATAGTGTCGGAATTTTTATTTACTAAAATTGTTTAACATACAACTTTAATACTAATAACTTGGATCAGGAGCATTAAACCGAAAGATAACTCAGTATAATACATCTATCACCGAAAATAGTCATGTTTTAAGATTAAATTCTTATATATCAAGGGTTTCTAATTTCTTATAATTTATTAAACGTTGTTACGCATCAAATGAAAATTATTGTACTTATTGGATGTTCTTCCACGTAGGATGAAAATTATTATATTTACTAGACGTAAGGATTATTATATATACTGAATGTTAACACACACCATATACATGTTTGGAACACTAGTGACCGATGGCATATATTTTGGACCAAAAGTCATTCAAAACAAAGTTTTATGCAAGAGCCTCCACCTATGATAAACAAAGAGTGGCAAAAATCAACTTGTTGAGGAACGAGTTATAAGTCTGAGGACTTATAGAGGATACCTTCCTATTGGCCCGCATTGGCGAACCTAGAGTATGTGGAAGGGGCCGTCGCCCGCTGTTAAAAGGATTTCCAGTGTTATATATACTTAAAAGTCTCGATCGTCCCTCATAAAATTTTGTAAATATCCCCCATTAAACTTTTGAAAAATAAAACAAGATTGTCTTGAACACATTGTCAAGGGCAGAACTACCATGAGGTCTGTTTACCCTTTGACATCCCGGCTAGGCGGCTTATAGCATCTTCTCACTGAGGGGGGTCTGTAACCAAGTATATTTTTATTAATTTCACTCTCGAATAATCAAATAGTTAGTACGACGAAAAATAATAGTTTTATATCAACATAAATGTTTTTGACTATAAAATAAGCTAAACTTGTATTGATTTCAAGATATGAGAACTGTTGAATATCATTAGTATTAAAGAGTTTGAGGATTGTTTTTAACAATTAGTATAATTGTTTCAAACATATTATATATCACCACTTTTATGAGATATATGCAAATACAAGAGTTTGGCAACTGTTTTAACGATATTTTTCAGCAATAAACCGGATCCAACCCACCCTATCTTACCTTGAAAAAATATATATTATATTGTGATACCCAAACGACCCTTAAAATTTCCACCCTCATGAAAAATTTTTTTGAGTCCGTCACTGTTAACCCCGATCCAATTGACTTTGACCCACTCAGGTTAGCCCATTATTGTTGGCCAACTTGCCCATCTCAACATGCTAATGCTGCCTCTTTCTGTCTACATACTCACCTAAATTTATATGATTCACATATATAGATGCTAAATTGGATGCCTCTATATAAATATACAGACTTGATCGTCATAGTTATGTAAAGGCTTTAGCATCATGGACTCTTTATGAGCTGTTCATGGTTTTACAACCTCCGATCCATTCCAAATCAGAAAGACGAAAAAGCACAACAACACCATCACCATGACTTCAAACCAAAAATTTTCCTAAGTCGCACTACTGCTCAAGCCCTAGTCCTAACGCGTGGACTTTTATAGCAGCGCATACTTTCATAAAATCTGAAGAGTGTCTATAGTATTCAACTATAAGATTATTAAAATTTCTACAATCATTAGGAATCTGTCTAATAATGTGCTAATTCGATCACAAAAGGGTACTACATTAAGTGTGTATGATGTGAGTATTAAAACTTACAAGAATAAGAGGTGTTTGACCCTTAGATATATAGTATAGTTTAATGCTCATGGATCACGTTGATTTGGAGGGGCTGGGGTAGAAACAAAATAAAGATAATATTTAAAATAAAATGCACAACAAAAATTGCTATTTAATTAAAAGCTTTGGTTGGTGGTTTGTTTGTTTAGCTGGACGGCCATAAAATGAGGTGGACAGTGGACTCACCATACTTTTCACATTTACAACTCACTCCCTACATCTATGGGCTAATTGCAGACATACCCCTACTTTTCGTGAATTTAGTGCCATGAGTTTTGATACACTTGTAATTTTGTAAATCTTTTTCTGATGTTTTTATGTGTGTTGAGTTAAACTTATAACATGAGTATATACATCTATGATTTATTTCTTAATTCCCAACCAGACATCATATAACATGTATATTACACTTTAGAACTTATATCATATGTTGGTGTGAATAAAAAAACAATAAGAAAAACATTTAGTGTTAGTACTAAAAGTAAAAAAGAATAATAATGCGAATGTAAGCCTTTAGTAAATAAAGTACATACAAATTGATGGTCTAAGAGAACATGCAACACGAACTTGTACAATGACAATATGTATGTAAATCAATTTTAAATTATTAGGTGCCCTCGTGTTATACCGGATTAGAGGGTTAATAAACGATACTCATATTATCACAAAATATATTAATAGAAAGAATACTAAAGAGTAACCATGCAAAGTCTAGAATCAAGTTATGAACCCAAGCTATTTCATTAACAATACTAGTTGTGACAGCACACTAAAACCAGACATGTCAATTGTCGTGTTACATTCGACAAACCAAGGAACAAGATTGTATATCGAGCCATCACGCCCAATCGACATCGGTATATGATATTATGTGATCAATTCTCAGGAAAAACTAAGACAAAAGCCAAAGGTGTGAGGCCCATAAGGTAGCAAAAAAAACATGCTTAAGTATATTAAAAACATCATAACATGGTTGTTTATTATCTTAAAAACATATATATAGCAAGTAACAAACAGAAGGTAGCCTAAATTATAAAAAATATATATATATATATATATATATATGTGTTTTCCTACTACTATACAAAGACACACTTCCTCAAACTCCCATCATATATAAACTACAACAAATCTATTCCTTTATCTTATTTCCCACAAACCCCTCCTCTCTCCTTCAAGCTAGATCAAGATCAACAAATGGAGAAACACAACACCTCCACCGCAACCAAAGGCGGCAAACCGCCACCACAACCGCCCCAAACCACAACGGTCCACCACCTATCGCCTCCACCAGGTTTAACCGAGCACGAGTACAACCAACTGAAACGTTTTATAACCGACTTCCACACCTACCATCTCACACCAACCCAATGCTCCTCCCTACTAACCCAACACATCCACGCACCGCTGGACCTGGTGTGGTCCGTGGTCCGGCGGTTCGACAAGCCGCAGACCTACAAGCACTTCATCAAGAGCTGCAAAGTCAGTGAAGGCTGCGAAATGGCCGTAGGGTGCACTCGTGATGTTAGTGTGATATCGGGCTTGCCCGCGTCCACGAGCACCGAGCGGTTAGACGTGTTGGACGATGAGAATCATGTGATGGGGTTCTCGATCATCGGCGGTGAGCACCGGTTGAGGAACTACCGTGCTGTGACGACGGTGCATGAGGTGGCTTCGCCGGAAGATTCTCCGGTGACGGTGGTGGTGGAATCTTATGTGGTTGATGTGCCGGAGGGGAATACGGTGGAGGATACTCGGCTGTTTGCTGATACGGTGGTGAGGTTGAATTTGCAAAAACTGGCGGCCGTGACGGAAGCTATGGCGCATGAAGGCGCAGCCCATTTCAAGAATTTGAATTTCAGGTGATGCTGCCGACTAAAATTGAAATAAAATTAGCCGACCACATTAAATGTCGTTTTTTTTTCATTGAATTGAGAATTCTGTGAGGTTTTTGGTTTAATGTTTGTTTTGGAATTTACGAAGAGCACCTTTTTTGTTATAAGTCGTATATTGGGCGTTTTGACGAATGGAGTATTTTTGTGAGAAGAAGAAACATTTGTTACTTTTAACCGGATAATGTTTATTTTTGAAGAGCAAACAAACAAATCGATATAAGTGTATAACTATAATAACTGAAATTTGAGTCACTCAAATTTACCAACATGCCCCCACAAATTTAAAGAAACAAGGTGTCAAAGCCAAAATCCTTTTTTTGTTCAGGTGAAAGTAAATGCTTCACCAAATCCTCTTCAGAAGTATCTTCCATTCAATTCCTAACACAACAATAGTCGTTGCCCGTCACAAGAGGACCCCAGCGATGGTCTTGTGACCAAGCTCGTGCGTGAGAATAAACATTGTTATTACAGGCGCATGATTGAACTTGTAAATATGTATTAGCTTCACAGAGCATTCAATGAAGCTCTACTAATAACAATAAAGAAAAGTGAAAAATTAACTCTTGCTATTTTCCGATACCTTCCTTATATCCCTTCTATATCATCATTGCTTCCCTCGATGCCTATGATATGCTTCTCGTTTTAATCTGGAACCTCTAGATCTTTCATGGTCCCGAATCTTCCTTTTAGATTTTAAGCCGACGTTCTATTTTGATTTTAAACCAGTGTTATGTATATGTGAAAATTTGGATCGTCCTCATAAAATTTTACAATCACCCCCTTAAACTTTTTGAAGTGAAGAAATAGCAAGAATGTCGCAAATAGATTATCCGGGATGGAATTACAATGGGGTCATAGTCTAACGCACCATATTTTTTCACTAACTGAAGTCTGTAACCAAGTAAATATTTAGTACTTTTACCCTCAAATAATTAAAATGATAGTAGGTGGAAAAAATCTAAAAGGTTATCGTTTTAACAATGAGTATAATGGCTTCAAATACATTATATATTATAACTTTTATGAGCATAATTGTTTTAAATGTCACACATAAACACTTTTTTGAGTATAGTTGTTTTAATACAATTGTTGATATTATGGTGGTATCTTATTATAGCTTGTTAAGTATGGATCATTTTGTAATTTGTAATATTGTGGGGAATGACAAGGACCTCTTTTACAACATGATAAAATGATGGAGGACTATTCACAAACAATGTGATGGAAACATGTATAGTTGTGGGAGTGGGGACTGGGGAATAATAAGATGTGGGGACAAATGTGACATGGAGTTGACCATGACCCATTTGACGATCATGACCAATCACAACATTCTTTTGCTCAATTAATTAAACAAATCATTTTTTTTTCGACTAGTTTAAGATTTATATTGTTTGTTTCATGATTATAATGTTTAAAAATCAGATATAATAAATTTTACTACTCATCACAGTTTCTAAATAATATAGATATTTCTAAATAATATAGATATAATTTTAAATGGATAAACATGGTTTGTAACATTATTGTCATGCATCATGACCGTAATCTATTGGATGCATATTTAATAATAACAAATTGTTAATTCACTTCTCTAATAAATCAGTTAAGTCATTTCTACGGTAGAACTCCACCAAGAGAGCCAAAAGAGTGAAGAAAGGAGATCCTTGGTCCAAGGAGAATCCAAAACTTATAATGACGGGTGCACAATTAGGTCCAAAAGAAAGGGCAAGATTTGCCCAACGTCTTTGCCAATACCAGGGCGTCTTTGCTTGGTTAGAATCTGGCAGAGTGGCTAGAAGCTCTTCATTTAACTTATAAGGAGGCCTTCCACCATTTCAACTGATGTATACACGGCTCTCCTATCATGAAATAAGTAATGAAAGGTTAACTCTTGCTTGTTGTTACCTGTATGGCTTGGTATGTAGATTTTGATATATGTAAATGATATAGTTTAATAAATGATGATGGAATGAGAAGCTTAATAAGTAATTTGAAAATTTATTCAAAGATGAAAATGTAATAATCTTATTTGTATAAATGTGTAAGAGCATTCATATTAGATTTCCTATATATATTCTTATAATAACATTAAAAAAACACTATTTTTCTCTCTACTTTTCAATTAAATAATATATTTTCTCTCTACTCTACTCACAACTATTTTAAAAAATATTAAAGAACAGTGATTTCTCAAATATACAAATTAAACAGTAACTTTTCTCTCTACTTCACTCATAACAATTTACAACCATTTATTAAAATATAAGAAAAACACTCACATAAATATAAAAAATCTTCTATGAATGCTCTAAATGTGACATCCGCTATTTAAATTCATAAATCTAAAGTGGCGTCACTGTCATCAAGGACATTCGTTCCTCGTTGTGTGAGATTGTGAGAAACAAATTTACAGTATATCGAACACATATGACTTCTATAATTTAAATTAACTGAATCAAGCAACCTAATATTATAATTTTTACAAGCTAAAGTATTATGTACGACATATGTTGTTGTTATAATTATGTAATCTAACCTAATAATCCTTTATATGTGGTGACACATGTCATTCCCACAATCTTTCTCATCTTAGTTTTCCCGCTCAAACTATTTATTCCATTTTAAAAAGTCAAATAACTAATTTTCAAATTTTTTTATTTCTCTCTCTATATTATAAATACATATCCCTTTTTAATCATTAACTTATTAAAAAAATATTATTTTCATTAAATAAAAACTAAGTATTTTGACTAAAATATACTTTTTTAAAATCAAATTTGTCTAAAACTATGATTTTTTTCTAAAACAGCGAAACCTTTTTAAATTATGAAATATTTTAAAATCAATCTTTTTAAAAAATAAAAGTTTTACATAAAATAATTTTTACAAAACAAGCCCATAGTTTTTAAAGAGTGAGATATTGATAAACAAAACGAAATTTTTTTAAAGCAATAACTTTTAAAACAAAAGTTTTAAGAATACTAAAAATATTTTATCAGCTAATCAAAATACATTTATATTTGACGTTTTACAGTTCCTAACTTTTCGTTAATAAATATTTAATATTTTTTTTATTTAACCCGTGTAATACACGGGGTTGTAACCTAGTAAACTAATAATGTATTAATAGATTCAGGTAAGAAATTGGTATGACATGGTTATCAAAAATTTTAAATAAGTATCTTAAGTTATACTAGTTTTATTTGGATTTCTATTATATTTGTCATGGCATAAAACGTGTCCAAAATTATAATATAAAAGTTTCAAGTTAACCACTTAAAGTGTATCTTCTTACCTTCTAAGGGACAACTTTGAGAATTGAGACTCAAATTTTATAATTTTCTAGAAACTTTTTTAGTATGAATTATTCTATGTCCGCAATTGATGCTTAAAAACCTTGAAATCTAAAGTTGAATCACGTGAATTTACAAATCAGTATTATACTTATAGTTTCACATATATACACACAGAGATAAGAACAATGGCATGTTTCATGATTGACTTCTGCGTATTTAATTATTATACAAACTAATAAAAGTAATACTCAATAATGTTACATAATTAGTTACAATATTAGTATCTCCAATCATTTCCAAAATCAAGTAAGAATATTATTAAATAGTATAAGTTGTTCGGCTTTGATTAGGACCTTTAGGCTTCAACAAGGTCAGCTTAAACTTATTTAATTGACATTGTTGAATGATTCTTGAATGATTTTTAAAGGATCTTTTATTATAAATTAGATTGTTTATAAACATATTTTTTAATACTATATACTTGTATTATGGTTTTTAGAAATTAAATAAAAGAGTAAATTACAAATTTAATCCTTTAAGTTTGTAGCAAATTTCAAATATTGTTCTTAAACTAAAGAAATTACAAAAATTATCCTTTACATTTAAGTGTTTAATGGTGGTGGGAGGTGTTTCAAGGTGATGAGTGCTTATTCAAATTTTTATAATGGTTATTTGATGAAAGAGAGAAAGATAGATGAGAGAGAGTGAGAAGTTTTATTTTTCAATTTCTTTTATTTAATAGTATTATATTAAGTTACTTTAATAGTTTTTTTAGGACTAAAAACACCAATTTGCCATCATGTGAGAAGAGTTGACAGAAAAAATTAACATCCGTTAGAGTAAAAGACGTAAACTATTACAAAATATTAACATTAATCACAATTATTGTAATTTTCTTAGTTTAAAGACAAGGCTTGAAATTTGCTACAAACTTAAAAGGCAAAATTTGTAATTTACTCTAAATAAAATGACCAATAATCAAACCGATCGTAGTGGGCGTTAAACCCTACTCTTCACACCAGAACATACCGTGGCCACTGCCCCCGCCGGCGTTATGGGCCACCGGCATTACCACAAAAACCGCCACCTTTTGCCAAATTTCAATGAACTATTTGGATACCTCTAAACTCACACTAACCTAATCGTATCAGTCTCTCCTCCACTACCTGTTCAATAGCAGGTTTGATTCTTTCATTTCTTCAATTTTAAACACTCACAATCTTCAAGTTCAATCGCAATAAACATTTTGAATGCTTTTGATCTAAACTTCAATTGTTCATTGTTCTTGCCCTATTGAAGGTTCAATGAAATTAGACCCCAAATTAATCAATGTCGTCACTTGACTCATCACCACCATCGCCATCACTAAAATCATCCCGACCTTCTAAATCCCCAGATCCGTAAGCGTCTATCGCCGGTGTCAACACACTGTCGATAATCGATGGGCTTCTCCGGTTCTTGAAAGGCCCGATTGTTATGCTCCAAGAAGAATTCCCTACATTGGGGTGTTTTTACTATAGAACAATTACCCATGTTTCTTAAGTATTAATATGGTATCAAGTTTTTATTATCTTTTATTTTATTTAATAAAATGATAAAATAAAAAAATAATTGAATAATGACTGGATGGGCATTAACCATTACTCATGTTTTTAGCTAAAAGAATGATAATGAGTTGGCGTTGATGTGATGGAAAATACCCTTTAAGAGGCATTAACCATTAATAAGGGTCTAACTAAATCTAATTAACCAGATCAACGCATAATAAATATCCCTTTATACTTTTGAAATCTGTCCTAGGAAATTAGGAATTTATAATGTTCATTATAAGAATATGTAAAAGCATAAGCCTAAAAATATAGAGTTATATATCAATGCATTCATTCTTATAATTATATTTAAATTTTAAATTAGGTTTTTTTACACTTAAGGAAAAATGAGTCGTTTTGTTTTTACTCAGTTTGCCCCATATGACACGTCAGCTTTCTTTTACTTTCTCTGGTTTCCCGATCTAGAGGGTATCGTCCCATCTTCCCATATTTTCTAGTGTGCATGTTTATTTGGTAGTGTACAAGTCACATGGGCAAATATCAAAACGATGAGTATTAGTAACGTTCCCACGGGTCAGATTTTTTGATCACCAGATTGAGGGTCGTGTTCTCACCTAGGACAGGTATTTCCCACCTCTTCCACCATCCACTTTATATTTAAAAACCGGTAATGAGAAATTGAAGCAATGGGAGGCCTTTTGGAAGGTTGGAGAAGAAATCATGTTTTGGAAATAAGAAGCCCGCAAAGCTTGAAGCTCGGCTAACCTAGCTTGGTGCACCAGACAAAAATGGGACTCGGCCAGCGCCAAGGTTCAGTTCATCTCCCACTAAACTCCAGATGGGATGTGTTAAAGAGTGCCCATTGACTTTTATACGTTTCTTGTGTAGAACATCAAGAGAGGACCTGGCAACTCAAAATCTACCCAATAAAAATGATCCAAACCAACTAGTTTCTAACGACAAGAGCGATGAGTTTGCTAGTGCTGATACAAAGTAAATAAAACTTGTTTGTTTAATATATATGCGCTACAAACAAAGGTCACCCGGTCATTTTCCCAAGAGGGGAGCAAAAAGGTAAACAAACGAACAAACAAACAAGTCAAGGAAGATAAACAAAAATCAAACAACATCGGTGTTCATGAATCTAAGGGCACGAGTGTCATTAGCTGCAAGAATGTCATTGGAAATCAACTTATGATTCATTAAAAGCGAAAAATACTTCATATAACATAATCATCTAACTAAAGTTGTATTTGACAACAGCATCAATACTAATCCAAAATGAAAGTTGTTCAACTGCTCAACACTTGCAGCATAAGAGTTTAAGAGAAGCTCAAATTCAACATCAGGTTCAACAATCAAGACTGTGGATATGTTCATGAATTTTTATTATACTATCTTATCTAAGAATATTTCTAATCTAAACATGCATATAAAGTCTATACACAACAAAAACAATAGGAAAGCAAAAACATTTTCAAACAACTATTATACAGTTTATGTACCTTGAATTTCCACATAGCCTTTCCTTGTACTTATCCATCTAATCCCTCCATCTTGGACTTAGAACAGGAAAGAACCCCGGAGATAACGGGAAACTGATGCCAGGAGAACGCGGAGGCTGAGGTCCAGGGCCCAAGATCCCAGGTGAAAATGGGAAGTTTGGTGTCAATGGTGGAGGATGTTGATACCCAGGTGAAAGCAGCGGGTAAGGTGATCGAGGTGACGACAAATTCAAGTAACCAGAAGGCGAAGGCAGAAGAAACTGGGAACTTGGTGATGGTAGAGGTGGTAGTGGCGCGCTAGTTCTTGGAGATGGTCCACGTGCGCTAGGAAGTAATCCAGCAGACTGGCTTTGTGGGTTTACTGAATCATTGATCGAATGCTGCAGGTAGCGCATGTATGCAGATATAGGCGACTCTGCAGTGTTAGACCACCCTGCTTGAGGCGGTGGCACCATGGCCCGTTGAGGCGGTTGACCAAACTGATCATGTGTAACTTGATTATTATCATTCAAAGGAACCACTCCCCTAGGTCCATGATTAGGAAGGGTTTGAACGGGCATTCGGGGTCTGTTCATGTTCATTGGTGACAACGGTGGTGGGCGAATTCGTTGCAGCCTCATGCTAGGGGACTTAGGGGAATTAACTAACGGTCTGGGAAGCGGAATCGGTTCTTGTGAATGATGCGAAGGCGATCCAGTAAGCCGTTGAACAACGTTTCTAAAGTCATTCTTATTGATATTATAAACCTGAGGTTGAGATACAGGTCTACCAGGATCAACAACATTTGATTGGGGTATAGGGCTTTTTCTAATGTTCTTTCCAATCTTATTCACACCCAAATGATCACTATGCCTGTTTTTATGATAATTTGGATGATCCATTTCCGTTGGAAACCTAAGCTTGATCAGAAATTCTATTCTTCTTCCGCAATTTCAAAACACAAAATCTAGTAGTATCCATGTGTTCATATCAGTATATCAATTGAAGAATTAACTAAATGAAATTGATCAAACCCTAACGGAAGAGAAACAATCAATCGAAAGAGATAACGCACCTTGAAATTGAAAGAAATATCGATCAAGGGATGTTTGTAATGATTTGGTGCCCTAGAAGATGAAGATGAAGATGAAGATGAAGATGAAGATGAAGATGAAGATGAAGTGGATATCGTGGAAGAAGGGAATTGAAAGAAGACTAGTGGAGTATGAATTGACTTACGAGTGATGAAGAAATAGCGTAATGGTTGAAGATTAGTGAATCAATTGGTTGAAAAATAAGGATGATGTGATGAATAACGTAGCCGAGCAGGTAATTTGGGGGTTTGCTTATCTTCAAATAAATGGGTATGAAATGATGGACCAACCGACATGGGTTAAGAGCAATAGGAGACACGGGGATAGGTTAAGTTTTAATAATAACTAGTATTAAGACCTCGTGTTGCGACGAGAAAAATAAAACTATGACAGATAGCAGTAATTTCACACCACCATCGCCGACCACGAACACTGGAAAAAATTGAAAAAATAAAAAATTAAAAATGGAAAATTAAAACCAAACGAAAAGTAGACATAAAAACATTAAACCCCGCACATGAAACGTAAAATATTAGAAACAATAACTAAGTCAATCTAACACCCTCACGTTATGACGTGCCGTTAAACGTAAAAAAATAGGCGTAAAAATGTTGAACTGCGCGCACATGTTGCGGCGTGTTAACTCGTAAACTTTAAACCGAAATGTAAAACGAAATGTCTGTTAAAAATGAAAAATATAGGAAACCAAAGTTGAAAGTGAAAAAATATAAAGGTTAAATTGTAAAAAATATAAAGTATTGGGGTTAAAACTTAAAAGAAAGAAAAACTAAAAAGAAAGAAAAAAAATGGATAAAACCTTTTAAAGCTTAAGTACAAATTATAATGCATATATAAGTTGATAATTAGTATTATATATAATTATTATTATTTGATTATTATACTAATAATTCTTAACTTAATTGGTTAAGATAATGTATTCAAAACATGCAAATATATGTAGGTTTTGAGTTCTTCGGGTTTCCTACTAAGGATGTTGGGGATACGGTTTCTAGTTGGTCCAATTAAGGGTGCGTTTGATTCCGGCTGACCCGTCAGTCAGCCGGTCAGCGTTTTTGATGTGGCTGTGGGGCTGTTCTGATTGGGTCCGTGGGTTCTGATCCAGACCCTAAATTAAACCATTCTGACCAAGAAAAGGGGCGCTGCCCCTTCCTCCGCCAACCCTCACAATCTGCCTCCGCCACCAAACCCCCACCGCGCAACCCCCTCGGCGAGGTCTTCCACCCGTCGGCGACCCCCATCTCTCCGGCGGACTCCCCACCACGAACTCCCACAGCGCGACCCCCTCTGCGAACCCCCATCCTCTCCGGCGGTCTCCCACAGCGAACCCCCATCCGCGCGACCCCTGTCTCTCCGGCCTCCCTCCGGCGACGGTTAAAACTCCATTAAAAATTTGGCTATTGGTTATTTTTAAAAATTTGGCTATTGAATTTTAAGAACTACGGGACAATATGGTTATTTTTATCATTCAGCAGAGTCAGTCAGATACTGAATCAATCAGTCAAGTTTTAGTCAGATGCAGACTCAGTCAGATCCTACTGAGTCAGCGGTAATAAAACAGCCCCTAAGATAACATATATCATTCGAAGTAGGTTTATACATCTGTCGTTCAAAAAAATGTAATTATTGTGATCATTTGTATTAGGTTAATATAATATCTTTAATAGTACTAGATAAATCATATAATTAGTTATATTGATGACAAAGATCACAATATATGTGACATAATAAACGATAGAAATGTTATATGATAAATACTAACTTACATAAATTAGAAATAAAAATATTGTGCGAGTATATGGATAATAAGAGGGTAAGAATGCAATTGTGTAAAATAAAATGGTTTGGAACGGATTAATCAATAAAAAATATTCATATTTTTTAGAGGTTATTGTATTTTAATAATCTTAGCTATTATTCATTAGTTGGAATTAATTTTAACTCACAAAATATTTACACACACTTCTAATTTTAATTTTACTAGTTTTTTTACACCGTCACGTGTTGCGTAGGCATTGTATAGAACGTTATAAAGTATAGACTCCAATCAATCTGCCTCGTTTTCAACGTAGAGTAATTTGATTAATCTATTATGATTATTCCTTTATTTTAGGATTTATTTGTTTGTCGTGAAAAAAACTTTTTAAATTCGCAGTAAAAAAAGATTTTCTTAGTGACAAAGCTTTTAATGGTGTCGCATAAACCTTTACGTTTCCAGATATTTTTACGAACACGCTCTTTTGATATCGAAGTAATTCTGTCTAGAACTATCCATTTAAAAGTTACTCGTTATTATAGTTTGATGTGAAAGATGTTTATTGTTCAAAACGTATTCTTATTTCTATAAAATATGTCAAATGTTAAAGATCTGCGAAATTAGATAACAAAAAAGACTGGAGAACTGAAATAAGAAAAAACATTGCGTTTTCGTAAGTTAAGCAGGTTGAAATGAGCAAGATGAACTTTTTTTTTTAACGACAAATATACTCTAATCCTACAATACACCAAATTAAGTTAAATATATATAAGATATAAAGTCACACTCTAAAACAATAAAACAAAAAACCCCACGATACTTAATTTACCATATACCTTTAATTGCTGAATCTGAACCATCATTTTGTTGGTTTTAATTTTCTTATATAAATAGAAGTATAGGGGTCAGACTTGTACGAGTCAAAAGTTATTTCATATGAAATCGAATTTCACAGCCTCCAATTCAGGCACATAACCACACACCACCATTCCCTTCTCGTTCATCTTCATCTACGTCTTCATCCTCCCGCACTTTCTTTCTCTCGACCACCACCTAGTTGAAACAAAACATGCAGATTTGAAATAGAAAGCACACATCGTTCGATTTCTAAGGGTATTCAAGGGATGATCGAAACCAACCCCTATTGGGCCCTCAATTTGGGTGGTTAGGTGGTGGTTACAGGATGGTGAATGGGCTGTGTTCATCACTATAAATTGGCAAGGATGGGGATGGCGATCTGCTGTATGTAGCAGGAGATCGGCCGGTGGCGGTGATAGCCGGTGGCAGAGGTGTGGATGGCAATATTCGATTTCTGTGATGGAGATGGGCCGGTAGTGGCGATCGCCATTGTCCTTACCTACGGTTGAGGGGATGTTTAGTTTTTGGGTTGTCTCAGTGTGTACACCACTGTATAAGGGACTTGTAATACAGGGGAGGGGGCAAAGTGCGAACCATAAAAAACTGTCGTGGCCAAAACATAAGCTTTAAGACCAACTATTTCTTTCAGTTGGTTTTTTAATATTAAAATTAAAATAATATTATGTAATGTAATTTACATCCAACGATCCATTACTGACTGAGAGTTAATCACTGTTAGTTTTTTTTTTTTCATGAAATGGGGCTAACTTTGAGTTATTTTTAAACTCTATCGCCGCCTTACCTCTATCAACTTCGTTTTTTTGTGTGTAGCCTTCATCGTCATCTTAAATCTATCTCCAAAGAGTCAAGTGGTTCAGATCAGGAGGTGGAGATTGACGGATTTTTTGGATGCAGAAGTTTCAAATTGACGAACCTAATAGTTAATGTCCACTGTCTACAGTGGCGGAGCTTGAACCATGGATTAGGGGGGGCGGGGGCGAAAGTAAACTATTTTATGGGGGCGAACTTTATATTTTTTAAAAAATTTCCACTACCGGACCGAAAATTTACACTGCCGAGCCGAAAATTAACACTACTGACCGAAAAAATAGGGGGGCGGGCGCCCCCCGGCCCCTTAAAAGCTTCGCCAGTGACTATCCACTTAGTGTTCTGACCATATAAATATAGTTCACGTTATTAAAAACTAACGTTGTTAACTAGCAGTTAATAAGAGATCGTTGGAGAAAATAGGCTTAAAGTTGAAAATGTGTGTATACATTTGTGATTATTAAAACCCAATAACATTTTTTTAATAAAAGTATTATTAAAAAAAAGGATTATTTAATATAATAAGCTTCTTAGAGCATATTAAGTACTAGAGTTAATTTCAGTTTTACTCCCTAAGGTTTAACTAAAGTAATCATTTTCTTTCAAAAGATTAAAAACATCAATTCATTTTTAAAAGTTTCATATGTTATTTCAATTTCACTTCAAAAGTTTTATTATTTTGGATATTATTAAAACAACTAATAAAAATTTTGGATTAAAATTAAAATAATTTATGAAAATTTTGAAGGTAAATTGATGTTTTTAATCTTTTGAAGAAAAATAATTACTTTTAATAAAATTGAAGGAGTAAAATTAAAACTCTAAGTAATATATTGTTTAGACAATTATTAAGATAGAAAGATATCGGTATGTAAAATAATAAGAGCAAAAAAGAATTACCACGTAAGCAAATATGATATAAAAGTTAACAGAATTATACAATGCAAACAAAATAAATAAAACTAAATCATAATATCAAAAATTGTAATTAAACAATATCTCAACTGTGACCACAAGACAAAAACAAATGACTAGGTAGAAAAGGTATGGGGAGAAAATTCATGCATGTAAGGGAAGATAACACAAAAATAAATGACTAAGTAGAAAAGGTTGGAAAACGACAATGTAAGAAAAAGAAACTATTTAATAAAGTTTGTCAAAAATTAAATGGCCCATGCAGGTCTCGAACCTGCGACCTTCGCGTTATTAGCACGACGCTCTAACCAACTGAGTAATAGGCCAATTTGTTTTGTTGATATCTGAATTTTTATATGTACAAAGTTGTAGATTTCTATGAAATAATAAGTTATAGAAAATACAAGTACAGTGATACATTAATATGTCATATATGTCTATTGTCTTTATACTGTTCGTATGATTAAAACTTAATCAGATGACATGTTTTGTGGCAATTTTACTTTATTTTGGAGGGCTCTTTTTACTTCTTTGTTTCTGAGTAGTTTACAACACAAAACGTGCAAACTTAACATTAGATTACCTTTTAATTGGTATAATGTATTGTTACATCTTAATGGTAATGTGGCAGATGATTTGTAATTTTAAAGCTATAACTAAATTTTGGCGCATTAGATTAGTCACGTCATCAAAACTAAAATCTTAAAAAAGAAAACCTTTTGGCATAGACCTCCCCTCAAAATTTACCGGTAAAATATTCGACCGAATCCAAAAACTCTCCTGGGTTGGGTCACCCTCTCTCTCCTCTCCCATCACAACCCAGTGACCCACAGACATAGACCAACCATCTTCTTTCTTTCACGTCTGCATTTCTCTTCCAAATTAGAGTTTTTGATGGTTGATGGACCCATTGTAGGTTTTTTATACCATCAAAGTCATGTGGCATGTTATTTTTCTTCATAGACAAATATCTAGCATTTTTGCAACCTTATCCCTTGGTTTGGTTCTGTTACATTTTAACTTGAACCATATAATCAATAATCACTATCATAAGTAATATAACAGTAGGTAAGCTAGATTTTATTTGATCAACCATAAAAAGAAATTTCAATTACTAAAATTACATGTGGAGTAGCAAAATTTTAGCATGTCAAAGCAAAATTGATGGAAAGAAATGAACCCTTATTTAGAAATGCTAGTGTGGATTCATATAGTTAGAATTCACCCCTCTCATTAACTTCCTTCACATTTTCTTATATATTTCCATCATCTAACACCATGCACCATCAACAATCTTTAGCCAAAAAATGTGCATAGCAGTACATATATTCTCTCCTTCATCCCCACATTCTCATCACATAACTTCCAAACACCCAACAACTTATCCATTCATGAAACCCGGTAACCATGTATCTAATCTGCCTAGGTTGTCATAGCATGCCAAGAACCATTTCATATAGTGATTTCGCGGATGGGTGTGGGGTCGATCAAGGGCCTCGCCCTAGGCCAATCGCGGGTGAGGATGTTAAACGCCCGAAATTGGTTCATGGGTCATCAAAAAAGCTTAAAGGCACTAAAAGTGCGATAGTTGTCGTGCCTTCTAGTGGAATGGTGAATAAAGATAGGAGCTTTAAGCGAAAGGATGATGGTTGTAAGCCGAGGTTAATGAGAAGCGGTGGGATGAGAAGGGATTGGAGTATGGAGGATCTAAAACAAATAATGAATACTGCTTAAAAATGATTGACAAACCATTCTATGTGATTAGATGAAACTGTTAAACTCATTTGCTATCATAATTATTTGTAGTCTAATTGACATACTGTTATATATACATATAAATATTTGTGTAATATTATACGATAATTTTAATATGAAATAAGATTTAAAAAGTTATGAAACTTACTCATTTGGAGATTCTATTTTATTCTTAATGATGATAGTTACTAGAGAATCTTTAATCTTCTTTCATGTCCAACTTATAATGGAGATCTTATGCTTATGGTGTTCTTTTATATCCTCCCAAGAACTTAGAGAAGGTTAGTGTATTGATTAATTGGACATTAAGAAGAATTCATGGGTAGCCAAAAGGCCTTTGGTCTAATGGCATTGATTAACTCACAATCAACCAAGGTTCAAACTGATGGTGATCGTGAAGAAAAGGAACACAACAATAGAGAGAAAAGAAAATGGAGATAAGAATCTCAATTAATTCAAAAACCAAATCGTCCTTTTACTAACAAGGAAACAAACTATTTAAAAGTCTTAAACCACCAATTATGAAAAATGAATCAAATCACAATAAACTAAATATTGATTATTATGAAATTACTAAATTAAAATAAAAGAAATCTCCAGCTTTAAATAAACCATGCATGCCACGTATGGCTCAAGAGTGATCAACCGGCTCTTCGAGTGGGGTGCCGTGAAGCGTGCTCGGAACTTCGACTATGGGGTCTTGATCTGCATCATCCTCCCCCACTTGAAAAGGACTCGACCGCGAGTCCGCAACAACATCACCATCAGCCGGGACATAAGGCGTTAAGTCAGCAACATTAAAGGTTGTCGAGACATTATAATTCCCCGGTAGATCAATTTTATAGGCATTATCATTGATACGTTTTAGAACTCTAAATGGTCCATCTGCCAGAGGCTGAAGTTTGCTAAAACGTGTCCCTGGAAAACGCTCCTTCCGTAAATGTATCCACACAAGATCACCTTCTTTAAACACAACTTCTTTATGATGTTTGTTCGCTCGTTGTTGATATTGCAGATTATGTTTAATAATTTGTTCACGCACCTGCATGTGGAGTTCTTGTATTTGTTTTGCTCGTGTTTCACCCTCGGCACTATAATGGTCAGTTCCCAGGCATGGGGTGAGGTCAAGAGGGGTAAAAGGATTTCGGCCATAAACAGTAAAGAAAGGACTCTTATGTTAAAGATGGTCAACACCCATACTTAACAAGTACTGTACAAGTGCTTGGTTTAGGTCTCCTGTTATCTTTTACTTCTATCTTTTGTGTATTTGGTCTACCCACTAAGTAGCAGGTATTTCTAATTTAATGTAATAGAGTAATTGGGTATGGTAGTATGATGTAGTAGGTTATTGTCTTCCTATTTATGTACTGCTTTCATTTTATTCAAAAAGTGTCCAGAGAGAACACAAAAGAACTCTTCATTGCAATATAGTTTCTTTTGTTTTTCCATCCAAAATATAGTGTTTTTTTGATCTTGATACTCCTCTTGTTTAACAAGTGGTATCAGAGCCACGGTTCAAGATGTCAGATCTGCAATTAATCGGGGGAATCAAGAAGCTCAACAATCAGAACTACAACACCTGGGCAACTTGTATTTCATCATATTTACAAGGCCAAGATCTATGGGAAATTGTCCACGGTTCTGAGATCGTTCAACCCCCCAGAGAAAATGCAGATGGAATCAGGAGGCAATGGAAGGTGAAGGCAGGGAAGGCCCTTTTCATCTTGAAGACCACTATAGAGGAGGAGCTGTTGGACCACATCAGAGACTCGAAGACACCAAAAGAAGCCTGGGATACGTTGGCGGAAGTTTTCTCTAAAAAGAATGATACTAGGCTTCAACTTTTAGAGAACGAGTTGTTGTCGGTGACTCAACAAGAATCGACAATTTCTCAGTACTTCCACAAAGTAAAATCGTTGTGTAGAGAAATTGGTGAACTAGACCCGCAAGCAAAGATCGGAGAGCCACGGATGAAACGTATTATCATTCATGGTTTGAAGGCGGAGTTTAGGAGCTTTGTGGCTGCCATTCAGGGTTGGCCCACACAACCGTCTTTGAGTGAGTTCGAGAATTTGTTGGCAAGCCAAGAAGCCTTAGCCAAACAAATGAGCAGTCTATCTACCGGATCTTCATCAAGATCAGAAGCTGAGGCACTATATGTGGAGCGGAGCAAGGGTAAGTCCCGGTATAAACTCTCCCATCGTGGGCCTAACAGGTATCATGAGAAGAACAAGATTCATGATCAAACAGATAAAAAGAATGGAGAAGCTAATCAAAGCGAATCCAGTGGGGATAGAAAGCATCGTCATGGTGGAAGAAAATTCTCGGTTAAGTGCTATAACTGTGGCCGGAGAGGCCACATAGCCAAGAGTTGTCGGATGAAAACAATGAAGAAGGTAATGTTGCCACAGCCAAAGACGAAGAGAGTTGGGATGCTGAAGCGTTTGTCGCTCAAGTTGAAGAAGTGGTGTCATATACATCAACAACTGAGAGGCAAAAGAACAAGTTGGATGACTGGATCATGGATTCGGGCTGTTCGAATCATATGACAGGAGATAAAACACGACTAAAGAATCCGACCAGTTATGGTGGGAGCCGAGTAGTTGTCATTGCAGATAACTCCAAGCATCACATAGCCCACATCGGTGACGTTGTGTTTCCATCTGATAAAAACAAACACGAACTAACCCTACGAGACGTATACCATGTGCCCGGATGAAGAAGAACTTAATTTCAGTACCTCAAATTACTGAAGATGGAATGCATGTACTGTTCGGTCCAAAGGATGTAAAGATTTACAATCACTTTGAGACTTCATCATCTCCAATTCTTCAAGGTCACAAGAATGAAAATGTTTATGTGCTTGCAGCAGGGTCTGCATATGTAAGTAATGCAAAGGGTAATCACAATGCTGATTTATGGCATCAAAGAATGGGTCATGTGGGTTATGATAAGCTAGGCCTAATGGTTGAGAAGGGCCTAGTTAATGGGCTGCCCAAGTTGCAAATTAATAAGGAAGTTATCTGTTCTGGATGTCAATACGGAAAGGCAAAGCAATTGCCGTTCTCCAGTTCTGATTTTCAGGCAACAGAACCCCTTAGTCTTGTCCATTCTGATGTATTTGGTCCCGTCAAACAACCATCAATGCAAGGGTTGCAGTATATGGTTACTTTCATCGATGATTTTTCTCGATTTCTGTGGTTGTTCTTTATGAAGAAGAAATCAGAAGTCTTCTTGAAGTTTAAAGAATTTGAGAAAGAAGCAGAATCAATGACAGGTTTCAAAGTTCGATGTTTACGATCGGATAACGGTGGCGAGTATTTGGATTCTAAGTTCAGTGAGTACCTAAGGCAGAATTGCATCAGACGACAACTAACATGCCCTAATACGCCACAACAAAATGGCGTATCGGAGCGAAAAAAATAGGCACCTGGGTGAAGTAACGAGAAGTATGCTTCATGACAAAAATATGCCAGGTCGTTTCTGGGCAGAGGCGATGCGAACAGCTGGATATGTAATCAATCGACTTCCGTCTCAAACTCTGAAGTATATATCTCCCTATGAGAAGTTGACTGGAATTAAACCAAATGTAAGTTATCTACGTGTTTTTGGTTGTGTCTGTTATGTGTTTGTACCGAATAACCTCCGTCACAAAATGGACAAGAAGGCGATTCGATGCGTCTTTGTAGGGTATGATTCGGAGAGAAAAGGTTGGCGCTGCTGTGATCCGAGTACAGGGAAGATTCATGTTTCGAGGAATGTTATTTTTGATGAGAATTCCTCATGGTGGTCAATCGATAAGCAAGTGCTACCAGATACTGCTAAACTTAAAGAAGATCTTGAATTGTCCATGGTAAATCTAAGTTTCAAGGTAGATGAACCGGTGGCAGAAAGTGAAGATGAAGCTGTACAAATCAGTGAAGATGTTACTGAACCAGAAACACGTCTGAGGCGATCACAAAGAGTAAGTAAACCTAATCCTCGTTATGCAAATGTTGCTATAGTTATGGATGAACTTAAGGAACCAGAAAATTATGTTGAAGCCAGCTTGAAAGATGAATGGGTCACGGCTATGAGGGATGAAATGGCTGCACTTTTGAGCAACCAAACATGGGAACTTACATCTAAGCCAAAGGGTGTAACTCCAATCTCCTGTAAATGGGTATATAAATTGAAACAACGACAAGACGGGTCGGTGGAGAGGTACAAAGCCCGTCTAGTGGCTCGTGGTTTTTCACAACAGCATGGATTGGATTACGAGGACACGTTCAGCCCCGTTGCTAAGTTGACTACCATTCGAGTGTTACTAGCTGTTGCGGTGAGTAAACGGTGGAATTTGTGGCAAATGGATGTTAGCAATGCATTCTTATATGGAGATCTTGATCATGTTATTTATATGGAACAGCCATTGGGTTTTGAAGATCAAGAAAACCCAAACTATGTGTGTAAGTTAAAGAAGGCTATTTATGGATTAAAACAGTCCCCGCGGGCATGGTTTGGGAAAATTGGAGAATTCCTTGAACAAAATGGTTTTGTACTAACCACCGCCGACTCAAGTTTGTTTGTCAAGAAAATTGGCAACAAAGTTGTGATTGTGTTGGTGTATGTTGATGATTTGATTATTACAGGTGATGTTGAAGAAGATATCGACCAACTAAAGAGTAATCTATGTGTTCGATTCAAGATGAAAGATCTTGGAAAGTTAATTCATTTTCTTGGTTTAGAATTAACTTATGCAGGAGGTGATTTTCTATTGCATCAGACAAAATATGCCACTGACATGTTGCATAAGTTCAACATGATGTCGTGCAAGCCGGCGATTACTCCAATGGACTCAAGCACTAAACTGTATGCTGATCATGGAAAGGAAATTGAAAGTCCAACAGAGTACAGGCGCATTGTGGGAAGTTTAATATATCTCACACTAACAAGGCCTGACATCTCGTTTGTTGTGGGTGTTTTGAGCCGGTTCATGGAACGTCCAAGAAAGCCTCATCTTATCGCGATCAAGAGGGTGCTTAGATATGTTAAGCATACTTTGGGTCAAGGAGTGTGGTTCAAGAGGGAGGAAGAACCTGAACTGATCGGTTACTGTGATGCAGATTATGCTGGGGATTTAAATGAACGACGGTCCACATCGGGCTACGTGTTTAAGTATGGCGCGAACTCAGTTTCATGGTGCAGTAAACGACAACCAACTGTATCGTTGTCCTCTACTGAAGCTGAGTACCGAGCTGCTGCTGTTGCAGCACAAGAGTGTGTGTGGCTCGTTCGGCTACTAGGAGACTTGAATCAGGTCGTGAACTATAGGGTGAAGATGTTCTGTGACAACAATTCTGCAATAAAACTTGCAGAAAATCCCGTTTTTCATGCTCGAACGAAACACATAGAAGTGCACTATCATTTTATCCGGGAGAAGGTTTTAACAGGCGAGATCAAGATGGAGCAGATTGATACTACAAACCAACTTGCGGATTTGTTCACTAAGAGCTTGTCTAGTCCCAAGTTATGCAAGCTTTGTGATGGAATGGGCCTGGGAAAATTGGGTGTTGAGAGGGAGTGTTAAAGATGGTCAACACCCATACTTAACAAGTACTGTACAAGTGCTTGGTTTAGGTCTCCTGTTATCTTTTACTTCTATCTTTTGTGTATTTGGTCTACCCACTAAGTAGCAGGTATTTCTAATTTAATGTAATAGAGTAATTGGGTATGGTAGTATGATGTAGTAGGTTATTGTCTTCCTATTTATGTACTGCTTTCATTTTATTCAAAAAGTGTCCAGAGAGAACACAAAAGAACTCTTCATTGCAATATAGTTTCTTTTGTTTTTCCATCCAAAAATATAGTGTTTTTTTGATCTTGATACTCCTCTTGTTTAACATCTTACCCGTAGATCCATGATTCGACCGATTGTAGGCAAATTCTGCTTGAGGTAGCACTAAATCCCACTGTTTAGGATTGTCTCCAATAAGACTACGGAGGAGATTACCTAAATTGCGATTAGTAACTTCAGTTTGACCATCCATTTGGGGATGGTGTGAGCTACTAAATTGCAACCTAGAACCCAAACGCTTCCATAATGTACGCCAAAAGTGACTCATGAACTTCACGTCCCTGTCCGATGTAATGCTTTTGGGAATACCATGTAAACGCACAATTTCACTAAAATATAGACGAGCAACTTGGCTGGCATCATATGTTTTTGCACATGGCAGAAAGTGAGCCATTTTAGAAAACCGATCGACAACTACCATAATTGAGTCTTTCTTTCGTTGTGTAAGTGGAAGGCCCAAGACAAAATCAAGACTAACATCTTCACACAGGCCATCCGGAACCGGAAGTGGAGTGTAAAGACCCGCATTGGTATGATGAGTTTTGGCAATGTGACATACTCAACATCGTTCTAAAATCCAGGAAACATCCTTCACCAATTGAGGCCAATAGAAACGGTCTCGTATAAGACCCACTGTTTTATCCCTTCCAAAATGTCCCCCTAAACCCCCTTGATGATATTCTAAGATGATGGCATCACGGAGTGAACAACGCGGTACACATAACCGATTATTTTTAAACAAAAAACCTTCCTGTTTTGAAAACTCATGATAGGGACGGTTTGGGCAGACCTTCCACGCGGTTGTGAAATCTGGGTCATCATGATATAAGTGTTGAAATAAATCAAAACCTTGTACCTTGAGCTGAATAGATGTCAAGAGCGAGTGACGACGGCTTAAAGCATCCGCAACAGTGTTGGAGGAACCCGCTTTGTGCCGGATAACAAAAGAATAATCTTGAAGGAACTCAACCCATTTTGCATGTCGTGGGTTGAGTTTGGCCTGACCCTGGATATGCCGCAAGGCTTGATGATCAGAAAAAAGAATAAATTCATTGGGTAATAAATAATGCCGCCAATATTCAAGACTTCTAATAATAGCATAGAATTCCTTATCGTACGTGCTATATCGCCGCCTCGTGTCATTGAGTTTCTCACTAAAGAAAGCAATTGGGCGATTCCTTTGGCTCAGAACGCCCCCAATGCCCAGGCCTGATGCATCACACTCAACTTGAAAAATGTCATTAAAATTTGGGAGAGCCAATACAGGGGCACTTGTGACATTGTGCTTAATGTCTTCAAAGGCCTTATTTGCAGCTTCAGTCCACATAAAATTCCCACCTTTCAAGCATTCAGTTATGGGGGCAACAAGAGTACTAAAATTGCGGATGAAACGTCGGTAAAAAGAAGCTAAACCATGAAAACTACGAACATCATGTAATGACTTCGGAGTAGGCCATGAAGTAATAGAATGAACTTTTGTCTCATCCATTCGGATCCCTTCCGCCGAAATCAAATAACCAAGGAACACAACTGCAGAAGTGAGAAAATGACACTTCATACGGTTGGCGAATAACTGTTGATCATGAAGGACAGTGAAAATATCGCGAAAGTGGTCTAAATGTTGTTGAATGTTTTGACTAAAGATCAAAATATCATCAAAGTAGACGACCACGCACTTGCCAATAAAAGCTTTAAAAACATGGTTCATAAGTCGCATGAATGTACTTGGAGCATTAGAGAGACCGAACGGCATGACCATCCATTCGTATAAGCCATCTCGCGTCTTAAACGCGGTTTTCCACTCGTCACCGGGTCGTAAATGAATCTGATGGTAACCAAAGAGTGTCATCGGCAGTTTTGTCAACCACGACGGAGAGCACTCGTTGCACTACTAACGCTTCTCCTCGATCCGGATACAAAACTTGCTGGTCATGATGTGTAGTATCATCTTCTCCATCGGTATCATAATCACATGTGGTGTCATCAACAAAAGTTACAAGTTGCTTGTTTGGACATTCGCGAGCATAATGACCCAATCCTTGATACTTATAACAACGACGTGACCCCGATTGGTTTGCGTCTCCCTCTGAGGTACCTACTGATGGCTGCATAGGAGCAGCCCCCGTTCGTGTCCCGGATGCAATAGAAGATCGCACAGGTTGTTGGGTACGAGTAGGTATGGCACGGTTCTTACCCTTGAGTTGTTTTTCCACCTTAAGTGCAAGACGAAAGACGTCAACGAGGGTCCAAAACTGTTGTAACTGGACGATATCGGCCACATCAGGACGCAACGCTCCCAAGAATCTAGCAATCACGTGTTCCTCGTCTTCATCGGCCCCACAACGCATTCGTAGCCGATCAAAATCTGCGATTAACTATTCTACAGAAGAGCTATTTTGAATTAAACGATGATATTCAAAAAATGCATCTTGTTTATAATTGATAGGTAAGAATTTTGCACGTAGAAGTTTCTTCATCTTGTCCCATGTTTCAACCCATGCTTTACCCTGTTGAAGTCGCTTCTTCTTTACATGATCCCACCACAATGAAGCGTATTTGCGCAACTTAATTGCAACAACTTTTACTTTGAGATGATCTGGAATATCCCGAAGTTCAAACA
Organism: Flaveria robusta; assembly: GCA_025506415.1. Classification (NCBI taxonomy): domain Eukaryota; kingdom Viridiplantae; phylum Streptophyta; class Magnoliopsida; order Asterales; family Asteraceae; genus Flaveria; species Flaveria robusta. The sequence continues at coordinate 5,788,941 of CM046466.1, read as the reverse complement.
CACGTTCCACGGTACTCAACCAATCGATAAACTCTTCTGGTTGTGCTTTACCCTCAAACTCTGGAATCTCAACTCGTATCCCCAAAGAACGTAGAATATCATTACGATTCTGCGTTCGAATTTGAGGCGGCGGATGGCGGCCAAAAGGATTCTCCTCTCTGTCATGACCATCGTCCCAGACGACAGATTTTGACTCGGTTTCCTCGTCGCGGTCATCCTGTTGCAATTCTAATTCTCGAATCCGTTGTTTAGCCGCTCGATTTTCTCAACATCTCGTGGGTCACGGTTCATAACTACAGCCTCATTCGCCCCAGCCCTACGTGTGGCGTTACGTTGAGGTCGACCTTTACCTGCCATGATCGTCAGTCCTGAAACTGATACCACTTGATGGTGATCGTGAAGAAAAGGAACACAACAATAGAGAGAAAAGAAACTGGAGATAAGAATCTCAATTAATTCAAAAACCAAATCGTCCTTTTACTAACAAGGAAACAAACTATTTAAAAGTCTTAAACCACCAATTATGGAAAATGAATCAATCACAATAAACTAAATATTGATTATTATGAAATTACTAAATTAAAATAAAAGAAATCTCCAGCTTGAAATAAACCATGCATGCCACGTATGGCTCAAGGGTGATCAACCGGCTCTTCGAGTGGGGTGCCGTGAAGCGTGCTCGGAACTTCGACTATGGGGGCTTGATCTGCATCCCATTGTATCTATTTAGGTGGTGAAGAATTTAGAAGAGTGTGTGTTGTCATTATAAAAAAAGAACTAGTGAGGCAATCCTCCATATCTATAGAAAAAAAAGATAGTATTATTTATTAAAAGTTATACTCGAAAGAGACCATAATGCAACTATCAATAAATTAATAATTGCATCGATATTCAATTTATATATAAGAGCTTATTGTTTATGCGTTACAACTTGATAATAAAATTAATCAACATGTTCTTGTTATTTTGTGAAAGTGAAGGAAATTTCTTATTTAGAACTCAACGATTACAAAGAGATTAGACCCTATATATACACACAGTCACTAACTAATGCTAACTAATTAAATAACAAAGTAACTAATTGCTAACTAACTATATAACCATACAACAAACTTTCGGTCAACAATAGTCAATATGGCAACAGTTCTTTTATTCAAATCGTATGTGTCGTAGCGTCATTAGTTTCTCTTTAGTTAGATGTTTTATTTGCTTCAACGGGACTATATATAAATGTAAATGTATATTTAATAAATTATATATACATTTAAAGAACTATGTCGTTGTGCATAGTGCATTTTATGAGTTTCACAAATTAACCATCAAAATTTAAAATTTATAAAAAAATCCTTAAAATATGTGTGAATGTGAGTGGGGACATGAGAAACTAATTAACCTATATATGAAATAACCTTGGCGATGAATAGTGTCAACCACTTGTCTGGCAGGTGTTGATTGGCTGGGTTTTTTTTCCAGTTGTTTTACGTTTTTGCTATAATAGGTTTGTTTGATGTCTTTTAGTGTATTTGTTGTGTGGTTTAGTTGGTTGCTGGTGTGTGTTTTGTTTTTCTTGTTGCACGGTTCGAGTCTTCCCGTGTGTAAAAATTTTTCATCTCTTTTTCTCTTTATTGCAGTACACGTGTTTTGCTTCTGTTTTATTTTAGTCCACGTGTCCTTTGGTGGCTTAATTTATTGTTTGAATTGGATTTGGATATTGTCTCCCTGGTTGCTCCTGTTGTTGTTCTTTGGGGTGTGTAGGTTTGTCACCTTCTCTTTGTTTTTTGTTTCTTTTGTTTTTTGCAGATATAAGGAATTCATGGAGACTACTTGGGTGGCATTTAATAATCAAAATTTACATAGACTGGTTGCTTTATTAGTATCGGTTTTAGGGCTGTGAGGTTGAACCAGAGGCGGGGCTTTTGTGTTCGATGGTGGCAGATTTGAGTAATCGGTTTCGAACGCCGCTTCCACTACCCTTGCCCATCGATTCACCCTTTATATCCATCATCCACCGCCGCTTTCTGTTGCACCGGGACCTCACAAAACCACTATCTCTGATTCTCTCCGTCTCCGTAATGGAAAGGTCGAAAACGGTCGTCACCACCGGATCATCGCTGCCTAGGGTTCCGAAGAAAGTCGACGGTGAAGCCAGCCATTAAACGACGGTGCTAATGCCACCTCCAAACCTTTATCGCTCTTTCTTTTGAACACCGTTTTCACAACCGAGGTGATGCCTTTCTTGTGGTTCAGTTTGTATTTACATTTCAAAACTTTTTGTTCTTGCAAACTATATTCTTGCTGTCAAATATATTAAATGCACACAGATATACACATATATTGAAATAAACAAACATTCCCATGAATTAGGTTGTATAAAAAACTATGTTTGTTGTTTTCAATAATCAATTTACCGAATTTCTTTTATAAGTAGTTCAGGGTGAATTCCCTAGATTGTCATAGGTAATTTGTGTCTTATAGAGGTGTTGTTCTTGTTTGTGCTTTAACCGGTGTTCTGTCTGTAGTTGTGTCTTTGTTTTGGGCCTTCTTCTTCTTGCTCTTTTTCCATATACTTTGACCCGGACTTGGCGAACCCTATGTTCGATTAGGAGGTGGTGTTTGATTGCTCGATATCGTCCTTGGTGTTGTGATTGGCGGTGGTCTTCCGGCTGTCTTTGCATGGCGGTGACGGTGGCACTCTGGCTATATTTGCCGGTGATGATTACTTTTACGGTTGCCCCCGTTTACTTCTGTCTTTAGAACCACCGTTTAACAAAATGAAGTTCGGTGGGTGTCTTGCTAGCTGAGGTAACTTATAGTATTTCTAGGTAATTTTTAATTTTTCTCCATCCGTTTTTGTTGCAGGTCCAGCTTCTTTTCATGTCCAATTGTTACTGGTATGTTTTCTTTTGTGGCCTCACCTCTGTTACCGTTTGGGTAGCTTTGGTCTCCACTACTTCCTAATTGCTACATCTTGTGAAAATAACAGGTCGAACAACATGAAAGAAACCGAAAGATACCTAGCAAAATTCAGAAAACTCCTTTTGAACATGGCAGTGCTACAAAAAAACATGTATCCATGGCACTTTTTGTAAAGAAACACCAAAAAAAAAAACCACTAGCAGCTTGAAAACCGAGGAATTAGGCACACACGGTCAGCCTGAGCCACCTTTTGTAATCAGCAGTGTGGGGCGAGTGCCGAAGCAAAAACAAGATCGCAGTGTTTATTTTGGTATTTGGTTTTGTAGATAATGCATTATGAAAAATTTTGGTGTAACTAAGTATATCATTTGCAGTTATGAAATTTTGCAAAATAACCTCCGTTGGCACTTGAAACTGCAGCAATTGTTTGTTTGTAGTGCAGGCATATTTATGTTTTGATTGTTACCTAATTTTGTTTACCGTTTTTTCATCGATTTTAACGGATGTTAATATTGTGCTTGACTAGATTTAAGTTGTTTTACAAATCGAGATTATGTTCCACGAAAACCGTAATTAAATTTCGCACAATGCGCGAACGGCGTATCACCTACTTCTTATATATAATAAAAGAAGATTTTTAAGCAAAACCTAATAATTAGTGGTGAAGTTTAAACTTTTGCTTCTTTTTTTTATTTAAATAAAAATGAATTTAATTAAGTAAACCAATAATTAAACATTCCAAATATAACATACTAAATTATAATATATTACTACATCTTATCTCAAGATATAATTTAAAATTTTTTAATTTTATTATTTTTATTTATAATTTTTAAAATTTTTATTATTTTATATTTCATTAATGACAAATTACATGTAAAATATTAATAAAACCTAATGATAATAATATATTAAATTTCTTCGACCCATGTAAGACTTGCGGTAGTGGATTGAAATGAAGGCGCCATTTTTCATGAGTTGGAAACGATTCTGGCGCCAAAGCCACTACTCGGTTGTGAAAAGGGGCGCCATAAAGGATCATCGCCAACCTATTAATGGGCGTGAAAGTTGCAGATGACATGATTTAGTATGGGTTAGAGATTCAACCAAATTTTCTAAGAAACCTTTATGATTTGATCCGCGTATCATCTACTAAATGTTTTCAGAACAATTTTAACATTATTCAAGCCACACAAATTAGGGCTTGGGAGATTGAAACATTTTAAATCAAATTAATATCTACAAATCAATATCTACAGTGATCTTGAGTGAAGAATCTTCGTGGAGAGTATTTGATATGAAGATTTTAAAAAAGTAAATATACCATTCAATTCTTCCACAAACTTCGATTGGAGTTTAAATTTCTTTAGATTCTAGTTATATTAAAAAAAGTAAGAGACTTAACTCTATAAGTAAGTATATAAAATGTTCCATGAAGAAATTATATAATTAAATTACGAGTGATTTCTATTTTTTTAATTTTGTGTTTAATAGATAATATCGCTTTTAACCCGTTTAGTTTTATAATAATTTCGTTTTTATGTGAAAACTTTAATTTCTTAATTTTTTCTAAAAACGGAAGATGTGGTTGTCTTTAGGTTTTTGGTCAACGCTTCAAGATAATTTTTTAACGGAGTTGTATTCAAAATCGAATAATTTTTTTTGGCATCGTATGCTATAGCGATTGCCATTACTGTTCTGTTACCGTGATAAATCGAACTGATTATGAGTAAACAATTTCAAACGACAATAGTTAAATTATATGGCTTTCTATTTTGGCCACCTAACATTTGTATGTTTGCAAAAAGGTCTTCCTCTTCACAAAAGTGACATGCAAGGAAATACATTCGTCTTTTTTTAATTCTCTAGGCTTCTATTATTATTCTTTCACTCTTTGCGTAATCTATTATTAGGACATAAACAACATGCAGACAAGTAAACCGAGAGGTGGAAGGTCATCTAGTGGTCGCCGGCGGTCGGTGGACGAGGTGCGGGAGGTGGTGAGCGCATGAGCGGCATTTAGTGACATTCAACTATGGTGGAGAGCGTCGTTTGGCAAGCGACACTAGCGGTTGTTAGCATGGTGAATGGTGTTTGGTATCATCTTTTTTAAAATCGTTGATTAAACGATGTTAGAGATATATTGGGATGATGAAACACGAATAAAGATGGTGAGTCGGTCGAATGGGGTTAATCATCGTTGATTATACTTGAATGGTTAGATCGATTGGTGTTTACCGACCATGATAGGAGAGGAGGAGCAAGATCAGAATCTTAGACGAGAAAGATAATCACTATGTTACAAAAGAACCTCACGACAACGCGCGGGGGTTTAAATTCTAGTTATATTAAGACTCGTTTGTCATATAGGTTGAGTATTAACGAAAACCATATGATATTTAAACATTTACATTGTTTTTTTACTTAAAATATTACATTTTAAATATCATGATAAGAAAGTTACCATTACTATGCACAAATCAACGTACTTCGAATAGTACATAAATTCAAAGGGACTACTATACATACCGCCTTTGAATATTACTTTAATTCAAAGTGTTGAAGCCTTAAGCTGCTACATATAGTCAATCTCAAAGCTAAGCCAGCACGCCACGTGATAATATATTAACAACTACGTTCTAGTGTCGGTCAGTATGACTCATATTGTTACTATGTGATTTTTGTGTCTCGTATTTGTAAAATTGATACTTTTAACCCTTACACTTAATCTTAACAGTCTTGATGATTTTAGCCTCTCAACTTTTAACCGCCCTTCTATATCCACTCACAAAAATTTGTTTTAACATCTTGAAATATAAAACAAAAATCAAACATTTCTATTAATAAACCGAAAACATGATGTAATACATAAAAGTGCCGAGTTTAAAATCAAAATGTATGAGAATGCGGAACTAGGGGCATTAGGTGTCTGACTGACATCTGATGTGTGATCAAAGAACGTTCATTGTGCCAACTGAGATTTACAAAGAGCGTTCGGTGTGTAGCTAAAACGTCTAATGAGCAATTGCTCAGAGTATATCAAAAACATCCTATGGTATGCAACTTAAGAACACAAAACCTAAAGTAAGGAGTGGATATTCGGGACTGATCGAAGTTTTATGCGTATGCATATATCAAGTATTGCTACCTATATGATTAGTGGCATGATTAGATTCTCATTATACTAGTGATTTTTTGAGTTGTTTGTGATATGAATATATGATGATAAGTTTGGAACTCATTTAAGCATGAGGAAATGGTGTTGCTCCAATTATTTCAATCGAAAAGATTGTTTGCATGTGATGATGTAATTTTTGTTTGTCAAATTCGTTGTTTCGGTGCGGCAGCCATTGTTCCAATGTGAAATCTTTTTTGTTTTCACACCTCTGAGCTTTTTAGTTGACCCTTTGGATGGTTTTTAATTATCATAAATTTGATTTTTTGTCATTGTATGTTCTTTTGAGTACTTACATACGATCCAAAAGGCAATCTTCAAAATCATCATAGCATAAAATGCAAATGCCCATCTTAAGTGGCGGTATTAGTAAACAATTCACAATGCATGGGGTAATTATTAATACACTAGTTGATTATACGTTAAGCTATTTATCAACAATCAATTAATAATATTTTTTAAACGACTAGATGTTAGCATACCTATCATCCTTCACCTAATTATAGCACAAATAATTTATTCCAATATAAAATAAATGGAGTTAAAACTATTGATCTCAACGTGAGCTTCACCATATTTGAACTCTAAATAGTTTCAACTCGACCTCAACCCTCGACCACGACCAAGGTTCAGTCTTGGCCAAGGCCCAACCTTAACCAAGGTCTATAAGCGCACTTTTTCTTTAAGAAATATGCTTATTCGTAAAAGAGAGCATTAAAGACTTTGTTATTTTTTTTAAGACTCAACAATATTATTATTTATTACTTTTTAAATTTGTGGAAATAGAAAAAGTATGCCATTGGAAAATGACTTGACGTAGCATTAGGCAATGACACCACCCATGAGTGTCAATATTATTTAAATATTTATTTATTTGATTTCCTCTTCCCCACATATTTTATGACAAGGGCACGCACATGATATTATAACAAATTATTTTTTAAATAAATAACTACACCAGATCATATTCGCATGTTTGATCCCTCATCAAAATATCATAAATTATATTACATGTATAATCGTCACTTTCCACTCAAACCTAACACAAGTAGTTATACAGTGAAGATGTTAAGTATTCTATTATATACATATAAAATTACCATTGCACCCCTGTGTTTAAGTATCAAAGACTTACGAAACCTATTATATTTATATCTCTATAGGGGACCCACTTGACAATTAGAAGAGGAAAAAAAAAAAAAAAAAAAAAAAAAAGCACCCAATAACAAATTATCCAACTCGCTAACCGTCCTAAGACACCATCCCCTAAAACGACCAAATTTTAAGCTTTACTTTTATGACTTTAACCTTCTTGTTGCATCACATAATAGAACATCCAGACAAAATATACAAAAGTGATTTTAATATGTATAAAAATTTTAATTTTAATCTTAAAAAATAATAAAACACGCAATATGAGTACATCCCAATTCACAAGGGCCATTCTTGCAATTAATTTTAAAACCAGCTACCATTCTTGCAATTAATTTTAAAACCAGCTACTTTTAATTTCAAAGTTTATTAAGGTACTTTTACATTATGCTTGATCATATGTACTTTTCAACATGTTGTGCATCTATAACTTTTCTTGCAACAATATGTGATTTATATGTTATGAGCATGTTCAATTTTTTAGTAGATTCACATGTGCATAGTCACAAACAACGCATATGTTCTCGAGATGGAAAGAAAGTGTACCAAAAGTGGAAACCAACAATAGCCATTTGTAAGATGAGATGAACTACACTAGATGAGTGGCTAGAGCACGATGAGCATTACCTTGCGGACCAACGGATGGCACCAATAAAGCTACAACGAAATCCTGGGATCTCCCTTGAATGAGCAAGAACCGTGTTCGAACCTAGGCCTGGACTCGAGCAGTTTATTAGGAGAAAGCTATTGATAGCTTAGATTTATCTTGCCAATGGTTTAATGTTGTTCGAGTTGGAGTTGAACTTGCAAACATGAGCAACTCATTAGAAGGTCCACAGGACATAATCCTAAAGGACACTCTGACACTTAAGTTAAATACTTGTCTCCCTTGTATAAACCTTTAAGTATGTAGATCTCAAGCATTGTGTATGTCAAAGTATGTAGAGAATATGTAGATAGAAAGTTAAAGAGGTTGGAGATAGCCCCATCCAAAATATGTGCATGAGAGAGTATGTTCACTAACTTATGTTGAATGCAATTTAGTTGTGATTACTATGTCTGAATTACCCTTCCCTACTAAAGCATGTCAGTCTGAATTACCCTTCCCTACTAAAGCATGTCAGTGTAATTCATATAAGGTTGGACCGAGTCACGCCTCTCGGATAAGTATGAGATGATACCCCTTCTCAACTCGAATTTATTAAGGATCAGTTAAACGTAAAAAGATGTGTTCTTATGACAAAAGATAAATCAGAAAGTCATTCTTAGTGTTCTTTCACGCTCAATTGATGACGGATATGTAATTCAAAAAGTTATAGCATAGCCAACGGTCAATTACAAAAACATGACCACATCACCGCTATATACATGTTGCCTCTAAATGCACCTCCGGACGCCCCTTCCTTTCCCCTCCTCCCCCTCTCACAGACTTCGTTCAATGGTGTTCTTCACCACAAACACCTCTCCTTCGCTTTAACGATGTCCTCCCGGAACTCAAAAACACCCAAAGTATTAGAAAAAAGAAAAGATAATTAATATAATACATAAAAATGAAATAAATAGAGAGATTTTTGGTGATTAATCAGTGGTGCCAAAAACCAAACGTGGTTGGCTGTTTTGGTAGCGACACTTTTGTTTTACACCAGGGGCCGGCCCTCCTCAGAGTCTCCCACCATTCTTTAACTCAGCACGTGTTATTCAATGCGCCTACCAATTATGTATTTTCTTTTTTTTTTCTTTTAATAAAGAGCAATCTAAGTTAGATCCTTCAGCCTTTTAGGTATTCATTTTGTGATCCATTCATATATGAAACAATAATTACAAAAATCCATTTGTAAGTTTGTTACCATGTACCCACATGTGATATTTGTCAGGTTAAAGAGTGGATGATATGCATTTTTAGGCACAACTGTTTCCTTCCTTCACATAACAAAATAAACATGTCGGAGACCTTTTAGTAATCGAAATAATAATAATAATAATAATATTTGATTACATATAAACATAAATATAAACATAAACAGAGCAGTTTAAAGCTCTAGTTTTATTTTAACATTCACTAACAACACAAGTTTACTACTACTAATACTATGTTACATTAAAAACCTGAAAAAGCTTTATCATGGAGCCGAAAATCTGTTGGTTAAGGCTAACCGGAGCTCCTCTTGACTGTACAACCGACCGCCCATCTTCACGGTGGCTTGTTGGATCATCAACTCATTCACCACCGACACGCTCGCGTGGTTCACTTCTAGATCAAGTTCCATCAGCGCGCTCATTAGACGTGCTGCAGGGTGGTTCTTTTTGTTACATTGGATTCTAATCATGGAATCCCAACCAATGACCTTCACATCCACGTCCAAATCCGCTGTGGGAAGCAGGGCGGCTTTGGCCGTGGTTGTGCTGGTCATTTTCATATCCTCCGCCATTGAAATGGTGGAGGATGGTGAGTGTTTATTTGATAATTCCTTTTTCAATACATCAACTTGGTTTCTTAGGTTTTCTCTATCGGATTCGGAGTGCTCGAATTTCGACTTGAGCTCGTTAATGTATAAAATGGCGTCGCCGAGGAGGGACGCTTTGTCCATCTTCGAGACGTTGGGGACCACGGCTCGTAGCGCGTAGAACCGCTGGTTCAGCTTCTCCCGCCTCTGTCGCTCGGCTTCAACGTGGTTCAACGGCTCTTCTCTGCCGTTAGCCGGCTTTCGCCCCCGTTTTCGAGGTTTTTTCTCCGGCTCCACCACTCTCATGCTCTCCGCTTCGCGTATTACCGAAGCGTCGAGATCAGAGTGGTCGGAATCCGCTGCTGTCAACGTTACAGCAGCGGATTTCACTGTGCTTCCCGATGGAACCACGCCGGAGACGAAAGAGAGCATCCCGTCTTCATTACTCCCGCACGAAGTAGGGGATCTCTTCTTCTTATTAATATTATTATTATCCTCTGCACCGATGAAGTGAGATTGACCGGAGAACGGAGCTCCGGCGGTGGTAGAACTCCGTTTGCCCTCACCGAAGTTCAGAATCTTACCGGATTCCGCCTTATTATACGACGAACCACCGTTTCTACCACCGGTTACAGCCTCCGTCGATCTGAATTCAGAGAAATTCAACTCTCTGCTCCCGAAAATCCGCTGATTTGAGTTATCCACAGATCTAGGGTTTTCAGGAACCAAATTAGGGTTTTCAAACTGAAGTTGTTTCGGAGCGTGAGAATCGGTTGATGGAACAACACTTGTGGTCTGAGATCCGATTACATCAACCGAATCCTTAATCGCCGTCACGTCGGCGGTCACCGTCGAAGAAACCACCGGATCCGTAATCCAAATCGACGACGGATCATTATCATCTCCGGCAGCCTGATCGGCGTTAATCCGCATCATCTCCCCACCGTTATTGAAATCAAACGAAACCCTAACCTTCTTCATCACATCAGAGCTCTGAAAAATGAACTCCGTCGAACCTAATTCAATCACACCATCAGCCGACGGAATACAAACAATCGTCTGCAACCCAAAGCTTTGCCCCTGACGAGCTCGTTCACAGTGTGACGTCATCAGCCGGTCACCTCCGGCGACCCAAACCGGCTGGTTCGTAAACGCCGCCTGACCGGGGAGCCCGTTGCCGTTAGCAAACGATTGCGTCATCGAGATGAGAAAAAACCACTCGGTATCAGTAACTTCCTCATCCACAGCCTCATTCTCCGGCGCCGGCGTGCCGGAGATCATCGAATTGAGCTCCCGGAGCACCTTCTTCCGGTACTGTTGCTCCGCCACCGAAGTCGCCGACGGCGTAGCCTTGGGTTTATTCACCTCCCCTTTGTAATACCCATCGCCCCACCCCAACACCGGAGGACAACCGTAATCGACAACCGACGATTGCCAGAAGATAGCGTAGGTCCATGACTCTCTAGCAGTATCAATCAACCCCTGGAGTCGTTGCTGCAAGGTATCTTGGTTAAAGTCGTTGACGATGGAGGTGGAGGCGGAGGATGACGTCAGGGGGACGGTGGTGGTCGCCGGAGTAGTGGGGTTAGCCCAAATTGAAGTGATGTCGGAAGTGATGAAGGCGTCCATCATGGATGCGTTGTCGTCGGGGGTCCAGTGGTTCATGGTTAGGCGATAGTCGGTCATTCCATAAACCGGAGAAAGTTCACTTCGTGGTGGCTGATCGGAAAAGGTAGGTAGGTAGGTAACGGCGGCGGCGGTGGTGGCGGTGGTGGCGATTAGAGTGTGTGAAACGTGGGGAAATGGGGGTGAGTGGAGAGTAAGGGTTGTGGGTTGGGGGTTGTGAGATGAAGAGGTGTGTTTTTAGTGGGTGAGGAGAGGATGGGATGATGAGGTTTCAAAGAAGGGTCCGATTTATCGACACGTTTTTAACATCTTTTACCCGACCCACAGGATACACTACTACAATAGTGTATTTTGAAAACACGGTATGAAAACTACTTTTCAACTAGGGGCGTTTACGGTCGGGTTTTATCGGTTTTTTAGGTTTGAAATGAAATTGTTGAAGTTTAAAACCGAATCATTACTTACGGTTTGTCTTTGGTTTGGTTTCACGATTTGAAGACATCGATTACTGATTCTAAATCAACCAAAAAAGTACTTTAACAATTAAATGTTTGAAGACAATAAAGGCTTTAAGTATCTTCTTATTGATAGAATGGTTGTGAACATGTGTCTTAAACTTGTGAAGTTGGACACAACGTTGTAATTGATTAGACACGGTGTTGTTGTATAGACGTTTATCAATACTCAGTGCACATCAAATTAAATCGACAAATCTAGACACGTCATTATGGTAAGTAGGAGGCACCGTTATGTGTATGTGCCTAACATGGGAAGGTAGTGCTTCGTTTTGCCAAACATCTTGTTGATAGATTAGACACAATGTGTATATACATGTGAATTAAAATTTATTATAAGTGTGAGTCAAACATGAGAAGTTAGACTTGCGTTAGGATGAATCAGATGCACCATAATATACACGTGTCTCAAAACTAATTGCAACACTTGATCAAACCTAAGAACTTGAAAGCACGTTGTGAACAGCATGCCACACCATTATGCATGGTTACAAAACAATAGTGTCAAATCATATCAAATTTGCATCAAATCTGTAATTGTTTAATGCAACTTAAAACCACGCCCGAAGAAGAGGGAGCTACGGGTCTTGAATCTGTTTCGAATGGCTTACGTAAGTTACGCAAACCACTTGGCATATTTAATCGTTAAAAACAATATGTAATACAGCAAAAAATGAGCATAACTAAATAGTTAATATTGTCATTCAGAGATTCCCAAAAGAACTTCTAAGTTTCTTGATATATAATTTCAAGCGAGTTGAGTTTTGTACAATGCATAATATTTTTTTAATTAGATACATAGTATAGTCTTTAGTTTAAAGTTACCACTTGAGTAATTAAGACGTCTAGATCGAATAGTTTTAAGTTGAAAAAAATGACTGAAAAAATATATATAATATTTATAAAGTTAAAAGGACGTTAACTTTATCATAAACAATTTAGAGAAAAATTAATCTAAATATAGGTGGAATATAGCAGGTGTTGGGTTTACGAGAGCACTAAAATATTTTATGCTTGAACGATATGATATTATTGATATTCCCGATTATTTTATAAACTAGTAAAACACGAGTTAGGCGTGATATTTATTTATTTATTTATTGGGTTATTTATAATAAAACTTTCTACTACATCATTCTAATCAGCATGCATTAGTTTAAGGAACCAATCAAGATTCAAGCAAAACCTAAGTCACGCGCTTGGCCTTTGGATTAACGCCACTAAAACTATTAAATAAAATTGGAAAGTGACATTTAAGGTTATATATAAAAACAAACAAAAAGATATATAAAGAAATCAGATTAAAAAAAGATAAAGGAAATTTTTTTTATTTTTTTAACAAATGTGTCGCTATGGTCGAGATATATACATAAGGAGGCTTGGATTTGAAACCTAATAAACAATAGGAGAATTGAGAGAACAAATATAAAGCATGTATTTCTTTGTGTATTTATTAAAGCTAACAAGATAACTATTGAAATATCATAGTTATGTGATATATTTGAATATGTACATATAAAGATAATTTATTTTTTTCATATGTTATCATGAAAACATCAACTGTTACCATAAGAGCTGTTAAATGAAAATGGATACTGGGGCTACTGGATTGGAACACTTTATGGATCAGTTGGCCAAGTATATGATCTTATCAATGCGGATTTCCCAGCAACAACAATAAAAAGTAAAATACAAACAAGAGTTATGACTTCCGATATAATATTGCAAGAAATCCAAGAATTTCTAGAGGTGCTAGCACAAGCAAAAAACGATGACTATAATTATTTGATCGTCTTGTACACTTCTTGTGAGGGGAAATATAGAGAATAGAGAGCATCGATATTAATTCATTTTCTTGTTACATGTATAAAATTTTCATTTAGCGTTTGATTATAATTTTTTTAATGGTAAATGCTGCTTTGAATAATAGGTTGAATCTGAAATTTTGGTTATAATTATAATTACATTAAAAATCACTATATTTTATCTCTTATTTTCAATTAAGTAATATTTTTTTTTTTACTTTTATCATTATATTTTCACTCTTTTTCATTACCATCTCAAATATACAAATAAATAGTAATATTTTCTCTTTTATCCACTCATAACCAATCATAAATATTTTTTATAGAGTTAATTTCAATTTTACTCTCTAAGGTTTGATAAAAATAATCATTTTCATCCAAAAGATTAAAAACATCATTACCTCCAAAAGTTTTATAAGTTGTTTGAATTTTAGTCCAAAAGTTTTATTATTTTGGATTTAAGTTGAAACAATGATGAAACTTTTGCACTAAAATTGAAATAAATTATGAAACATTTGGAGGTGATTGATGTTTTCAATTTTTTGAAGGAAAATGATTATTATTGTCAAACCTTAAGGAGTAAAAATTAACTTAACTCTTTTTTATATAATACAAGACACATACTATATAAAATTAAGGATTAAAATGTGAATACTTTTAAATGTATTCGTGTAATTTTCATTTTATTTATAGTTCTTTTTGAAAACTCTGTTTTACACACGTAGATCAAATCAAATAAAATGTCTTTTCTTCATTTAAAGCATATGAAATAACCTGAGCCATTGATGTAAATTATTGACTGCTGACATTTTTAATAATAAACTAAGAGTTAGTTTTGGTAACAGTAAAAGAAGACTAACCGTTATTCACTAAATTCATGTGTATAGCCTTTGTACCACAAAATTAAACGTTTTATTACTTTTTATTTGAGTATCATAGTATTGTTTCATAATAAAAACAGTTACTTATTAAAACTATTATACACAAGCTACATAATTATATATAGGGTGCATGATTATATCCATAGTTTTACTAAATAATGAACATATGTTGGGTAAGCATATAAACACCTGATGTATTAATATATGAGCGCATTTACTTTTCACATAAAATATGTGTGTCGCATTCTAGGGCTTAGAAAGTTTCATACGGAGAAACACTTTTTTACGTTATTTAGCCCATATATATTTGTTGGATTACTAATTAATGATACATGACATGCATATCCAACTAATCGAGTGTTGGCTTACTTTAAACCTTTAGTTAATTCATTCACTTCAAGAAACCCTTGAAGATATATGTCTTCCTTTTATGTATGAGGATTGCATCTCACTAACCGTTGACAAGACACTTCAAGAGCCTCTTAGTCAAGATCTTGGCAACAATTTAATTTTGTACCGATGAGAGTAACAAGTGGAAAGTCTTTAATGAGAAAACTTATCAACCACACAATTTTTGAACTTAAGCCACTATGTCTTTACTAATCATAACGAACACCATCTCGTCTGTTATTATGACACTATCTCTCATTTGTTTGGATCAAAAGTTCAAGGCTTTTAGCTTGTTTCTAACGGTTTAGAATTCTGTTAACATCAATTTCGATTTCTACATGACCAGACAGTTATCATATTTTTAGTTAACATGTTTGGTTACAAAATCAATGTTTGGGTTGATCTGATTAAATAAAATGGTCTCCCAACCTTCCCGTTTACTACACAAATACACATTTATTAACCCTGCATTCTGTTTAGCATATTTACAACTTGAGTACAATCTCTTTAACATCCTGTCAAGTGTCAACCAATCAATCCTTTTGACTTATTTGGATAAATGAGTTAAATGTTTCGTATCTGATTAAATGATTTTAAAGTATTCACATCGTTTTTCTTATATATATATATATATATATATATATATATATATTTATTTTTTTTTTTTTTGAGTATTCACAACTAGTAGACTCTTAATTATTATTATTATTTTTATTTTACTTAAAGTAATTAAGATGCATAAATTACTAAGAAACATGATTTATATCCTTAGAATATACAAACAGTTCATTATAAAATACTTTTAAACTTTTTTAATTGCAAAACACGTTCACATTTTTCATAACAAAAAATGGATGCGATTTAAACTTTTTTAATTGCAAAACACGTTCACATTTTTCCTAACAAAAAATGGATGCGAAATTAATCCC
Source organism: Flaveria robusta (assembly GCA_025506415.1). Lineage (NCBI taxonomy): Eukaryota > Viridiplantae > Streptophyta > Magnoliopsida > Asterales > Asteraceae > Flaveria > Flaveria robusta. Next base: position 5,773,108 of record CM046466.1, on the reverse strand, counting down.
AAAATTAATGAGCTATGATTTTTCAACAACACTTTTTTTTACTTATAAAAATCACCTAATCAATTTGTATCTATAAATATGTACTCATATAATTTGTGTGTGAGGCAATCCCTAAGCTAATATGCCATTACGTCATGGGGACCAATTAGCTAAGTTGCTTGGTAGATATTATACAAGAACCATAACAAAACAATGACATGGTCTTCTATTCTTTATCATGCCTATAACCCACAAACTTATGCACGTTTGTGAAACATTGGTGACTGTTTTTAATATTTTTTTTAAGTTTCATTTAGCAATTAATTTGTTTGTATAACTTGTGTTCATTTCGATAATATCTAAAAAAAAAGATAGCTGTTTTTATCAAATTTTAAATAGCGATAACACTGTTTCGAAGATCGGATTGGACCGGCCGGTCCGACCGGAAATCGGATAGGTGACCGAACTAAAATAGTGTCGGACCGGCCGGTACGTCCCGGTTCAGTGGTCGGACCAGATTTGGTTTATTTTTAATTTTTTTTTATTTTTTGGATTTTAATGAGTAAAAACAAATGGTTGAACAATAAATTGGTGTGTTGGACCAAATTATTGTTAAGTTTTATATATAAATATATATATATAATATCTTATATATATAATTATAATATCATCCGATTTTAAAATCCGGTCCAAACGATCCGACTAACGGATAAGATATATGCTTCGATGTCGTTTTTTGAAAAGAGAAAGAATTTATCTCGTTTAAGAAAATATATTCAATAGCCATTTGTGGCATACGGGTAACTAAAAGACAAAATCCCTGCTTGAACCGCGTGCATTAAAAGAATTTGCGTTGAAACAAAATAAAAATATAGACATTATGCCGGGCACACACGGTGGTCTTTGGGAAGTCATAGTCAACGATTCAACGGTGATAAAGAAGTCAAAATAGTGGAAAACCAAAATTTACACGTTTTAGTGCACAAACCTGAAACCCCTCATCACATCTAGTTTTCTCTTTTTCTTGATATGAAAGATGTTAATATTTACTGCTCGTGTATCGTCAGACGAATGCTATAATAACTTTCTAAAACTTTGTGTTGAGAGTGCCGAGTGCGTATATGTTTTAGTCTGTTGTAAAAACCTGTCTGGTCGGCCGATTAATCAATGATTTATCACTAATCGGCTAGTGACCTTAGCAATTTCATGTAATCAGTGGATAAAATCGATAATCGGTCATAGTCGGTCAATCAAATTGGATCTACTCGGACCAAATGTTCCTAATCGGCCCTAATAGGTTCTAATTGGCCCCTAATTGCCGGCCACATTCCAGACTGATTCAAGCCACATTTTGGCCAGATTCCAGCCAAATGTTAAAAATTCCGGTCAAACCTTGAAAATTTTGGTCAAATGTATACACACACATTTTACCAAAATTTACATATACGCACCGCCGGAGTAATCCCGAGTAATTGCTAGTCAGTATCCCACCGCCTGACTAGCGCCAAATGATTTTTACAACACTGGTTTTAGTATGTAAATAGCTAATTCTGTACATATTATAAGCCAAGCACATGACTAGACTAGACAATTAAAAGTAACGACTTAAGTACAAAAACTATGACAACATAAAGTTTACTGCTACTAATAAATAATAACATAACTACATAAGAGTCTCAACTTATAGGTAGTATATTTATACACGAACATTAAAACAACCTAAAGCATCCAGACTATTTTCTAACGACCAGGAGAAGAACTAAAAAAAACTAACACGTTGAGATCATTCCTAGACCACTGGTGACCGAAGAAGAATAGGTAATGTCATTTAGACATGTGCATAAGTGTCAATGAAAAACATTAAATGTCACACAACAACACAAGTGAGGTCAACACATTATTAGACACCACATACAAGGGTCATATTTGGTACCTGCTAGAGTAACACTCTTGATAAACAAACACATTATTTGTTTTTAATTACAAGTGATCGGTTAGAAAACATTAATATAAATTGTTGCCTATAAATACATATACTCCAACCGACATGTATACACTTCTTATACACAATTACGGGACCACTCTTCAGTCAATTAGTCTTCGCAGATTATAAAAGATAATTATAGCAATTATTACTTCAGTAAATGATAAGTAATACATAATAAACTAACTACAGAAACGGATGAACTTTTGACCAAGTAACACCTAATGTTTATCCTGATTAAATTAGTATGTGTTCGAATTTCATAATATAAATGATAGGTGAATTTATGAGCAGATTTTAGAGGAGAGCGCGTACACAATGTTAACAAAAAGTAACAAGAATGACTGTTAGTGTGTTAGTTAATTAATTATTGATAATCAATAACTAGTTACTTAAAAGAGTGAAGTAGTGTGTCATTATATGTGTTTCCACAAGTCCATAGTTCTGGTCAACAGGGTGGATTCAATGTACGCGGTTGGATGGTACGTTTGGGTCCACAATTACACATGCTGAAAAGTGAAAAACATGAGAAAAGTGAGAAAATAACAAGGGGCTAAACGTATTAGGAAAGTGATGCTACTACTTCGTATTTTGATACCTTTTAGAATAAAAATATGTTTGGAATTTTCTTTTACTTTCTAATATAAGTAAAAGTTTATATGTATATAGACACACATATGGATGGAGCTAGTATAAAGGATGTGGGATCAATCAATTCCATAGATTTTTTATTCCATATGTGATGTATAAAGTAGTTTTTCGACCAACCTTCGAGATATTTGAAAGTCCTCTTGAATTTTTGAATTTACTTAGGAAAAATAAATCAACACAAAGTGAGAAAAAAGTAAGTATTGAATTTAATTAAATAATTTAGTTATTTTTTCTAAACAGTTTTTGAATGGACAATACATTTTTGATTAAAATTATCTCAAAAACCTCGTTATATCTTCTTGTTTTTGCTTGTTGAAATAATGTAAATTTTTATATAAATATCGAGTTCGCCCCCCCCCCCCCTTTAAAAAAAATAATTTCGCCCCCACTCCTTACGGGGATGTTCAAGCTCCGCCACTGCTCTCTAGTAGTGACAAATCTAGATAGACAGACTAACACATATAGGCAGTAAACTCACAAAAGGTAGTATAACTAGGATAAGAAGCGAGAAAGTTGGATCGTACAATATAAACTAACTATATATAATATATTTTATTGAATGTGTGAGTTCTTTGTTAGGTTAAATTTATTGTTTTTATTTTGTTCTTTTTTAAAAGGATGGTTCATTTTTTCCCTAGACTCTCCATTATTCTCCTCGAATAAAAACGGGATTTCCTTGGATGTCGGTTTCGGTTTTGGAGACCACACGAAAAGGAGGCTACTTTTTATTCAATAAAGGACTTGTGTGTGCATCACCTTATGAATTAACAAGTGAAATGATGTCTTCCTTTAATTATATATTTATATAAAATGAGAATTTTAGCTACATGAAATTTTTATGCTCTTTTGTTTTAGCATAAAAGTTTAGTTTTTTGCATAATTTGCCATTACGTTCATTTTTGTATCTTTTGATGTATAGTATTTTATAAAAGTTTATGTATTGTGATTTCATTTTAGGTGCAACAACATTAGTAGACAAACACTTAAATCTCCGATGCTACGTGCGTATGGCATTTCCTAGTTATATTAAAAAGCAAGTGAGGTGCTACAATGAATTTTTGTATTTTTGCTTTTTAGCCACAAAAGTTAATTATTTGTGTTTTTAGCATCAAACATTGATAAATTGATATATGTGTTATTGGAACTGGTATTGATATTCGTTTTTATTATTTCTGATGAGCCGAGCTGACAACAAACAAGTCATGTCCGTAAGACAGGGGAAAACAATCAAATTCTCACGCGCGTAGCTTGGGAGAGAACACTGATTATACAATATGTAGAGATTTGGACGGTTAGAGGTGCATAGGTTATTTTGAATTTGAAGACTAATTTTTGTAAGATTTTTGCTCATTAAATTTTATATTTGTTTTAAGTTATTTGTTGATTATAAGAGAGTTTGAAATAAAGAAGATATCAATATTATATATGTTAGTATAATTTGATTGTGATTATAATATTTATTAAACAAGTATTGATGCGTGAAAGGTATGCTTGTTGAAGTTTATTGTGGGCTCCAGATTTATGATTTTAGAATTTAAAAATTGGAATTGTTATAAAGCAGTTTTGCCCCTGAGGTTTGATCCCCAAAAAGACAAATTCTGGACATTTGGTCTTCTTATTTTTCATCTGGCTCATGAAAACACACGCAAAGATTTATATTTATTCTTTATTTACATTGAGTTTCATCCAGTTGATATATTCGGATTGAACAACCGAATAACTTCAATCTGAAAGCGCACCATGACTCTCAGTTTCATTCATGTGTTGATCATCTAGGAATACAAATCATCTACAACCAACACATAGAACATAACGTGTCAAGAGTTTATGTTCACTTGTAATGTTTCATTAAACACGGTAGTGATCATCTTTACAATCGTCTCACAAAACTAGACAGTGACCACCTCTTAACGTCTCACTAGAATAATAAAGAATAAAGATCAGCACTTTAACTTCTCACTAAAATTGTAGTTATAGACTCTAACAATCTCTAAGTCTCAATATAGGATTTACGATCTCTAAGTTTTCATTTCGTCCTGATAAACGATGGTTTTGGTAAAGTACTTTTCAGCAAAATGTCGTCACTTGATCCACGGTTGAACCGTGGACCGACCGTGAGGCTTTTGTTCATATTAATCATTGGGTTGTGGCATTAAGTGGTATCTTTTAAAAATGGAGGACATGCTTTATGAAAATATAGATATCTTAAGATAACACCTTGTCTACGTGTTTGGATTTTTAGTATCATTAATATAAGGCAAATTGGATTTTAATAATCCAAACTATTACCTATCAGCCGATAATAATCCATACTATTAATTTGGCCGGTAACACTCCTAACTTTCACTTTTATAACCAACAACAATCCCAGTGACATAATTTTCAATTTTTTACGCTCAATTTGCATCTATTGTATTCTCAATTTAGCTTGTAAGTTTTTTCATTTCGTTCATAATTATTGTTACGAACCGAATTGAGTCCAAATCAAACATAAAAAATTAAAAATTATGTCACTGGGATTATTGTTGGTTATAAAAGTGAAAGTTGAGAGTGTTACCGGGTAAATTAATAGTATAGATTATTATCGGCCAATAGGTAATAGTTTGGATTATTAAAATCCAATTTGCCTTAATATAAATAACTTATAAATCTTAAGATAACACCTGGTTATATATAATTGGAGTTTTTTCCATCATCAAAATAAATAATTTATAATAGATAAGTAAGCATCAACACAATCTACTTTCTCCAATCCCCTTTGAAAACGTATGTAATATTCTTGAATAACAGATCTCGGCCATTTTAATAATAAGAAAGAACAAATAAAGGATTGGAAGAGAACTTGTTTATTATTTTTTTACCATAGATCGATGTGAGGTGTTTTGAGTAAACAATTATTCCCAATAGGCTAATGTGGACTTTGCAGCTTGAAATTAATTGTTGCTGCTTTCCTGTTTTATGTGCCGGAGCTTTCCAAATTAATGTGGTTGGATCTTACGACCAAAAATAAAGGGGAAAGGAAGAAAAGAACAAGATTAAAGAATAACACTCTTAAATGTAGTTAGAGATTGTTTTTGTACGACTTTATTGTGTTCTAGACTTCTAGCGTTTTACCCCTATATATTCACAATAAACCCGTATATTATACGAGTTTAATAAATAAAATATTTAAGATAATATTAATTTATAAATTATAAAATTATATTTCAAGATAAGATATGATTAAAATTACGTATGAGTAAGTAATATAAGTAATAAAATAATAATATCAACCTTTTTAAATTTTTATTTTTTGAATTTTTTGGGTTTTCTTGAAAAAATAAATTAAACACTTTGTTTAAAAAAAAACCATCTTAAAAAATATATGTATAAAAGTTTGATGTTTTTGAAAAATTTCTTATTTTATAAAATCTTTTTCTTAATACTATAAAAAGATCTCTTTCTTAATTTATTAATAAACATATTTAGATCTAAAAAATTAAATAATATTATTAGTAATTAATGTAAATAATTAATAGGAGAGAAAAGTCGCAAAAATTTTGGTGAGTAGAAAATGTGATGCTGACACATGTACCCCATAGTTATCCTTTTATTAGCGTAAAAAAATTTACATAAATGAGCAATTTAGTTTCAGATCAGATGTTCATCTTGACATCATAACCTGGATAGTTAGCATCACAATTGGCCTTATGGCCTAATTGCATGAGTCACTATCTAAGGTATTTGTAATTTTATAATCACACACACATATGTGTGTATGCATATATGTATGTGTAAATATGAGCCTTGAACGGATCCTGATTGCCCTGACAAAACTCTAATTTAACAAGTCAGTATCCTTTGCTCCGAGTCACAAAGTGGGAAGTCTTTTTGTAACAACCATTCGACGTGAGAATCAGTAGGTTTTTTGAAAAAAAAGGTTAGGCCATGGATATGTCAGGCCTATTTAACGGTTCCTCATTTGAAGCGACCAATTACCATTTGGACCGGTGAAGCGGAGCAGATGTCGGATCGGATTTTCAATTTTTTATTTTTTCTTTCAAAATCAAAATTTTCTTATTCATTTTATGCTTGAGATTTCATTGTTTATTTATTTGAGTCTTCATTCTTGTTATAATTTATAAATGCAAATTTACACAAAAAAACATAAAGTATTTTTATATTTTATTTTGTAATTGATATATGTGTATACTTTTAAATTTTATACTATTATGACATTATTCGTTTCTTAAATTCACTTCGACTGGTCGTACCAATTCGACCAATGAACCAGGAAGACAATAAGTTCACTCTCCCGTTCCAGTTTCAGAACATTGTGTTGTTTATTTAGGAGATATGATTTTTAGAGTTGTTTTTTTCTAAAAAAACGTTTATAAAAGCCTAAAAGGTACTATAGTCGGTGTTTGGTTGGAAGGAATGGAATGGAATTGAGAAACTAGTATAATTTTCAAGTAAAATTGAGTTTGAGTGAGCAATTAAAAGTAAACCCAAGGGAATATTTCACCTCAAATTCCCTTGGTTGTGGGATTTCAAAATCCTTCCACCTAGAGAGGGAATTTGAAATCCCACAACCAAGGGAATTTGAGGTGAAACGTTCCCTTGGGTTTTACATTTCATTACCCACTTAAACATAATTTTACTTGAAAATTATACTAGTTTCTCAATTCCATTCCATTCCATTCCATTCCTTCCAACCAAACGCCCCCTAGATTTATTCTGAAAAATGAGATATATGAAAAATAATTTGAGAAATCAGAGGCTACATTTTCGTGCCATTAACATGATGAGCCAAAACAAATATTTAGTTTCTCTTGTTGCTCTAGGCTGTGTGATATCATCACACCTAATTTTGTTTCCAAAAATGTGGGTTTTTTGTGAATGAAAAGAGCCACACTAAGAAAAAGAGAGAATTTTGATCTTTCCCAAAAGTTGTGATAAAGGGGCTTCTTATCTAAAAAGTAAGGATCAATATAAACCATCCATTTAATTTAATATCTCAACTTTAAACAGAAATAAAATATTGATATCACATATCTAAATAAATACGGAATAAAACATGCGAACAAACATTAACTAACAATTGTAAATTTAGTTCTTAACCATTCAATCTTCTTGAAATTTATCATTCTTCTCATTCTTAAAGAAAAGTAGTTTGTTTTATCACTAACTTTTAGCTCCTAATTTGCTCTTACTTCAATCCGCCATTTGAGTCGTGTACACTTTCAAGTCAAGTTTGAACTAAACTAGCAAGTTCAGCTAAATTTTCACAAACAAAATTTGTGCAGGTTACAATCCCGTGTAATACACGGGCTAAATAAATTTACTGTTACATGGTTAATAATATAAAATTTTATGTGTTAAATATTATTTATTATACGGATTGAATAAACCCATGTATTACACATTTGAAAATTTGAAATTAACATATTTAAAATTTTAATTATGGATATTTATTAATTAATGAATAGCTATTATAATATTCATAATTAAGAGGAGAGAGAAGCGGGAAAACCAATTACTACATGGCCTAGAATAGTGACAAGTATCCGGATTTAATTTTATTTATTAGAATAGAGATATAAACACCATTGTTATTTCTGTTCTGGCAATATTTCTTGTCCATGATTCCGGTTGTATCTTTAATCGCATGAAAATCCAAAAAAGTACGAGAAATATTGTGTTTATGTAGACGTTTGGCTTAATTGGAAACAAAATTCAAATAAATGAATACATACGCTGCGACATTTTATAGGTCTACCTATAATATGAACATGATGATTGGCTCGACTCGGATATGTAGGAATTGATTTCACATATACTTCAAAGACGATTGTTACAATCACTTGTTAAAAACAATGTATGCTTTGTTTCGTACACTGAGTTATTTCTTTTCTTTTCCTTTTAACAAAAGAACAATTATGTTTTTTACAAATAGACTTTTTGTATATTCAATTAACTTTACTCTTTACTTTTAAATTTACTCATGTTGTCTAAACAAAAGGTATTTCATGTGGTTTTTATTAAACTAGTTATATCCATCAATGGGCATTGCGCTTGTAATGGACAGGGTGAATCAAGTTTCAGATAAAGCATCATAACCATAGAAGCATCGCAGACAAAATCATTCAGATGACGAACAAATTTGATCTCGTACATTTTATATCAATGCCTAGAACCGAATACTCGAATAGGCAGCCAAGCCTCGGTAATAGACACATTAGCAGAATAACGGAACATCTCAATTGAACAGGTCCATCATTATTGACTATTCAGTATTTTCAAGATAACTGAAACATCATAATCGTAATAGAAATATAAATCCTAAACTAAAATAGCAAACTCTAATTAAAGTGACACTATTATCACTAACCAACTTATACATTTTTAGGGGTTTTCCCAAAAAAAAAAAAAAATAGTAATTCTAATTAAAATAACAATTTTAGTCATCTTTTGTGGTGGTTGATAACAATAAATTTTAGTTATAAAAAAAAACTTTTATCATCTTTTGGAGCGGTTTTTAGTTAGAAAACATGTAGGTGGGTCGGTTACCATTAAAAAATTATTTTTATTACTGTTCCTTCATACATGCTTTAATATATAAGGTAATTTTTTTGAACAGCAAAACTTACGAATTTGCCGGAAGATTTTTTTTATAATAACATATTTTAACAATATCATAAAAAGTTATTACAAATCAGTGCAAGTGTTTATTATAGTTGGTAATATGTTCTCTTATTAATTTCAACTTTTAAATATTCGAGGATTCCGCATAAATCCTTATTCTGATCGAAGTGACAATTATCCAAATGCCTCTAGAAACACCCACGTCATCATCGTTCCCATAGGTAATATATACATGACAATACTATTCCTTTTTGTCACGTGTCAAACTTGTCGCTTATATATTGTGATATTTTATCAAACATTAAATACTTATTTATTAATCGCACCAATATTTAGTCCTTTTATTGTAACCCCTTAAAGGACCATCGGCATTAAGAGGTTAATAATGAAAAATAAGTTACAATATATATAACGGGGTTCACATATTAATTTTTTTTTTTGAACGACAAATGTGCGACCCTGCTTCGGAGAATATGTGTTATCTTAATCGGGCCCACATATTCGTTTCCCAACCGAGACCGCACCCCCAACCCCCTCAGGAGGAAACCCATTGCTGAGAAAACTCCATGGCTCAACCCTGAGCATTTTTGTTTAGAGTGAGACTTGAACCCATGACCTCCCAATATTTAAATGTCATGGACACTTCACTTTAACTAGTTGGTCTAGTTCGCATATTAAGTGCTCTGTGCAACCACTTAAAAGTTAAAAGACCACTCAGGGTCCAAACTTTAAGTGGTCAAAACTTTTTTGTATTTTATCTTACGTGTATTGGATGTTGATTAATGTATCTAAAAATATTATACAAACTTATTATTAATAATATGTTTTTGAGTGATTAAATAAATCTTTCTACTCTAATAAAAATATAACTAAGATGACAAGTGACAACATCACATTCATTATCACCAAAATTTTCTCGTTTATCTCTCATATTAAATAATTAATTTAATTACTAAGAATTTTATTTAACTTTTTTTAGATTATAAATAGTTAATTAATAGATTAATAAAAAAATCTCTTTATTAATATTATTTTTAAAAAATAATAAATTTTTCTAAAACATCTTAAAAATATTAATTATTTTTAAAGTTGATGTTTTAAAAAGTAATTTTTTTATAAACCAGAATTAACTAAACTTAAGAGTTATAATAATAAAATTTTTAAAAATGATACTTTTTAATAAGGTTTGTTTTGAATTAAAATGTTAAATTCATTCTTTTGTTAGAAAAAATGGTTTAAAAAGTTGATATCAATGTTTTATTACTTATAGTTTTTATTTATACGTAATTTTAATCATATTTTAACTTAAAATATTGTTTTATACTTAATAAAATTTTATGATATTTAATTTTTTATTTAATCAATACGTGTAATACATGAGTTTACTAAAACTAATTAATATATAACTTTTTAGAGGGGTTCAATCAACCCAATTTACCATATGATTCTTTAGAGGGGTTCCCTCATATGTTCACCGACTCGGGTTCTCCACTACTCGACTCAATTCAACTCGCTATTGATCTATCATATCCTTTATAAATTATAAAATATGAATCGGGGATGGACTCAACTTGAAACCTAATCAAACCCATTTAGAATTTGTTGACCATGATCCGAACCTAGTTCAACTTGACCTGACTTGTATTTTGAACCCGGTTTATGCAGCTTAGTACCTTATTACTGCTACCGCCCGCCTAGGCTTGGTTGGGCTTGGTTACACGTCATGTCCGCATATAATAACATAAGTGTCCATTTAAAATGGGCCGAGTGGTTAAAGTATACGCTGGACCAAACGGCCCAATTTAAACAACCGGAAGGCCGGAAGATCATCGGATCCACCAATCTCCTTGTCCCACACTCCCACTTGTGTATCAATTATCAACAAACGCCATTCCAATAATCTTTTACTAAGCATTGTTTGGTGAAAGGAATATTTACTTTTAATTAAAATATATAATGATTGTTTTGGTTAATTAAACTAATGAATAACTTTGTCTTCATGCATTTTTTTATTATATTTTTAGGTAGACTTTTGAAATTGTATCATATAACTGATTTTCGACAAATGACTTTGACTCAAATTCATCCATTCTATTTATGAAACGACGGAAAAAACTACATGACGCTTCACTAATGAATATGTAGAGTTTGAAAATAAAACCTTAAAACTTGAAGGTTTTGGAAAGAGATTTAAAACCTTCAAAGTGAAAAGGGAGAGTAATCTATTTTTAAAAGACGTTAAAGTTTTAGTTTCTTAAACTATATGATGTAATAAATAAGGTAAATTAAAGAGTGATAGACCTTGGTTTTTTATCAATAAAACTAAAAACGCCCAGAAAAAATGAGTGACCAAAAAATATTGTTGTTTGTGCGAAGATTGAATTCTATTGTTATTAGGGTATCTAGTTTACCACACATTCTTAAATTAGAAGATAAGATAAACTTCATTTTTTTAAAAAATTCTTAAATTCCAAAATAGAAAGAAAAAAAAAAGTTTTACAGAGATATTTATTTAAGCAAACCTTTTTTACATAATCCCTAAAGGACACTATAATGTTTATCAAACTCTTATCTGTTAATTCTAGGATTTGAAACTTATATCATTCAATCTTATCAGTAATCATAACCTTAACCGACTGAATTTCACATTTATAAACTTCAATCTTTACCCTTAAAAAAACCACCACACCACAACTCATACTTTTCACTACGAAACAATCCGTCACAAATACTCTCGTTCAGACGTTATTCTCTCTCTCTCTCTTTCTCTCGTTGTGGCGATTGGTGAAACAAAATCCATGAAAATGGCGGTTTTGTTTTCCCTCCCATTTTAAATTCTCAAAACCGTGTTGAAATTCAACTCAACTACTACCATAATTTCCTATTAGTATTACCACCTATATTTTCCCTCTTTTTTCATCCACCAAATTCAAACCCTAGAAATTTTTATATTTCCCCCAATTTCGTCCCTTTCAAAAACCCTAATTCGCTCCATCACTGATCTTGTTTTGTTTAGTATCTTCTCCGATTACTGATTCTGCAGTTTCAGTTACTTTATTCATGTATTGCTCTCAAAAAACGCGTTTTCCGCCGCAAACCCTAGATCGGAGTATGAGTTATGGAGGTTCGGAAGTCGATGCTAACGCTACTGCGCGTATGTTGTTCGATAGTATAGCACGGGAGCCGGAGGAGAAATTTGATGAGTCCAGTTTGCGTGAGTCCAAGTACGAGAAGGATTTGGAGCAGCCGTTGATGTCGAACGAGGTTCTCGAAGATTCTGACGGGCCGGTGCTGTCTCCGTCGTGTGTTGAAGCTAATACGCGCTCTGAGGCCTCGAGTCCTGTTAATGATAACGGTGATGATATTGACGATGAGACGAATAAGTGGATTTTGTGTAATCAGAGTGAATCGGAGGGTTGCAAGTTGCTGCCGTCAGTTGCGACGAGTTCTTCGAGTTGGAACGAAGATGTCTACGAGAAGCCCTCTATGGTGGTAGGTTTTAGTTTTTTTGGTTACGATTCATGATTTTGCAATTGTTTACTGTCACTTTTAGTAATATTTATCACTCTGGTAGTTTCTCCATAGGTACTGTACTAGACTGGAGACTTACTTGACTCAATTTGCTTTTTCATCATCATATGCATCGCTGATTAGTTGATTAGTATTTTTTGTCAGTGATTTGAGAGCTTTTTGGCTTAGTTTTCACGCTCAAACGGGTTAATTAAGTTATATAAGATTGTTATTGGTTAGCCTGTTGACGAAGTTAAATTTCTTTGATAATTTTGATCGTCAGTAGTATCCTTTCGCCCTCAGAGATTGCATAGCTCTTCTGCCTAGGATTACTGAACTGCAATGCTGAAATTTAGGAAATTTTGAGTTCATGTTTTCCAAAGGCCGCATAGCTGTCATCACACTAATGTTTTTCAAGTTGTTTGCAAAGAATTACTTTGATTTTGCTGAGGTTAAATACATGATTTATTTTTGGTATGGCTACTAGTCAATTGCTTCATGTACTAGGTATTAGCTTATATTTGATGTGTTTGCTGCTACAAGTTGTGTGTGTTTTGTGTGAATTTGCAGCTACTAGCTACCACGTCCCTCGCACACTTTAAAGTTGGCTAATCAAATTTCTGTACTTACAGGCCGCCGGACTTGAAAACTTGGGAAACACTTGCTTTTTCAATGCAGTTATGCAGTGTTTCACTCACTCTGTGCCACTTGTTCAGGGTCTCTATTCATACACACATCCGACGCCTTGTGATTGTATGTCTTAAATCTTCAGTCCCATTTATTTCAGTTTATTTTTCAAGACATAGACTCATAGTCGCGTAGATGATGAGATTTTCTTTAACATTAATTGCTTCTGAAATCTGAATGTTATATATCAGTGGAGCTATGCAAAGTGTCTGTGTATGATGTTAAATTGTGGGTTTGCAGCTAGCAATGAACAGTTCTGTTTGATCTGTGCTTTGCGGGAGCACATTGAATATTCATTATTATCAAATGGAAAAGGTGTTTCCCCTTGGAAATTTGTCGACAATTTGAGTTGTATCCTCTGATTGACTTGCACATTGCAATTGTTCTTTTTATCCTTTGTACCTTACATTACCTGGTTAATATTTGTTCTATGCAACTTGATCCTGAATATCGTTGTAATCCTTGACCTAGCTGTTATCAGATTTTTCAACATCATTCCTAAGATATCAACAAGAAGATGCTCATGAATTCTTGCAATGCTTTCTAGATAGACTTGAAAGTTGTTTAACCAATTTAATAAGAAAAGATGACGCTCTCCCTTCACAAAGTTACAATTTAGTCAAGCAAGTCTTTGGAGGTCGTGTTATTAGCAAAGTAAGAATTCAATCCTTAATAATTTCCTCATGTCTCATGATATTGACATATTAGTATCCTTATTCATTATTTTTTTGCTTGTTAATATATGAATTCAGTTAAGGTGTTGCAACTGCAATCACATATCTGATACATATGAGCCATCAGTGGACCTAAGCTTGGAAATTGATGATGCATACAGTCTTCTAACTGCTCTCGAGTCATATACTAAAGTTGAGCACATTGAAGATGAAGAAATGAAGTTTACATGTGACCATTGTAAACAAAAAGTGTCTGTCGAGAAACAACTTTTGCTGGATCAAATTCCTCCTATTTGTGCTTTCCATTTAAAAAGATTCAAACATGATGGATCTTATGTGGAAAAAATAGACAGGCATGTGGAATATCCTTTGGAGTTGGATTTGCAGCCATACACATCTGGCAGTGAGAGTAATAATGTGAGTTCCTTCTACTAAAATTTTTAAATTTTTTTTAATATCTGTTCACTTATCATTTACCACCATCTTTTATTACCAGGAGGATTGCAAATATGAACTATATGCAGTTGTTGTACATGCTGGCTTTACATCTAGCTCTGGTCACTATTATTGTTACATTCGTTATGCACCTGATAAATGGTACAAGTTTGATGACAGAAAGGTAATACTTTATAATATAATAATTATAATATCCGTCTTAAAATATGTAATTTGGAGTTTGATTTCAATTTTATTTTCTGTTCACACTGTGATAGGTTACTTGGGTTTCAGAAGCTTGTGTGCTCTCAGAGGAAGCATACATTTTGTTCTATGCAAAACAAGGCACCCCTTGGTTTTCCAACTTCTTGGAAACATTTAAACCTTCATTTTATACTAACTTATCAAACACTTCACCTAAATCAGTCCTGGAGAATGTGGACCCACCAAATATTCATTCCTATGACATCAACACCACTAAAAATATTCCTCAATCCGATGATGTGGCGCCGCTAATGCCTATTAGTAATACAGTAAAAGAAAGCTCTCCATTGACCTTTAAAGAATATGGTTCTAACCACAGAATTGAAGATGAGAAGAAAACAGGTGTTATCCCCTCAAGTGATTCAAAAACCAATTTTGATATTGATCAAGTACTATCTCCATCGACTCCACCAATATCTCCTGAACTTGAACTTTCTGATGATGATATTCCAGGTGATTTAACTATTGTTTTAATGGTGTAACTTTGGTATTTTTAAACCACTAACATGATCAATGGTGATGGTGTATACAGGTATTGTTTTTGCTGCGAAGCCTGAGCAATTGAAACGTGTAGAGAAAGCAACATGCAAGCGGCAAAGAAACAATGAAGTCCAGGATTCTGCAAAACGTGAGGCCATGAAAATATGCAAGAGGATGCCAGGTTCAAGGGCGAATTCGTTACTTTCTGCTATGTTTTCAGATGGTGAAAATTCTGTGAAGAAAATCAAGAAAACACCATCATCTTCAAGAAAGAATCATACCCGGTGATATGACTGGTTTAGTTTTCTTTTAAAAGTAAGTTGCGAGTGTTTAAATTAGGGTTTTTGAAGTCTTTTTTGTAGTTATAGTCTAATATTCGGATTTAAGTGTTCAGGTGGTTGGTATATTAGAGATGTTAACGGCAGGTTATTTTTGTGAATTAGTAATGAAGTTAATCTTGATGCTAGATATTAGCATCATAACCCAATCTTTCAGTACCAAGAGACTCAAATTAACATGGATTTACAATGTAAGAGAGCAGGTTGGTGGAATGAACCGGGACCAAATATGGTCCGCCCAGGTGTGAAACTCAACCAATGTTGCTGGAAAGTGGAACAAGAAACAAGTCTTGTGTAAACAAGTGTCTTAGATCTAGTAGTAGTTTAGGGGTTAGAGCTTGCTGTTGATAAATAAATCTGGATCAATTCTTGTACGCTTTATGCATTTAAGCATATAAAAACGGGTCCTATTTCTCTATCAGATCTAACCCGATGTACAACAGGTTAGCCATGACCACCTGTTTTACTTCTTTGCAAGGAATCTAGCACCATTACTTGCTATTCAGCACCAAGTGTCCATATACATCAGTGTCTGATGGAGGAAGACGGTTGTTGCTGATAAATATTTTTGTTGGAAAATTGATGGACAGTTAAAAAAAAAATGTAGTCAGAAAATACTCAAAAAATTAAAACTAAAATAAAATAGTTGTTAAAATATGATTTGAATATTGTGAAGACTAAAATATGAAATAAATTGGTGGTCGAGCAACAATCTTAAATAAAACTAAGAAACAGTTATGTTAGAAAATTATTGGATCTCTGGGAAAATTGAGCCCTAATCTTGTCGGAAATTTTCCAATCACATTTTTCCAATGGAAATTTGTGTGAGAACGTTATTATGACAAAATGTATGTTGGACACAAGAGCTTTTTTTACTAGTGTTTATTATTGGTTTTGAGGTAATTAGCAATCGAACGTCAAACTAGACGCTTTACTTGTTTGGTGGTCGGATCGGATTTAAGAACCGGTGACGTTATAATTATATATATATATTTATATTTATATTTATTTTATATATATAGTTATATATATAATTCAATATAAGTAATTTATGTATGTATTTTATAGTTATATATAAAACTCAACAATAATTATACAAATTGTGTTATGTGGCACTCTCACGCCCATTTGAACGAGGCCATTACATTCACCCTTAATACTATCCAAATGCAATCACTCCTAGTAAGGTCACACAACTTTTCATCGACATTGGGCTTTATTTGCTTCAAGTTTACTTGATTGTGGAATCACACACTAGGATTTGATTGGTAAAGATGAGACATTATAGTTAATTAACAAAAGGTAATTTTAAGTTTAGTGATATAGTAGAGATTTAGGTTTAGAGGTGTTGGTTTATTGTCATATTCACTATTGAGTATGTTTAATGATCCGGAAATGTCATTAAAACGTTCCTAATGATGTTATCACACCTATGCATCCTCATCACCCTACCTGGATTCCTTTTTAAAACACAGACAGAAACTCCTTCTCTCTTCTTCTCTCACAGAATCTGTCTGAGGACATTCAAGGGACGGAAACCTCTCCTCCACATCGGCCACATCTTCTTCATCTCTCATCCACGTCAGTCACAGACAACTTAAAAACATCACGTTGTTAGGTAAATTATGTCAAGACCAACATATTGCTGCTAAATGTGAAAAGGGAAGTAGAAAAGTAGGCTTTTTGGGTATAGCAAACATGCTCATGAGGGCCGGCAGTGCTCCACTAGCATGAGAAAGGGATCATGTTGGAGGTCGATCACATCAACATATGTGGTGAACAGAATACATTGGTTTGGTTTCATGGGTAAGAAACCATCACTTTTATTTGGATATATTTTGCCCAACTTTATTTACGATACTCAAGTTTTATTTAATCAAAGGAATGATGTAGCTCTATTTCATTCCTATAACTAAGCCAAGATATTTTTACTTCTAATAAAATTACTTTTTATATTAAACTTAATACCCTCATTAATAAATCTTTGTATCAATTGGATATGAACGAAGAAAAGAATGACTCGATATAGCCCACACGCTTTGTAATTGATCTATTGCCATTTCTGTATACATACATCTTAAACCAAGGTTTGAAAGTTCTTATATAATAAAATGTGCTTTTGAATTGCGATGGTGACACACATGAAATTATGACCAGACCAATAGCGATGCGAAGTAAAACTTCCAAAGAATAAGTAGATCATAAGGCTAAGGGAGGTTATTGCTTGAAGTCGTGCATACTCATCTTAAGGAGTGTGAGTTCTTGTTAGATTTATTTTATTTTATTTTGAAATCTTGTATAGAATCTCGATCATTGTAGCCAAGCTTTACATTTAAAAACATAAGTTGATAGGATTTCATGTACTTTAGTTTAATACAAACAAAACAGGATTCGGGTACACTTTAATTAGTGTTAATATAATAAGACAATAAATTTGATGCAATAATATTCTTTGAAAATACTTTTTGTTAAGACTTCAATATTTACAATCTAGTTTTCTTTTCTAGATTGTAATTTTGCATTCTAGATGATTGGTTAACCATCATCCGTTTATAAAATTTTCTTTGATGTAAAACAAAAATAATTACAATCTAGTCATTTACTTTTAGTATTTGTGTATTCTTATTACATTTTATAATATGCATAGTTTATAAAGCGTATAATATATAATACTATATCTCAAGTTATTATAAAAAATGAATTATGGGGATTTAATTTATAAAGTTGATAAATTAAAGTATTATTGAAACAATAAAAAAATAAAAAAAACTGGAATATTCTATTTAGGTGTAAAATAGTATAATGTAATATATTTGAGTTGATTTATTGTATGCATCATTTTTTTAGTACAAAACTAATACATTACACTAGATATGGTCTAGCTAACTAGCTAAGTGATATTATTGTCTTTATTGTGTGTTCTATACTTTCATGTGAGGTTAGTTATCCTATTCTGATGCAATTTGATTGAGAACGATATATACTATTAATAAAAATACAAACATTTAAATTCAAGAACACTTGGGATAACATCACACAACTTGATGATGCAACCCTTAAATGCATCTAAATTTCATACAATACCACAAGCTTTTCATATCTTTGTTCCAAACTTATTTATCTTTAAGTCATTACCCTTGTCCATTATTGAATACACTTTTTCAAGGCATATAGCCACCATGGCCACCACCTTCACCACCACCACTACCACCTCCATATCCTCCTGCGCCACCACCACCTCCGCCTCCTGAACCACCACCAGCTCCTCCTCCTCCGGCTTGTCCACCATGTGATCCTCCAGCACCTCCACCAGCGCCACCTCCACTACCATATCCACTTCCTCCACCACCAGCTCCACCTCCTCCTCCGCCACCACCACCATGTCCACCACCTCCTCCTCCACCTGACCCTCCGGCACCACCATATCCACCACCACTCCCACTTCCACCTCCTTCTCCACCACCATAACCACCACCATGCGCGCCTCCTCCTCCACCACTACCACCCCCTCCTCCACTACCACCACCACCTCCGCCTCCAGCAGCCCCACCGCCATACCCTGCACCACCACCTTCACCAGCTCCACCTCCATATCCAGAACCATGTTCTCCGCCGGCCCCATAACCACCACCTCCTCCACCACCACTACCACCACCACCACCACCACCTCCTTCTATACCACCATGAGTATAGTGAATGCTCTCTTCAACACTCAAGAGAGCTCTAGTTGCTGCACTAATGCCCAAACCTAATAAAACCAAGAAAACAACACTTGAAAGTTTGTGAACACCCATTGTGAATGAAAGTGGGTTGTAACTTGTTTGTATTTTGCATGAAATAAGTTGCATATATATAGGCATTGGGTAGGGTCGTTTCTTGGATCACTACTTCAACTTCTAACCATTTGCAAAATAGAAAAGTTCCATAGTGATCCATGTCAGAAATACACAATTAACTACAGAAAACGATATATTGTAGTGTGCCCTTTTGCTGTTTTGCACGAATTGAACATTTTATAAACTAATTAAGTAATTGTTTTTTCGTCTGAGTTGTTACTTGTTAGAGATCGATATCTTGAACTTGAAACTTTAGCCATGTAAGTAGGAACATTCAAGCTTCAAACATATGTTTGTGACTTGGTCATTTTGTCTACATATAGTTAAATAATTAATAAATCTATGTGGCCGGTATATATTATGGTCTCCTACATATATATATTAATTTGAACGATCATTTACAATATGCTGCCAACAAGTATAGGCCACATACATAAGTTTCATAATAGTGGTGATTTTAGTATTATTTATGTCTCTTTAGTATAATGGAACTTATTTAAGACCACGTAAAAAATTGAAATAGACATTTATTTTATTAAAAATGTGTGGGTGCGTACACGATCAACATTATTATGGTGGGTCTAAATTGAAATAAACATTCATTTTAGTATAAACATTTATAATATAGAACCCTTAAACCATGAGGGTTCTAAGGAGACATCATCCTTTTTGAAAGGGTCAAGAGGTAGCGCCCCTAGTGGGGTCTGAATTTTATCGTTATACACTTAGATAAGTTACTATATACTTTAAAGAAGAACGACGGGAATTAGAGCATCTTCACCAAATTTCTGTCACGTGCCGTTTCTATATTTTTCTAGATTTTCATTTTCAACCTTAATACTATAAATAATATACGTTTCCCCATTTAACTTTTTAGTAATTTTGTTTTTGAGTAATAACTATCGTTCGTTTTAGTTTTCTTTTGTCAATGTTTTGATATAATATTTTTTGAAAACGAAATTATCTTCAAAGTGGAGTTTGTTTGGTATCGTATTTACGACGGAGTAAGGCTATTATGATGGAGTGTACTTTTGGGGTTTTATGGTGCGATGACGCTCACTTTTACAACGGATCGAGTGCATGTTATAGTTTTACGATGACATGACAACGGCTATTATGACATTTTTTTGCGCCTCTCTTGATGCATTAGGGTTATACGTTATATTACAGTCGTTGTGATATGTTTTGGCATATGCGTTTTGTTATTTGGGATGGTGTTGAATATCCCCACACAAACTTGTTGCAGAAGACCGAGTTGAATTAAAAAAAACAAATTGTCTTTCACCAGTTGTTACAAATTTAAGTTGGTGTTTGATGCTGATATATATATACACACACATATATATATATATGTGTGTGTGTGTGTATGGATATCCTACACATCCCATTTTATCCACCCTAATTGTTTATTTCACTCTTTAGTAAACAACTAAACGCTCAAATTAATTTGGTTACTTGAAATTGCCTTTTAGTAGTGTCTTATTAAACCTCTTAGTGTATTAGTATATACCATGGATGGAAAGATTTGATGAAATCTTTCTACATCATTGAAAGATCTTCATGGGATGTAGGAATACATTCACTGTTAAAATAATTCTAAACATAGAACTACAAGAATTGTATACTACATGTTATTTAATTATAATTCTTTACTTATAGTTGATTATCGTTAAGATTCTCCGTAGCTAGGCGTGAAGAGGCTGAGATGGTAGCATATCACACTGGGCACGCAACCGCCCTTGGGATAGAGGCGTTAAAGGCCTTGTTTGTGAAGCACTCAACGAGCATGATGCATAAAAAGTCGATTTTTTTTTTTTTTTTTTTTTTGAATTTTTTTCAAACGAACTACAATATCACATCTAATCTTTTAATTTTTAAGTCAAATCTTACATTCATCACTAGCCCATTACATGTATCAGTCACACCACTGTCGATGTGACGCATGTGTGACAACATTTTTTTTATCACCATCACACCTATTAGGATCTAAACGTGCACTAGACACCTAGTTATATGCAAAAATAAGCAATATTGACTTAGTTATTTAGTATTAAGGCCAGTAGATTAAGAATTAAGAAACACATGTGTGGTATCAATTAAGAAGCCATTTAAAAGAACACTTCCCAAATTATATCATTTGTCATACTATTTAAAAGTTGTTTGATAAATATTGTACCTATTAAATATAATAAGTTCAAAATTTTTTCTTTTTTTCATTTTGAAAGGCATCAACAAAAATTCTTAGGAACGAAGATAATACTGTCACTGTCATGCTATTGAATGGGACCTATAACATCCAATAGATATTCATATAAGTTATCACATTTCAAATTTCTCCACTCACAAATATAGCATAATGATAATTTTTAAACGTGGTTTATCGATAACGAAATCAAAGTGTGAAAAAAGAAATAGTGCCATATGATATATCGATGTAGCTAGTGACCCACTATTACAAGCACAAACCTTAAGACATGCACCAACGCTATCATACAAACTACAAAACAATGTGAAACCAAGGATTCGTTTTATATATGTTATGTTTAAATTAATAATATATTGTTTTATTTCAAAAGGTTTGTTACTTAACGGTATCATGTTTGTATACTAAAAGTGTTACTGTAAAAGTGGTTTAGTGTTTTAGTCTCATATTGAATTTAAGAGTAAGTATAGAAAATATTTGAGCTAATCAGATCTAAAAATTATAAATACTGTCTAGAATATTTTTTTTGTCTATAGAATAGATAACCAAATCCTTCTACTCTAATAGAAGAGTAAATGAGGGTGTCACGTGTCAGCATCACAATCATTCTGAGAGAAATTTTTCCGCCTCTCTCTCCTATTAAATAATTACCTTAATTACTAATAATATTATTTTAATACTTTTTAATATTTAATAAATTAAGAAAGAAATTTATTTATTAAGGTTATTTCTAAATAATATGATATTTTTAAAAAGTCAATTTTTTAAAAACAAAAAATAATCAAATTTGGGAGTTGTAATAAGAAAATGTTTAAAAATAACATTTTTATACTGTTTGTTTTAAAACAAAATGTTTTTTTGTAATTGTAAAAACAAAATGTTAAAAAGTTAATATCATTGTTTTATTATTTTAGTCATATCATATCTTATAATATCATTTTATAAGTAAAAAAATTATTATATTAATATTTTATTTATTCAACCCGTGTAATACACGGGTTTACTAAAGCTAGTATTAAATATTTTAGATTTTTCAAATATGGTTTCAGATTTGTTAATCTGCTTTTAGTCTACACATAGTCGTAAGATATGGATACCTTTATATCTTGATTACTTGTAATTCAATAAAATGATATAAATCAATGTCGAAGTGAATTAGTGAATGAAAAGTAGCACGGTATGAGATGATTTTAACATGACTAGTGGATGACCTTTGAGTTAAAAATGTGCTTTAAGTGATCAGTAACTTTAATTAAGTATCTTAATTAAGTTAAATTAAATCTTCTTCTGTTTTCTATGATTAACAAACTTAAATGGTGTAAGCTTAGTGGCTATTATCTTTATTTTGTCACTCCTAGTGGGCTATTGACTCTGTTTTATTAATATATCAACATTTCTTTTTTTTTTTTTTCCTCCCTTCAAAAGTATAAATAAATAATATATTTAAAAACTTTTTTAATGAACTCAATATATGATTTCTCTTCGTTAATAATCTTCACAAAACAAATTATAATGGTTTGGTTCATATGGCATTAATCTTTTAATAATAATCTATATATAGGACTGATTGATTCATCATTTTCCATCAGCAGGTTGAATTGCTGAAAACAGATTAGAATTTTAAATGGAGGGAATGAAATCATATTGTTATTTGTTTTGAAATTTATTCGTAATACTCGTAAATGCTTCTTTCTTTATGTTACCGTTTACTAAGACATTCAAAAAATAATTACAAATTACTCAAGTCCTAACAATGAACTTATATTCCATATGCTAAACGTTAATCAACAATGAAATGATCTACCAGTGAACTTTACAATAGAGTATCATACCATTATTCCTAAACTCCTAACATTACATGCATATATGTATACAAATAACACATAACTAGTGGTCTGGCAGTATCAATTTATGTACCAAAGTATCATCATCATCAGATAGCGTGAAATAATCGTTCTAAAAAACACACTTAACACGAATTCAAATCAAACATCCATAGAACAAAACAATCTAATCGCATCGCGAAGGCTCGCATCTTTCGGCCTCAAATCCCTCCTCACATAACTTTTCGCCAACTCCTCATTGTAATCATCACACCCTTCCTCTCCACTCCTCCGCCACATCTCCTCCGTGAAACTCCGGTGAGCGTAATACGCCTCCGCCTCCACCACCTCCGGCACTCCACCGTTCTCCGATCTCACAGTGATCGGAAGCCTTTCATAATGCCCAAGACTGACACCTTCCAATTCATCGAGTCGCCAGAGACCACAATCAGAGACGGAATAGAGCTCGCCTCTGATCCGGTGACGACTCGACCCCGGGAGGTTGAGGAGAAAGGGGACACCGTAAGGACCTTGAACTAGAGGGAGGTGGAGATGGGTGATGTAAGAGCCGATGAAAACGGCGTCGTTGTGGGAGATTAAGTCCTCCATTAATGAATGATTAGCGAAGCCTCGTTTGAGAGTGCCATAGGAGAAGATTAGGGTTTTGTTTGACATGGTAATTGGTTTTGGAGGTTTGATCGGAAATGTTGCATGAGATGAGATGGAAGTGGAGAATGGGTGTTTTGTGGTTATGCTTCTTCAACCATTATCTTGATTGAAAAAAATATTAATTTCCATTGATTTTTATAAAACTAGGTTTTCCCGAATATCAAAATTCGAATGCAACAACATGTTGAGGCGGTATTGTACGTGACGTGATAACGTATAGACTAACAATTGACACGATTTGTCTTCGGACTAAATTTACGTCGAACCGTAAAACAACTCAAATTTATACCATTGAACGAAAACGTGTTATACTTGACGCGATTCTTTTCCAAACAAATTTATGTTGAAGTGTAGTCCAACCCAAAATGAACAACACATGCAGCCATTACGATCGTCGAACTAAATTTACTATAAAACGTAGAGTAACTCGGATTTATACTGTCGAATAAAAACGTTTTATATTTGACTACACTCGTTGCATGACAAAATATATGTTGAAACTTAGGCGAACATCGAAACGTCGATCATCTCAAAACATATATAAAAATATGCACGTAAACATATTATACATGACCCGACAAATAAACCCGAAACTTTAAAATTCTAAGGGGGTTAAAGTAACTTTTTATAAAATTGTTAAAACGTGTTAGAATACGAGGTGTCAAAGTTGACCAGTTAAAATGTTTAATTAAATAACAAATTATGTATACATTATTATTATATAATAATAATATATAATTTTATTAATACTATAAAATCACACATCAATCAATATATATATATATATATATTAATGGTTGTAGCTAAATGTATTTAAACCATGCAAACTTTTCAAATAAATGACGTCTCATATAATTATAGGGCAGACAATGTCATGATAAGGAAGATGTGGGAAAGTCATGACCCGGTAATTGTTCATCGGGCACCACCGATTGCTTCTGTGTGTTGGAAGCTGTACTATATAACTCTTAGTACACAGTGAGAAAATATAAGGAAAACAGAGAAAAACCAAACAACACCCCACAAAACTAATAAATACTAAGGAAATTACCAATCAGATAAAACCAGGACGACTTCATCTCCTCGTAAAGTTAACAAAACTTTAACAAAAAACAAGTAAATGAAATTGCACTCAAAAGAATGGAAGCTACAATTTATCCTAGCCTTCTAGGTATTATGTTGGCCCAAATTCTATCTGTATAATTTATTCTAGGTATTATGTAAGCCCAAACGTACACAAGAGAGGGGTTTTAGCCCACTATGAAAATCAATGAAGGTTTTTAACATTGATTGGAGATTGTGTGTTTCTGTTATCCCTACATTCAAAAAAGATAATGAAGGTACGTTTACAAACTTTTTAAAGTAAATACTAACCGTAACTCGGGTTCTTTGAAAATTACTACCTACATTCTCCGTTGGCAACAAAGTGAGGATGAACATCGAGTTGTTTACGAGTATCAACCATAGGCAGTTATCTTTGATGAGAAAGTGAGGTTGTTTCTTAAGCAATAAATCTATTAGCTAATCGTTGATACTTGATTGAACCAAATGAAGAAGATTTTGCACTGAATCTTTCACTCAAGATATCTTTTATTAATGCCATGGGGATTGTTCTCAAACTCAAATTCAAACTCAAACTCACCTAAGTTGTAAACCATCTATGTTTTCGGATAATCTGAGACGATAGTTAGTGGAGATGATGCATATATTCAATAACCATGTATGAAACCAAATCATAATATGATGTAGTCCTTGCTCTAGATCTGATTTCCCTTGGTTTAAGCCAAGAACATTCAATGAAGTTTTATGAACATTCAATTAAGTTGCTTAGATGTTAGTGGGAAAGATTGCTGACCTTTCTCTGGCGAATTGAAGGTGGTCCTTTTTATGTATTTTAGGTTCATCATAGCCGGCCTTGAGGAGGGGCAACGTGGATCTCCGTCCAGGGCCCACTCGCTCAAGGGCATAAAATTTTTGTAAAAAAATGTATATTATATAAACTTTTTTCTAAAAAATATTAATAAGTTATAATCCAATAAAAAAAACTTAATCTAATTATGTTTTTAATCAAACATATATCTTTGAATTCATTTCATTAATCCTATTATTTAATTAAAAGTCCGTTTCTTAAAATACAGAATATCAATACTCATAGGCCATTATCCGTTATTATTTGTTATATTGTTTAATTACTTTATAGAATGAATTAACTCAAATTGAGTAGCTCACTTAAAAAAATAAAAATCGAGGTATTCACAAGTAAAATAGTAGAACGCTACGACGTGTAGGATAGGAGGATATTTGTGCGACTACCGACTTTGTTAGCTGTTTATTGAAATATGGCTTCATGTATTATCGGTTAGATATTACGGTATGTCATTGTATTACTATGGTTTTGCTATGTTTATTGGTGAACATTTTCGTTTAACAAACTACATAATATAATTTAATTCGTTAGGGTCTAGGGGTTTTTTTCCGGTTCGTTCAGGGTACTAAAATCCTTGGGACTGGCCCTGAGGTTCATCATGCCTTTTCTTATTGTGTCTATGAATCGCCCCCCGTATCTGTGATGGACTGGTGATTAGTTATTAACATTTTAGAAAGAATAACCATATGGGACACTTTAATTTCGCGTCTCAAGAATAGAAAGTTGCAAATTTTCTCTCATGAAAATTTTCTTCTCTAAATTGTTTAAAACGAAATTAAAATCACAATTACACATGTTATAGATTTCATCCTAATGTGTATCGTCTCTAAATGTATTGATATCGATAATAAATTGTTTTAGTGTAGCTTTGAATATAAGTTTGGTGAAAAGCATTATTGTAATTTATTGACTTTCATCCAAAAAATAGCAATAAATTTTATCAGTGATGCATGAAACCTACATGTATATAAATGTTAAAGTACAAAACAATTCAAAAGTATGTTAAATCTGTCTTGTGGTATTGTATTTTCTTATTTTATTTCAACATTTAAATATTTACTAAGCTAAAAAAAATACGCATAGCTACTGCGTATATGTTATTTTATGTAAACTTATGGCATTTATAATATTTCAAAATGAATAATATTAAAATTAGCTGAAAGCAAAGAAAAAGCTCAAATGATTTTCAAGTTAACTAGTTTTTTCTCCTCACGATACGAGACGAGAGTCTGATTATTTTTCCCACACGTAACGCTACGTTACGTTACTTTAGTCTTTATCTGTATGGCTTGTCGTAAACCATAAAATCGAATTTTGGTGGCGAAACTTAAAAATATTAAATTTCAGTGACCAAACTAGAAAAAAATAAATCTTCACTATGAATAATTTAGTGACCAAACCATGACATCTTAAACCTTAGTGCCCTAATTTGATTTTATTAATTGAAATTAAAACAAAGAAGAAAAAAACGTATCCCTTTCAGTCACGCTGTGACTATAATCACTTTCTTTGTGTCAAGCCCTGGTCACTCCGGAAGTCATGGTTGGAAGGGCGCAAGAGGGTGTCAAGATGGTTAAATCCGGTAACTACATAGCTTTATAACTACATTATGTTTTATTATATATATTGATGATGATTAATCTATAACTTGAATAGTTTAAATAAAAATTAAGGAAGTTTATTGTCATTACGATAAAAAATGGTAAAACCGTAACAAATAGACAATATACAAGGGGTGACTAGCGTTATAGGTGTAACATGATGTGTGACATAAAATTCTTCTAGTTAAGAGTTCAAATATGATAATGAAAATATAAGTTAAGAGACTTAAAACCTACCTCGGATTGGAGGAAGGGGTAAACGACGTGTTCACGTGTGTGCGGTCCGTTGCATGGGCACGTGATGGCCCTACACGGCGGCCGGCGTACATGTTCTCGGGGCCCCAACCACCCTATTCATTTTGTTTTCTACTCACATCGGTTTTCGTGTCCCTTTTCCGTATGAAAGAAACTTACGAAACTATGTAGCGTCTCCTTCAATGTCAAAACATAACTAATATTATCTTATTAATTCTTTCCACATTAGAATATCTTTATTCTATTTTATTGTACTGTATAATCAAGTAAACTATAACTAAAACTTACTTAATCATCAACATAGTTAAATTCGTAGGCGCTTTTAGCATATCTTTCTCTAATTTGTGATGATATTGGTGTTGAGTTATTTAATACATATTTAGTACATTTTCTCGATTGAAAAACATTGATTTTACAACTCCGAGTTTAAAAGAAGGTTTTTTCTCTGTAAGTCGCTTGCAAAGCATGCCATGAAGCGAAATGAGGCTTAAAGTAGTTTATGCCATTAGCGATCAAAGTTGTTTTTGATCCCATTTCGCACACCTCGAAAAGCTTTATACCTCTATGTAAAGATAAAATGAAGAACCTAAAACGATACAACACCTAACAATATTTGTGTACTTACTCGCAACTCACATATACCTATGATCAAGTTTATTTTAGCCATGGGGAATGGGTTTAATCTTCGGGGTTTAACTCAAAAAATTTCATTCTAATTGAGGATCAATTTTATTGGATCCCGCTCTTAAAAGAGTTTATCCACTCATATAATCGAGGTATCATTCGGTTTATTTTAATAATAGGTTATCGTGTTATTATTATTATAAACATTATCTGATGCTATTTGCCTTTTTGGTTGCTTTATATCGTGTTATATAGCATATCGAAAGTCAAAAACAATAGAATAGCTTGAATTTTGTGGTGACCTTTCTCCAACCAACACACCAGAATGTTGGTGCAAGTATTTGTTTTAGCACTATTTTGTGTAATGCTATTTCACACAACAAATCTTCAATTTTTTTTTTCTGACAAGTTTAAATTTTGATGGTAAATTGATGCTATTAAACTAATGATACTAAATAAAGTCAATTCCACTCTAACAGTTAAGGAATCTCATTTGCCAATAATGATGTTTTGAAATGTTAATGATATGACATTTTTGAGATCTTTAAATTGATAATTGAATTTTAATAATCCGAATGAACTATTAGATGATAATAATTTTACTGATAACTGAAGAAATAACACTCACAGCTTTTAGGTTTTTGATTAGGTATTCTTTTAGTTGTTAGAACGTACAACTGCATTAAAATTAACATTTTTAAAACCGTAGGTACACAGAGTCGTCCTGTTTTACATCAACTTCATTAGAATTTCATATTTTTATTGATTTCGTATTTGCGGGGGGGTGGGTGGGTTTGATCTTGTCTTCCCAAAATCAATTCCTTTCCTGGGTCGGAGAGAATTCATTGGTTTCAATCATCCAATTTCACTAATCCTACACCATCTCATCTACCAATTTCATCTATTTCTCTACGAGAAATTGACGTTGCATGCCTTTATTTAATTATAAAATTGTTCACAAACACAACTAAACAAATGCTATTGTCAACAAACGAACATACACTCATTTAAATAAAAAATAACATTTTGAGTACCATATTAAGATGTGCTAAGCTTAAGTAGTCGACATAATAATCATAAAAATAAAAGAGCGTATTCAATAGTTGACTTAGCTCCTACGTCACGATTATGTACGCAGTATTACCCTACACTTTTGTGTGGAAGAAAACCAATGATCTCAATAGTATAAAAAACAACATTACCAATTGCTCAATTATCGCCCTCATGTTAATCATAAACATAACTTTTTGCAGATAAACCAAACATTAAAATTTAGAAAATATTAAAAGAAACTTTTGGTGAACAAACATAATTGAACAAACGTAAAAGAATGAACATATTGCTAATCATTTACAAATGTAGCTAAACAAACGAAACCGTAGTTTGTGTTCGTTTATTTAATTAATTGAACTAAATTGCTTGATTATTCGTTAATTTGATAAACGAATGGACGTAAACAAACTCTCCTCTGAACAATCCAGGACAAATTTGTTGAATGTTTGGTTTTTACGGCACTGAAAATAATTTTATACCTTTATCATATTTAAAATATTTATAAAAATTGTTAATAATCAACATTAAAATAGAATATAAGATTTGAAAGTTATTATGTACAAACTATGCATTTTAATATGGAAAACTATATCTTATTTCTATAACTAATAATTATTTTTAGAAATATCAATAAAAAATGCTTTATTTATTTTAATAGGAAGATCTATAAAAAAATTCGCTACCATTCAAAAAGAAAATATAACCATGCAGGTAACCTTTTTTCAATAATATATATTCTATACTAGCTTATAGTCCCGTGCACAACGGGTAGAAACAATAAAATTAGATTAAATTTGTTAAATAATAAATTTTAAATTATGGGTTGGAAATAAAATTTATTGATACATATAATAAAAAGAAAATGTAATACGTTATTAATCACAAAGTTAAAGTTTGTTATATTAATTTAAATGGTCAAAATGATAATATATTTAATTTGTAAAATTAATTTAGCCGGTAAAAATAAAAAGAAAAAACACAAAAAAATTATAAGTGATACAAATATGCTTTCATATTATGTTAAACGTCTTACATATTAGTATTTTATTATATATATAGCTAAACATTTCTTTATATTAAAACTTGAAAAAACCCAAATGCATTTAAGAACACAAGTCAAAGTAGAGTTGGTTATAGGCTTATAGCCTTTTAGCGTTAGCCACCTCTCTAGATCATTCACATAATCACATATCGTATCTCATACCTTAAATACTACTTCCCTACCAACAAACCTTCCCCTTTTATTCCACAATTAATACTAATCATGGTCAAAATAAGCTTACATTTTTTATTCATAAATACTCAATATTTGAGACTTCTTTGTTTTTTTCTATAAACGGGAAATCAAATAATCAATATCTTTTTTTTAAACGGCAAATAATCAATATCTACTCTTAAGATCCGCACCACAAGTTCCAAATGAGGTAGATCGATCACCTTAGAATAACTACACTACATGTATTTTGGTTTTAGACCTTAACGAGTACGCATATTAATACATATATTATTCATTTATTGTCATTTAAAAAAAACATATAGTATTTATTAGATGGAAAGCAACTAATGTATATAACGTTATTTACAAATAATTAAAGTTATAAATGCTCACATATAATTTGAGTAATTATTTAGAGAAATACATCAAACAAATAAACAACAATTATAACTTGA
The DNA here is from genome assembly GCA_025506415.1 of Flaveria robusta. Taxonomy (NCBI): domain Eukaryota; kingdom Viridiplantae; phylum Streptophyta; class Magnoliopsida; order Asterales; family Asteraceae; genus Flaveria; species Flaveria robusta. The sequence continues at coordinate 5,741,820 of CM046466.1, read as the reverse complement.
TTTTATTGTACATAAAATCACTTTTCCGATAAATAAATAATCCATTATTCCAAGGTGTGCAAAGATTCGATCCAAGAAAACAAACAATAAGTAACAACCACGTTACACAATCGTACTACTTTTTAAGCAACAAGTAACACTCCATTTATTTATATCAAAGCAATCAAACTAAAAACGAACATTATTATTAAATCCCATCCATAAATTCATTAAAAATCTAAAACATATACAATATGCTCTGAAAATATGGAATCAAAAGGTTATGAATGATTTTATTTTCATATACCCTAATTAAAGGTAAAAATAAACGTTAATCTTAAGTAATTGCCTGGTGGTTAAACCGGAAGATCGCCGGAAAATCAGCCTCTATGCATCGGCGATCGTTCATGCAGATGCAATTTAGACGTCTTCGATTGCCGGAAAACCTTCATCGGACTCGGAAAATACCATCCCCGACGCTTAGTACTCGCCGGACTAAAACCGTCACCGGCACCAACTGCCACTGATCTAGATCTCATCATCGTTGAATAACCTCCAGAAACATCGCTCTTACTCGATTCATCATCGTGCAAATCGCACTTCTTCGTTTTACTCACCTTAAACACCGACCAGAAGTTGATTTTACTCCGGCTAACACGCGGCAGAGGCTTCTTCTCCTCCTCCACAAACTCCCGATCACATCCGCCGGTGACGAACTTCGATCTCGATCGAAGAAACGGAATCGCGAGAGATCTCGATCTCCGGAACGCCGGCTCGCTCTCGATCAAACTCGACACACGGCCTACTTCCCCTGAGACTCCAGACGCCGGAAAACCGTCACCGCGAGAAAACTGAAACACAGAAAACGAAGAAGACGACGATGAAGAAGTCGACGTCGAATCCGCCGGTGCCGGAGAACATGAGCACGGGCGAGTGTTGGCGCATTCAGGACAGAGTGTAATGAGTCGTTCACGGAGGCATATAGGGCATATGCCGGTCCTCCATCGTTTGAATGGATGCTTAGGGCACTTCCATACGTCTTCTTCATCGACGTAAAACGCCATGATCGTGTTGTTCGAGAGTTACTGTGTGATTCTGTTGAATCTGTTTGTAGGTTGTAACAGATTTCGAGTTTTTCTCTCTCTAGGAATTAGTTCGTTTGGGGTTTGTTAGTGGGTGGGGGTTAAAAAGGAAGACGGGGGATTTAACTGTGGTTGAGTTAAGGAAACTGTGGTTGGATGGTTTGGGTCTAATTTTCACATACTGGTCAGTGGGCCAAGGTAGAAGGTTAGGGTTTTAGCTAGTGACAGAAATGGTCCTTGGGTTATTGGTTGTTTACTATAAGTCACCTGAAACTTGTTTTTTTTTTTTTTTTTTTTTTTTTTTTTTTTTTTTTTTTTTTTTTTTTTTTTCTCACTTTTGTTAAATCTATCATTCTAGGTGTGTTGTTAACACATAATGTTACTTAGTTTCGTGTAAAACGTATTAATTATTTATTTAGTTTAACAATTTAAAAAATAAAAGTTTTCATGAGATGTTCTTGTATTGAGCTATTTTTTTTTATCAAGTGATGGATAGTTTAAAGTTAGTCTAAAAAAGCTAGAGGAAAATTGGGTATTTTTTTATATTTAAAAACTAAAGGTGACCAAGACAACCAACCTTTATAACATATGTAAAATGTGTATTGGTAAAGATAAATACATGCATAAAAATAACAAATTAATGTCATTAACAATAATATATTTTGGATTTACCTAGTAAAATCATTATATACAAAATAACTGGCTTTAAAATACATTAATTATCATTAAATATTTAAATTACAATCAAATTAAATAGTCTATAACTATAAACCTGTATTACTTTGAATGCTTAAATTGAGTCATCAACCATCTTGTACAATTTGCCATTCAGCAAGAGTGCTTTAAAAATGCATCATTATTAACCTTGATCCTTTAACTATTAATAAAAGATAGAGAAGTATGGATGTAAACGAGTCAATGAATATGACTAAGGTTTGTTTCTTAAGAAATACAAGGTTGTTTGGTCTATGACGTTAGTTTATGACGATAGGAGAGTATTATCGAACGAACATGGAACATATATTCAAGCTATGAGTTGTTGAAAAGTTCTAGTTTTAATTTTTACATAACATTTTTTTTCATATTTCGTTAATGTTCTTTTGTTTAAGTATAACTACTTTGTAAAAGTATTTTATATATATAGAAGATATTTAAACAAAATGAACTTGCATGAACAAACATAAATAAACTTTGACGAATGGATTAGCAAATGTTTACGTATGAGGTGCAAGTTTTTATTCGTATTCATCTCATTTAATATAGATACAAACTTCTCAACGAAATGTTGAACGAATAGTTAATTCTTTTACAACTGCAAATACATGGGTGGAAAAGGAAGGTTGAAGGATCTTCGGAGGGCCATTTTGTAGTTCACTTATTCTTGTTACTAGTCAAATATGGAGTGAATGAGAAATATGAGGGACGTTGGGGGTTGAGAAGGAATAAAAGAATGAGTACTCTCAAAGAATATATGGGATTAAATGAAAAGGTTTGTATTTCCAACATTTACTATTATAATTAAAAAGTAACAATATATTTAATAATTGACTTTTATTAAGTGAAAAACATTAAAAGATCCTAGAAGTATGGTGAGTCAATAATTAAACAAAGATCGACCGTTTCTCATTTGGGGGTTTTCTCTAAAAAGCTAAAGAACAGGAAAAGAACGGATTATTTAAATGCAAAAGTTTATTAACTATTCATTAGATATTGTATTGATCATTTTATATTAATTTATGGTGACAATAGTTTATTGTCTTACATGTTCTATGAATGGGCATAGACAAAAAAATGTGAAATAGCATGAACGAGGTTGTGGGATATGAACACACTTGTGTTAGTTAAAAAGCATGCACGAAGTAAGAGACACCACTAAAGCTATAGGTTGTAGGCGTGCGCCGTGCGTGACGGGGTGTGACGGGGTGTGAGTAGTCAGTTGGCCACCTCAGCCTATCATAGTAGAAACACCGCCCCCAGAGGGCGCATGAGCGCAGGCGTGGGGGATATTATTTTAAGACATTGTTTTAACTATTACTTTCTCCTTTTAACAATGTGAAACGAGGTTATATCTTATGTCACTTTCTCCCATCATTGAAAGATATGAGATTTTTTTTTAATTATTTAATCTTTTGAAACTTTTTCCCTACTTATTCATCTTTGTGGGATGACAAACCAAGCGATGAAAATATTTGTTAAAGCTTATGTAATGGAAGCGTGAAATGGGGCGTGAGAGTGTCAGGTAGTGTGGAAGCATGAGGAACACCGCGCCCCCAATTGAGGGCCTTAGCCCTACAGCTAAAAACTATCATATATAATTTTCAACGAGGATTGATTGTTAATTCATAGACAAATGATTAACTTTGGCTTTTAACACGTTGGATAAAGATAGAACCAAGATTGATTTAAGTTGGTTAAAGTCACTGAGATTTGTATTTAATAGTATTCTATTTAAGTGGTTTTTAACAAATATGTTTATAATTCTAGTTAAATATACAAAATCATTAAAAGGCATCTAAAAACGGGCTTTTATATATATATAATATTCAAGAATATATTTCCAAATGACTATTATTTTAATAACAGTTTCTTACTTGCAGTTAACATCCTTAGGCTTTATTTGCAACTTGCAAGTTTTCTTTAATCCTAGGAACTGATCACTGATGTGAACACGATCTTTGAGAAATTCAATGTCAAGACTATGGTATAATCAAAACTTCAATCGACACCAACCAACATCTTGTATCTAACCTGCCTTATACAATGTAAGCATGCTAAAATTGCTAATTATTTAATTGTTAAACAATGAAAAATATATAATAAGATCACTTCAGTACTTGAGATACACTTCACCATACGCAGCACGCTTCGAAGATTGATATTTGGTTAAAGAAAGATACATCGATGAGAATTATATATATGAAATAAAGGCGTCCATATTACATGGAGAGATGTATGTTCACACTTAGAGGCGCTACAATATTGTAAATCATTCAAATAAACACTTGTTCACGCATCATAAAGGAATATGAGCATATTGACTTGTACATATAAGGAAAAAGTAATGTCGTGAATATGTGAAAAACATTATATGAAATACAATATAAAAACAATAAGAAATAATCACTCTATGATTTTCATGCTAAGTTTTAATCATATCCGCCAATACATATGCGATATGCCATGAATGTTATATCAAGTATAGAAACTAAAAAATATTTTTATTAGAAAAAAACTATACTCATCATCCAAATTCTACATCATTTTTATCCTTTTAACTCTTGTTTTCATCCGACCCATCTACTCTATAGTGTGTTAATAATTTATTATTTATCAAGAGTAATATATTCTACCGTTTTCTTTGACAACAACAATATATGTCAAAATTCATTCCCTTTTAACTCTCCTACTTTACACACATAAGTATTTATTTAGTTTTGAAAATGACAAACAAATAAATTCTATTGAAAATGATAGTCACATTCAATTTTTAATTCAAAGTGTTGAAATGGTCTAACATGCAGAAATAAATAAATTTCGTCATGTCAATTAAAATATTTTCATGTTTCAAAAAGAAAAATAATCATATAATTTTTTTCAATAAAAGACTGGTACACTTAGTAACAAAAATACAAGTAATTTTATGTTGTTACTTGTTAGTTCGTCCTTCAAACATAGGTGGATCATCTATTATTTATAATATAATATTCGAGGCTTTGTTTTTATTTGTAATTTACGTATTTAATACTTGAGTTGATATTAATGTCCTCAAAACTTTCTTTTGTGTTTGCTACCACCTCAAAACTCAACCAATAAACAATAATGACTAACATATTATCGTCAAAATCCCTAAATTCTCCTCATATTAAGTTGAATTATATATTTGATTTAATCTGTAAACTAATTAATCGTTTACCAATAAAATAGATGCTAAGGCGTTATATAAAATTATGCGAAAACAACTCAAAACAAATAATAAAAGAATTCATACACATATAAACTTTGACGATGTGACGAACGATACGAGTTTCCGGTCATCCTTCCTGTTTCCCTTTTTCTTGTCAAGACTACAAATTTGAAAATTTTTTGCATAATAGGTCGTGGTGGAAAAACTTGAGCAACTCAAATTGAATAAAAATTTTCTAATGCATTTATGGTAAGTGAAAATAAATAATCTAACTCACAATATACAATCATATTTTTTAGAGATAAATAATTTGCAAACTAAATAATTAGAGTGATCCAATTTCTTTTGTATGTTCTTAACTGAAAATAAAAGAAATGAAAACAAATAAATAAAAATCACTCTTTTTGTTTTTTTATTATTAGAGAAGGGAAAAGAAAGTTATGAAGGTAGAATAGCACCCTTGTTATATAATATATTTTTTTTAAGTTATGGTTATTATTCATTGAAGTAAAAGAAGAATTTTTCTTTTTTTTTCTTTTGAATCTTTTCAAAAGTTAGAAAATACTTTTAGGAAAAGAAAATTTTACAAAAAATCTCCTCCGTCAAATTCTTTTATTCTTTAAAGGAAAACTCGAGAACACAAAGTGTTTTAATTTCATTTCCAAAATTCCTAACTTGTACTTTCACAAATAATGACGAGTGTGTTTTATGCAATGAGTTTGTGTTCCCAAGTAGTCCCTACCCTAAGGCCTAAGCTCTAGAAGCTTATCTTTGGAAGCATTTGTTCATACCTATTAGGTTAAAATTTTAATTATTGGATATCTCTAGGCCGGTTTGGTTTGGTTAAAATTTTAATTATTGGAGAATGTTAAGCAATTGGTTTCTGGTTAATCGGCTTTTTTTTGGTTTTTTTTGTTTGGTTTTTTTTTTGGTTTTTTTTTTTTTTTTTTTTTTTTTTTTTTTGTTTTTGTTTTGTTTTGTTCTTTTTTTGTTTTTTTTTTTGAGTTTTTGTATGTGTCAAGTAACCAAAATTTGAATGTGTGTTGCTGCTAATCAGGACAGGTCCTAAGAATTTTAGTGCCCAGGACGAGTCCGGAAAAAAAAAGACATTTTGACTCTAACGAATTGAATTATATAAACTAATTTTTTTAATAAAAACAAACATTTTAGAAATAAACATAACAAAATCATAGTATTACAATGACATAATGTAATTGTTCACCGATAACTCATGAGGTCCAGGTATTACAAGAAACATAACAAAATCATTTATTTTTTAGCTGCTCAATTGACTATCTAAATAATTAAACAAGTAATAATAATCCATGACACATGAGATTTAAATATTTTATTTTCTAAAAAGGGGCTTTAATTGAGTAATTGGGTTAATAAAATGGGCCTACAAAATAAAATTGGGTTTAAAATATAATTGGATTAATTTTTATGATTGAATTATAGTTTATAACTATTTTTTTATAAAAAATATATATATAATATAAAAAAAATTTTAAAAATTTAAAAAATTTTATGCCCCCTGAGCGAGTGGGCCCTGGACAGGCATCCATCTCGCCCCTCCTCTGGGCCGGCCATGCTGCTAATCATTTTCAAACGTATTACATTTAGTGTATTATTTGATGTTGTGAAGCTGACTTAAGATAGTTAATCTTTAAAAAAATAGACAAAGAACAAGGCCATAATTTGCAACAATTTTATACTCTTGTTATAATAAAATTTAAAAACTTCTTAAATGCAAGGTGCAAAATAAACGTGTCTAATCTAAGATAACATGCATGTGAAATTAAAATGGAAAAGTGGATCCTACTTGGAAGCTAACTCTTGCAACTTCCCATGTGTAGATCCCTTGATCCAATTCTATTAGACTGTAGCATTTTCCACACCATTGAAAACGTCCTTGTCCTCAAGGACAAAATGAGTGGTTTCTTCATGGTGGCAGCATACAAGTTGTACACAAATTCCTGGTGGTCAAGGATAATGCCATGGTGGTCTCCAATCATGTTTTATATACTCCCTCAATATGCTTGAATTATCAACCTAGAGCATGCATCTAGTTAAGAAACAAATAGGAATATGATAAATATAAACAGCACACTAAATAATTACACAACAATTTCACAATGATCAAGTTACTATGGATAGCTTACCCTTAGTGCTACTAATCTCATTTACTGTTGATGGACCAAATTTTTATTGGTTTTCAAGTTGTCATTAAAGTTCAGTTCTTGGAAATAGACCACATTGTCATTTGTAATCTTGGTTACTACTTGAAATAGTGTTTTTAATCACATTATCATTATTAGTCTTAATATTATTTTGTTCATGAGATTCAATGAAATAAAATAACTCCAAATGCAAGGGTTTACCAAAATGGGGACAATTATATGGAGAAAAAATGTATAGGTATAAACTAGACATCCATGGGCCTAGATGTGGCTCAATTATGTGGGAATGAGATAGGCACATCATGCATCAATGAAAGCAAATTTGGCTGTTTGTCCCTTTTATATGTCGTTCTATTCTATTTATAAGCGGATTTTTGTGACGTGTTTATAAGGATAGTTAGGTGCCTAATGAAAACATATGGAATTTTAAATCTATGAATATGAGTTTTATTCGCCTAATGTAAAATATGAAATATTAGATTTATAAATATGAGTTTTCTTCCTATGTATAAATATTATTCTCGTGTTTTGATAATTTTATGTAGGAGTTGGAAATTTAGTTTTTTTTCAACTTTTGATTTGTTAAATAATTAGAGAATAAAAAACTAAAGTTTTTTAATAATTTAGATTTTCTGGCTTATTATCAAACTAAAATCATGGAAATAAGATTATAACCAAGTGTGAAACCAAAAAAAAAAACATTAATAAATTCTAAAAGTTCAAAACCGAATAATTAAATCAAATCTGACAACAAAAATCCCAAACCCAAAACTGCCGGTATCTACCTACTCTAATAAAAGAGTAACTATAATGTACACATGGCACTACCACATTTCACCTCATCAAAATTTTTCCGCTTCTTTCTCCTATTAATATCACATTAATTACAAACAGTAAATTAAGAAATATATCTTTTTATTAATATTGTTTCTAAATAAATAAATATTTATAAATTAAGAAACTTTTAAAACATCAAACTTTTTTAAAATTTTTAAATATTCTAACATTGATGCTTTAGGTGAAAATTTTTTAAATAAAAATTAATTAAAATTAGGTGTTATAATAAAAAAGTTTTAAAAAATTATATTTTTTAAAATGTTTGTTTTGAAACAAAGTTTTTAATTTTTTTTTAAAATAAAAAGAAGTTTAAAAACAAAAGATTAAAAAGTATATATCATTATTTTATTATTTATAGTCCTTACTTATATATAATTTTAATCATATCTTATCTTAATATATCATTTTCTAACTATTAAAATTTTATTATATTTAATATTTTATTTATTCAAAACGTGTAATACTCGGGTTTACTATAGCTAGTATGCATATAAAAGATAGAAACTGGAATACTAATAAAAATACTTTAAATCATTATGTATCACTGATAAACTATTTACACAAGTATAACAAGAATAACTGAGGAAGTTTAATTATAACATATTGCGTAATTATATTAAAAATATATTTTTCTAACATGATCTTCCAAAAATGCAGCATATCATATGCTTAAATGCGTATATTTAAAGCTGCATAAAATATGATTTTATAAAAAGTTTTAGTTTGTAAAATGCCTTAATAAAAACCAAGAGATATAATTATTAATCATCATATTTTGAAATAATTAAAACTTTAAATGATTAGCCCATTTTTAATTTTCATCTTTTCTTTAAACGCTCATAAATTTTACATGCCATACTATTTTTTTAAAAATTTACACAATAAAAACAAGTGTTTTGTTAATCTTTGAAACACGTATAATGTTACAAATGGATTTTGGACATCTCTATTATCCCCCCCGGGAATCTTTAGAATTACCACTGCTTAGCTTTCACGTTATTTCAGCTCATTGTATAATATTCGTCAGATTATTGTGTAATATCAGTTTATTATATAATATTGATCAAATCATTGTGTATAATATTGATCATTATGTTTTTCTACTATGTTTTTCTAAAATAATAATTTGATGAAATTACACAATAAGCTAAAAAACATGAAATTTTTATATATTTTTATATCAACATAATACATGTTTTAAAATTTAGAGAATACTCGTTTTTATGACATAATTTTTTTTTTAAATAATATCGACCTAAAAGTTACGATCTTTTAAAAAAAGGAACTTAAAAAGGGGAAACATTACCAATTTTTCCTTCAACCTAATTTTGATAAAAAAACATGTATCGATATCTTAATCCTTTTACATTCTTTAGTTTTTAAGGACTTTATATTTAATCTTTTCCGTTATTTTATAACTTGATTTGTAATAATGACATATAACTATAAGGCTTGAATAAGCAAAATTTGCCGGCTAAAGCCCATATCTAACATGGCCCAGTATATTGTACACTTTTAGGTTTTTAAATGGGCCTAGACCTCCAAACCACACGACACACGTGTTGTTCTTCAATTTTCTTTAGAGTTACGGGCTAACACAACTATAACTAATTGTTTTCAACTTTTGAGTCATTATTAAAGGTTTGGGTTTAAAAAGGTTGACGGATCAACACATATCAGATGCGGGAAAAAACCAGTTTGAAAACCGGATGTAGTTTCCGAATGTCAAACTGTTTTCACTTCAACCTAATTCTAACCCGACTTACGGTTGACGTTGGTTTCTCAATCTATAGTCTATACGTTGAAACCAGTTCCAACTCATCTTAAGTCGAACCGAACCCGTTAAAACATGAACCAACACGATTTAAAACCAATCATTCCCTTAAAAAAGCCTGTTTCAACCCGAACCGATTTCAAAAAACTGATTTTAACTTTCATAGACCCAGCTTGAGTCTCGAACTAGTTTGAGCCAGTAATCCGATATATACAACTCTACCGTCTATGAATCACGAATTGATGGTGATATATATATATCTTGGCTCAACCTGACAAATTACGATCTTCAATATTAGATTTGATTTACTACTTTGGGTCCTTCAAAGTCCAAAAGGATAAAATGTTTGACATAATATATTAAGTTCAGATATTATCCTTAGAATAAAGAAATATATATTAATATGTTAATACTATAGTTTATATACTTATATTACTTCATGTTATATTAATATGTTAATGCTATGGTTATACATTTATATGGCTATACATAACACATAAATGATAGAGTTTTTTAATTTAACCGGATTTAATTCTTTTTGGCTGCATCTTGTGGTGGTCAGCCTAGAGCCGATGATCACAATATTAGATGCCTATATAAGTAGCATAACTACTAACCAGCCGTTCAAAAAAAAAATAAAAATAAAAAAATAAAAAATAAGTAGCATAACGTGAATTGTAGATAGTAGTTCCTTCAACGTTGTATAGCCCGCATCGCCTCCTGCATTTTGGGCTCGGGCGGCATTGCAAAGGCCAGTTCGTGACCCATTTTTTCTATTTACAAAACGTTAAAAAATAGTTACTAGCATAGCATAGAAATTTTTAACTTATATTTTATTTTGTTAATAATATCAAGTATCCTGGGCCCTCCAGCGACAACTGATCCAATTGGTCAACGGCTGTGGCGGCTCTCTTATCCTTGGTGGATGTGATTAACGGTTGGGATTAACATATGTTTCAGATATTTATAGATCCATTAGTATTAAATAATATAGAGAGATTATAAACGTTAAAGGGACATTTGATTGGTAATCCAAAAATGAAAATCAATCCTATATAGTGAAACAATGAATTCGAGACATTCCCTGTCGATTTAGAAGTTCAAACTTACTCCAATTTAGTAGAGTTAACAACGTAAGATAACTAACAAACTAAAAATTCGACGCATGAAGATCAATAGGTTGGTGCTCAAGGTAAACACGTTGATGACACGACTAAAATGTCTAAACGGGTTTAGTCAAATTAAGTGTTTATGATAATATAACAAGTTTAACTTATCATGTTAAATATGTTAAAATGTTGACATGACAATTTTATAGTTAGTTTACTAAAAAGACAGGTTTAGGATCTTTTTATGTATAATTAAATATACTATAATTATATACGAATTTTATTCTTTACTAACTTATGTTTCATCTTGCTAATTGTATCTTATTATTTTTTTTATCCATGGTTAATGAGTCGTGTACATAATCTTGTTAGATATGGCTTGTAATCACGCGGGTTACTGAGATGCTTATGTTTAATTTTGTTAAACATGTCGTGTCCTGTTATTCGTGTTATTAAACTGGTTACATTGTATCATTTTAAACACGGCGTGTCTTGTGATCAGCCTATTTTACATGTTTGTGTTAATGTTTAAGAAAATCTATACTAATAAATAAAAATACTAAGTGACACATGTCACTCTCCCACGCCTCTTTAATATTTTTTCCCGTCTTTTTCTCCTATTAATTATATAAATTTTCTTTAATTATTTTTTGTCTCTCTCCTATTAAATGATTTCTATAATTATTTTTGTTAAGTATTTTCTTTTTTAAAATAAATATAGTTAGAAATTGTATAATATTTCATAAATATGTAATAAGAAAATTTCTATTGCGAAAATTATAACTTTAAATTTTAACAATCTGTGTATTACACGGGGTTCTAACCTAGTAACACATATAGCTAGATGTTAAGCAAAATTATAATACTCATGTAGTTAAACAACATGCACTACACAATATACTAGCAAGATAAGCTAAATCAGTGTGATCAGATCGTTATTTCCTTCAAAACCGTCGCTCTAGTATTTTGCGATAGGCTGAATTTAAATAAATAACAAGTGAAATTTAAAATACACCTTTGTAACTTAATTACTACATAATTTATTTTCTCTAAAAATCACTGCAGGTTAAAGTGTTTACTTTTGTATTAATTATTATAAAATTAAAATGGTGAAATTAAAACTGAAGAGATCGAGTTAATATTAATAACAAGTGAACATTCTAATGAATTATACCTGGTTTAATTCTTTAATTTAATTACTTTACTATTATTTGAGAAAAGGGCAATTCAATATATCCCCTTGTAAATCTTATTAATTGCATTGCATACATTCTCTGGTATAATGAATTTTCTTAAATATACTCATTTTAATCTATTTTGTTAGAATCAAATTATATAATGACTCTTTTGTTCTTATTTCACTAAAACTCTAAAAAAATTTAATATATAATATTTTCCTATTTTTTATTCAACTAAAACGATTGGCTCCAATAAGAATAACAAATCCAAATAGTTAAGATCAAATAACCAAACTAAAATCAGTTTGATATTAAACTCCCGCTATTCAAACAAAAATTAAAGAAGTACATTGAAAGTTAAATCAATTGAATCAGTGAACAAAGATGTTATTTGATTCTAAATTGTGACTATAAAATCGCTACCGCATGAACCAACTTACATCCCTATAATTAATTGATGACTAACTTTGTCAAAAACCAATCGATGAGGAATCATAGCAAATAAAGAAGAAAATCAGCAGCTATGGGATGAACCCATCCAACAACACAGATTATTTGAGTCAAATAAAAACAATTTAGCATCAAATCCTCTAAACATACACGCCTTAAGAGCCGATTGAATCTAATCGAATGGCACCAATCAATTTTCGGAGGGACAGGCGACTAGAGGCTAAGGGTTTGCTAGGGAGGATAACACATATCATCGATAACAATATATCATCGATAGTTTTCAAACAACAAAATTAATCGATTTTGCTTTGCCAACTTTTTTCTATAAGGGTGTTTTGAGTTTTGAAAGGGCACTCATGTCAATATTTTGAGATGTTATAAGAAGGAGAATTATGCAACATTAATTTTGAGTTAGTTAAATATGCAATTAAGTTGGCTTAACAAGAGATATATGTAATTTTCTTTTTATAAAAGGGTCTTCACATATTTAACGATTTATTATATATTTTGAACAACAAACGATTTATTTTATAAATGGAGTTTCTCTTAAAGCTTCTGACTTATTACATTATTAATTACGAACTTAATGTTATTATTATAATATTTTCTGGAAAGGCACAAACTTAATGTTATAACCTATTACGTTTAGTGTCAAAAGTTTCATTCAACTTTCCTAATAGCATTGAATGTCCTGGTTGAATTTGTAGACTAAATCTCTCTTTTTAATTGGATTATTGGCAAATTAGTCTACAACTCCCACCTACAACCACCCATGTACTTTTTCAATTTCCAACACATTTTTTTAAAGCAACATTGATTAAAAATGAGAAGAAGAAAAAGATATACAACACATCAATTTCAATCATCCTTCTACAACCACAAAACCCTTTTATGAGATAGTGAGACGTGAGTGATGTGGCAGGCACATGGAACACCGCCCTCTTTGGCTTGAGAATCGGTGTTTCCGCTAATGCATGAGTGTGGCCAAGGGCGTGGGTCTTTGGAAAACATAAAACTTGCCACATGGGCTTCATGTGGCAATTCGTGGTTAATAACTAGAATTTTCTGAGAGTCGTGTGTGTCATTTTTAGATTGAAATAAATGATGGTTCCTTTAAAATTTTTAACCGGATAAAACTCAAAAATTTCAATAGCAAGTAGATGTTTTTGATGAACTAGGTCTATGACCCAAAAATGAATTCATATTCAAGGGACTGGGCTAGAAACTAATTTTGAAGAAGTATCTTTTCAAATTCAAATTATACAAACAAGAATCCAAATTTTACTCCCATTTTTGATGCATTTTAAATAACAAAAACCATAACAAACTCAAACAATGAGATTCTTAACACAACTTAAACAATCACTTCGTACATACTAACGTGTTTGAAGTATATTATGATTTATTTTGATAAACAAGTCAATTAAATTACATTTTCTAAAATGTCTAACACTTTATCACGTGCTTGACTTGGTGCATGAAATACGACACACGCCTTAGTAACCATTATGAACATCATCTTCTAAAACCCCATAGAAATATCATAAAAATTGACCAGCCATACGGAGTAACCATAAACCACACAAAGCTTTAGACTACATGATATCACATTATGGCTTGTTTGTTTAAGTTCATCAAATATTTACAATTTAGACGTTGTCATGTTAGTTTCAGATCATGTATACGAGTTTATTTGCCAATTAAGTCCTTTTTGGCTGATAAGATGCACACTTTGGGTTGTGGGGCAAAGTTGTATCATCTTTTATAACCTCCTACTATGTAGAGTTACGCTCTATGGCCCAAATATGTATGTACTCATCTTTGTTAACAAGATTTAAACGATTATATCATGATTCTTCTAGAACCTACAACCAACAAAGATAAGTTAGTTAAATTAATAGAAAAAAAATAGAGCATTACATATATTATTACCTCTATGTAACATCCATTTTTCCTTTTAGTTTGGTGGTACTATAAGGCCAAATAACTTATTAAAAAAAGTCTTTTTGCAAGGCACGCATATCTTATGAAAGACAAAAAACTAGAATAGCTACGATACTACACCATAAGCCTTTAGTACGTCTAAATTTACCAGTCATGCACAACCAAGAACGCATAGGAATTAGATATACATTTTTCTTAATTCATATAGTTCATTTGGTATTTATCAAGCATTCCAAAATGAATTTATATAATAAAAATATATAATGGAGAAGAATTTAAAGAAATATGGAGCGTTATGGGAGGATTGTAGCATCGGTACCGACGTGAGCACCCCCAACATTCCTACATCATTAATTGTTTCACATCACTTCAATGGAATCAAACCGTAGTAATGCTAAAAAAATAAGTACTAGCAGAAGCAAAGGCAAAGTAGGAATTAACAAATCACCATCATTTCCGGCTTTCCGCAATATCAAAACCAATACTTGCAGATTCAATAGTTTTTCATAAAACCATCATACAATGAAATCCGCCGACCTTCAACTCTAAACCCGTTTTACACACAAGATAAACCTACCTATGATCAATTTTATACAAAACGCATTCCATACACAATACCTAAACCTAGTCTACCAACATATAAAGTCATATTCCCACACCCTCGTGCTTTAGAAAAGATGAATGAAAATAACAGTTTAGGGGAATATGAAGTGAGTTCAAAGAAATAGGCATATAATTGGGGGTGAGTTTTCACACAATTTCCAAGCGAGAAAGCTCTATTTGGTTCCAATAGTCTTGGTGCCCACTTGTTGCCAAGTACCAAGGTTTTAAATTCCAATAGTTGACTTTTTCAATAACCTATTGGTTGACCAAGCTAACCTTGTCGAACTTTCTACGCCATTACTAAAGGGCATAATGGTAATTTACACTATTATGGCATTATTAATTTTCTTTTAACAACATTATTAATAGTTTTTTAATGGCAACAATATAGGATCAGTAACACGAAGAAGCTAGAACAGAGAGAGAGGGTGCAATTACATAAATACACTAAACATAATCCGTGTTGTGAATTCAAATTTGTGTCATTTGGATCTATGCTTTACCAATAAAAAAGTAATCGTCTTGATGGTTCATAAAATCTATCCTTGCTCAATGAATTCGTTTCAAATATTATTTCATTTCTAGCGTTTCATACTTTCATATGGTCCATAATATCCTCAAAATGATCAAGTGCATTATTAGTTAATCAATTGAAATTAAGACATAACATGAAATGTCGCCCCTACTCCTCTAATGTTTTAATATGTGGTCTAGAAGTCCTTAATTTTGGGTATGTTTGAACAAATAAAGTGTGCTACCTAAACAACTTCCTGATTTAAGGATCTTTTTGAAAAACCAAGCTAAAAAACAAATACAATTGGGTTAAACAACACAATAATAATTATTTATAAGTGTATTTATTTATTTTTTGTTTTTTTTTGTAATTAAAGGTTACAATATGTGATTGATTTGAAATATCTCTCGTTTATGACATGATATTAAAACTTTGCCGTCTTAATTAAACAATATCACGATCGTTAAATAAGTATGTTGGGTAGAGTTTTCCTCGAACCTAAGTAGATTGGCACTAAAGATTGTCAAAACTAGAAACTTTATATATAAAGAGGAGTGATCCCTTGAAAAACATGTTATAAATAAAAACCATAAAAACTATGGGTTACATATATGTAAGTACGCATTATAAAATATACAACTAAGAGTTACGTATATGTAGGGGTTATGTATATGTAAGTACATGTTACCAAGTGTGCAACTACGAGTTGCATACATGTAACTCATACAAGTTACGTATACATAAGTCGTTTCGTCATTATTGTCGTTTCTTAGAGTTTAAACTAAAAAATATATAATGACGTAAAAAAAATTGAAGTTAAACAAATATACTTTAAACAATTAGAATGTTAAATCAATTATCAATTATGTGATTGGGTAGTGGTGGTTTTCACTATTTTCAAATATAAGTATGGTTTTTATTTGATCCCTCTCCTATATATAATACTAGTATAGTACCCCGTGTATTACACTGGTTGAATAAATATAATATTAAATAATTTGTTATAAAAATTAAAAAATATTATTTTTATATAAGATGTGATTGAGTTGCGTATAAGTAAATATTTAAAGTAAAGACAACAATAATATCATTTTAAACTTTTATTTTATAAAATTGTGTTTTTTAATTGTTTTTTAAAACATTTTGGTTTTTCTTTTAAATTTAATTTAAAAAAAGAATCCTCCTTACAAAAAACTGTTCTAAAATATTTCGCATTTTTTAAAAAGATTTTTCTTTAATAATATTTTTGTATCTTATGTATTTTCTATAGTGTGTTTTTAAATAAACAAAATCTAGTTTTTAATTTTTATGATATCTATTTTTTGTGGACATATTTTAAATAATATAGTTACTATATATATTTTTATCATTTATTAGGAGAGAGAAGCGGGAAATAAAAATAAGAAAGCATAATATGTTGACAAGTGGCATTTTAAAACCTTCTTTTATTATAGTTAATAGATTTTATCACATTAATTTCAAATTTTTGAAGTAAAATAATATTTTATTATAAAGAAGGATTCACTAATTTGCCTCTATAAAAACGTTCAAATGTAACTTTATCTTGTAATAAGCTAGGACACATTTGAGGATTTAATAGAAAATAAATTGAAAAAAATTAAATTTTCATACAAATTTATCTAGTTTGTTTGTTTATTGTAAAATTAAAGGACAAATTTATCTCCCAATTTGATGTCTAATAAGACTAAACGCCCCGAATTTAAGCCGGTATTTCTTTTCAATATGGTATTTTATAAAAGTGGAAATATATTAACTTGTTTCTGAAATCTATAATTTTATATTACCATAAACATTTTACGATATATTTTTGTAAAGTTTATATATTTATGTTCTTTACTAAATAGAAATGTAATATGTTATTGAAAGTTAATTCACATGTAGTGATTACATATTTACGGAATATTCTAATTCTGATAATGCATTTAGAAATATAATTTTTTGTCTTGATTTAGAATGAAATACCGTGACACAAAGGTGGAATCAAGGCCTTTTAAGAGGACTCCCAAAGCCACCTCACCCTTTTGTAACTAACAACTCATTGTAGGAACTATCCAACTCACCGTACCATTTTATTGTTGATTAAAGGGAAAAAAAACTAAAATACATATCCTGTATACAAATAAATTAATTTTACTTGAATTATGCATAATAATTAGAGCACTTTAATATGTATCACAACTTATTTCTTCAATAATCATTCTGTCAAAGTTATATTCTGTGTCATGATTAAAGTGTATAGTCCAAAACATTCAATAATAATATTTAAAAGTGCCCACTTTTATATATACACGAGTTGAATTAAAAGATATATAACTACAACTCTACAAGCCTATTTAACTAGAAAACCCGAAACATGATTACATTTGAGGTCAAAAAGTTGGGTTTTCACTTGCTTTATTCCTGATATGCATGAGTGTTGAATTCTTGAATAAAATAGTTCAAATTAATTAAAACACCACCCTGCAAATAAAGGGGAAAAAAGTGTGAATCATTCTAAAGAATACAATAAGATGATCATTTTAAGCACTTTTTATTGTAACTCTTTTATAAAAACCTTACAATCATTTTTTCTTAAAATTTTATGCTTAAAGGGTATTATTGATAACCCAGAGTGCATTGTGACCTTGTGACATCCAAGTAATGGTTTAGTGGTATGTAAAAATAAATTAGTGTGGGTTTTCATGGTCTATATTTGTGGTGTGGAATATGCCAATTCATGTGTTCGGAACTCTTTAGTTGTTTTGGTTTGGATTAATTGTTGTTTTTTTTTATTTGTTTTATTGTTCGGAGCGTCACTTTATCGCTTGTAGATATTTAAGCTCATAATTATAAAACTTTATTATGAGATATTATCCTTTTACACAAAAAATGATACGGTTATAGTAACTTAAGAGTGACATGTGTATCAGTTTAAGCATGATACATATTTGAATAGTGGAAAGCGACTCTTTTATGCCCACGGATGATGTCATATATTGAAGCATAAATATGTTAGGATGGTCTTGACGATCAGCTTTAGATGATCCTTGTTATATGGATCTTGGAGTTATCCTAAAAAAATCACAGAATACCCGTGAATGAGTTTAAAAACTATAGTCATGAAGATCATCCATTAACGATCAAACTAGTCTATAGTGCTAGTACAATCATGAGTAACCTATATTGCGTAATATATATGGATATACGATAGTTACAAGAAAGAGGAAAAGAAAAATAGAGATATCACTTCAGTTTTAAAGAAGTGTCTTCTCTTGCATATAAAACGACGGTGAGCTACAAAACAACAACCAACCAAACCTCAAAAGGCCAAACACGATAACTTCTATAATTAGCATCCCAATACCGGTTACACTCCAAAATTTTGAATCATTTATTCACTACTATTACCAAACCATGATGCAACACACTAACATATTTTTATATTCTATCACATAAAGATCTTAGAACATGTCATGTAAATGATAGTTTGTTCCCCTCCAAAGAAAATAATATCAGATACTTAAGGAGGCTAGACAAAAGAAAATACGATTGCATTTTATAAAACTTCACGAGGGCTGATTAGGAAAACACAAAATCAGTAAAATCATTACAACATCTAGTGTAAGGTTAATATAAAAAAAATTAAAATAAAAAATATAAGAACGTACTAATGCACACACAAACAAAAAATAACACGTCACCTTTAAAAAAAATAAACCAAAATATAAAATCAATACATTAAAACACATGTCACCTAAAAAAGAAAAAGAAAAGAGGTCGGGTTCCTTGCACCTGATGTTGATTAGGCTCGGGTTCGGAGTTAGCCTCGGTTCGTTGATTCACATTAATTATGCGAGCGGATAAGAACGAACCACAAACACACACACAAACACACACACAAACATTTCTCTACAAGTACCCTCTCGTTCATTCGCCGCCACCACTTCTCACCACTTTCTCTTTCTACAATTCACACACACACTCTCTCTCTCCCACCACAAACACCGTTGATACTCTCTTAGATTGGTCAAACTGGCGATCGATAATCAAGAAACCACCGTCGTCCGTGAAATCAAACCCAAAAACCGTCGGATTATGGTAAGTGTGAAGAAACCCAGGTTTAATTTGGGTAGATTTTGATCGATTTCATGGTTTTAAAGTTTTAATTTGTGTGATATGTGTGGTGATAATGTAGGGTGCTGGAGGACCTGATGAAGAAGAACAAAAGTGGCCGCCATGGTTGAAGCCGATGCTTCGAGAAAGCTTCTTTGTTCAATGTAAATTACACGCTGATTCGCACAAGTCGGAATGCAATATGTACTGCTTGGATTGCATGAATGGCCCCCTTTGTTCTCTATGTCTCAATCACCACAAGGATCATCGTGCTATTCAGGTATATATTCGTATTCCCCTTTTCTCATTGATTCCATCATATCTTTTTCTTCACATTTCACCGATTTTGACTTTCGTCATCAACAATCAGCTTCTACCCAGTTTTTTGTTAACCGATTTTGACTCTTGAAAAGAATTGAATGTCAGTTTGTCGCCAATTTTGACTGTGATCGTCATTGTTTTAACAATTTCTAGAAACTTCAAAATCAATTTGCAGATACGGAGATCATCATATCACGACGTGATTAGAGTATCGGAGATTCAGAAATACTTGGACATCAGTTCGGTGCAGACTTACATTATCAACAGCGCAAAGGTTGTGTTTTTGAACGAACGCCCACAGCCCAGGCCCGGTAAAGGCGTCACCAACACCTGTGAAGTCTGTGAACGAAGCCTCCTTGATTCCTTCAGATTCTGCTCACTTGGTTGCAAGGTAAATTCATCAATCGTAAATCAACACTTCATTTTTCTGAAAGATATTATTCAAATTGATGCGTGTATACATATCAATGGTGGTCATTCACCTTATATTTCGGCTTTATTGGAATCAATTCTTAATCTTTATGCTCATCGGTATTGGTGGATGATCGGTTTGGTGAATCATTTTTTGAACGATTCAAATCAAGATTTGCCATTAAATTATTTTTTTATGAAAATTAAATGAAGATATCAAAATGGGTTAATGCTATTGATTGATCATTTGTTTTTATTGATGGGTGCAGATTGTTGGGACATCGAAAGATTTCGACCGGAAGAGGAAGATTTCGCCGGAGAAGAAGCATTTGACGACGGCGGTTTCCGATTCCGACGATTCTTACAGCAGCAGCAACCACGGTCGTTACCGGAGCAACCATAGCAACGGCGGAAGAGTCCCGTGCTTCTCGCCTTCGACGCCGCCGCCGACGGCCACCGGCTACCGGACGGCGAAGAGGAGAAAGGGGATACCTCATCGAGCCCCAATGGGTGGACTAGTGATAGAATGCTAAACCTGTCAGTCAACCCCCCTATACTTTCACCTATTTACGCAAAAGTCCCTCGTTTTGCACCTTCCTGCTAATTTCCTTGCGCTAGTGCTTTCTCAAAGGCCTGTGCGAGTGAATTTACGTTTATGTTTGTACAAAGAAGCACCCCTATAGTTAATGCTAATGGTAATAGTGTTGAAATAGAAGGGCCAAAGTGGGAACAAGATATAAAAATAAGACAATGTGGAATATGTCTACAAGGTGAGTTGATAATATATCACCTTGTAATAGTTTTGTATGTAGGAAAATAAATCCAAAGATGTTTGAATAGTTCGGTAATATTTGTGAATGTAATTATAATGTTTATGTTTGACAATGTTAAACTTATAGTTGTGTTTATAACATGATTGTACGACTTGTATTGTAAAATGCACAATGTTATTTGCTATATTCATAGGAATGGGGAAGGATGAAGTTGTCCAACAAATGCATTTAGACCGCTCGAGCCGCTGTTAGACTCGGACCGGTGGTTGAAACCGGTTGAAACGGATTTTAATTATTTTTAGTTTACTTTTACTTCTCATTGATTATTTATTTACTACAAAACATTTTTATATTTTATCTATCACATGTTTTATTTTCTTAGTGATGCGTGAATTTACTATTAAAATATAACTAGTTTTTTTATCCGTCGCGCGTTGCCGCGGAACCCGACTCCTTTTCAAATTATTACGCAAATAATACCTAATTTATTTGACTCGACTCGTTTCCGAACATAATTTAAATCGAAACGTACATCAACGCGAAACGTACAGAAAAAGTAAGATTTTAAAAAAGTAATTTAGTTGTAAGGGTGTGCAAGGACGAAGTAGTATGATTTAACGACACATTACGACGTATATATGATCTACGTTATGCCTCGTGCGACCTAAGAATTACAAAAAGTAATTTAAATGAAATGAATATTAAAAGTTATAGAACAAAAGATATTTAAAAAGGCCAAAAAAAAAAAAAAAAAAAGGCGAGGTTCAAACTCGCGACCTACGCTGGGTTATAGAATCAAGCGAAACAGTTTAACCACTCTACCAGACTAACATTTGTTAATTGTGTCAAAATATAATTATTTCTCTATATGCGGCTTCGGAAAAAAGCAAAAAAAAAAAAGAGAAAAAGTTCCACCAATCGTCTTGTGACACGTGGCAGGCCGGTGAGACCCCCACCGACCTTTGCTTTTAAGTAACAGTATAATGGTTTCGTATTTAGTTTAAGTTATTATAATTTTGTGTTTAGTTTAAGTTATTGTAATTTGTTTTGATGCTAAACTCAATTGTGATATTTCTTGGGTTTTCACACTGCACGAAGTAGTAAAAAGATATCATTCTAATATCTTAGTATTATTGGGTCGCATATGAAGTTAATAATATATAGTTTAGATCTGCGATTGGTCTTTTAATCTAACGGCACGAAAGTGCTAGTTTAAGCTTGAAATCTTTAACATTGCAGGTTCAAACCTGACTTAAAAGGGTTCTTTCATAGTAGTGGGTTTTCTTAATTGTGTACTTGAGCGAGTTAGGCCTAAATCGCTAAAATTAATATGAAAAATTAATATCACGTCTAAAGAAGACTCACTCACATATTAAAATAGAAGTAGTTTCATACACTTAAAAAGATTTTGTCTCATGTACATTCTTATAAATCATATATATCTATGTTTTATTGAATTTAAATTATCACTTATTTTATTTATATAAAGGCCCTTTAGAGCATTCACATCAGCTTTTATATTTTTATCCTTATAATTATACTAAAAACACTACTATTTCTCTCTCCTTCTCAATTAAATAATATTTTTTATACTTTTATCATTACATTTTCTCTTTCTTCTACTCATAATCATTTTCAAAAATATTAAAATATTTATAAGGTTTGAGAAGTGATTCCCAAAATATACAAAATGAACAGTAATTTTTTTCTCTCCTCCACTAACAACCATTTACAATCATTTCTTAAAATATAAAAAATATACTCACATAAATATAAGAAACCTACTGTGAATGCTTTTATATGTTGTAGACTATATGTATTAGTTATAGTTGTAGTTAATTTTTGCTAAAAAAATAAAATATAGTGGCGGCTAAAAGGGAAGGCAAGGGAAGGGAAGGGAAGGGAAGAGAAAAGAGAGTGAACGTACATGTGTTGATGCGAGGGGTACAGGTGTTGGTAGAAAAAGAAGGTTGTAGATGGGGGGGGTGGGGCCAGGTGATGGGGAATGGTGGGAAGGAAAAGGCTAAGAATGGGGGTGGTGTCAAGTGGGGGAGGGGTGGCGGATTTTGATTGGCTGAGAGAAAGTGATGTGTCCTGTTTGATGGAAGTGCTGATTCATCGACTTCTCGTATCTTAGTCGCGGTCCTCATCATTCTCCACCGTTGGATCGCATCCGTATGTTCTTCTCCTTGTTGTGCGTGTTCTTTGGGATAAACTGCCCACCATAAATAAAAAAAAAAAAAAATTATCAAAATAAACATTTGAACAAATTAAATTACCAATATAACCATTAAAAAATAAATTTATAAAAAAAAATAACTAATAAAAACGAGTCACATGTTCATTCCTCACCACGTGGTCAAGGAAAATCCATAATCCCTCGCTGAAAAGGTGACTGGGGGAGGGATTTACATAATCCCTCGCTGACATGGCGGAATTTTAGTAGTTCCTCGCTGACATGTCTCATCCCTCGCTGACTGGGCGAGAAATCAGTGGTTTTCCTCGCCTATAATTACCAAAATGCCACTCCTCGCTTATAATTTTTATTTTTTAAAAATACAAAATTTTTAAAAATAGTATTTATAAAAAATTAAAAAATCATTAGTTTTATTAAATTTTTTTCATTTATTGTTTTTTAAACACTTAAATTTGTTATTTAATGTGGTTTTCCCTTATATAATACAAGCTTTCCTCTTAACAAACTTATCAAATTTTAGTTTTTTACTTTATTCATTTTACTAGTTTAGAAATACGTTTTTAACATGGGTTGAATTAAAATATTAAATTAATAGTTAATATTTAATATTTAAAAATTTTAAAATAATTTTTTAGATAAGATATGATTCGGATCACGTATACTCAACTATTTTAATTAATAACAATATTTTTTAAACTTTCATCGTTAAAATAAAGTTTAAAAAACTTTTATTTAAATAAATGCAGTTTTTTAAAGATGAAAGTTTAAAAAATATAAGGGAAATCCACATTAATAACAAATTTAAGTGTTTAAAAAACAATAAATGAAAAACAAATTAATAAAACTAATGATTTTTTAATTTTTCGTAAATACTTTTTTAAAAATTTTGTATTTAAAAAAAATAAAAATTCTAAGGGAGAAATGACATTTTGGTAATTCTGAGCGAGGAAAACCACTGATTCCTCGCCCAGTCAGCGAGGGATCTGAGCGAGGAAAACCACTGATTCCTCGCCCAGTCAGCGAGGGATGGGACATGTCAGCGAGGCATCACTGAAATTCCGCCACGTTAGCGAGGGATTATGTAAATTCCTCGCCCAGTCACCTTTTCAGGCGAGGGATTATGGATTTTCCTCGCCCACGTGGCGAGGAATGGACACGTGGCTTGTTTTTATTGGTTGTTTCTTTTTGTAAATTTATTTTTCAATGGTTAAATTGGTAATTTAATTTGGTCAAATGTTTATTTTGGTAATTTTCACAAAAAAAAAACACTTATATTCTTTCTTCATGTTTTTTTTAACGACATCTAGAACTATCACGGTACCGGAATGAACTTTACTGAGATGAAATTCAATTGTTTATACTGATTTTAACGTTTCAGACTTAGACCCACCTCAAAACAACATCAAAAAAAAGACTCATTACCGAAAGAAACCCCTCATTCAGGTTTTGAGCTTGAGATCTAAAAGATATCAATCTCTAACCATCACCCCCAAAACCAATGGTTTCATATTTTTTGTTTAATATGTTTTCTTAATTTTCATCTTACATTTTTTAATTTGAAAAATTTTCTCAACATGTTACATTGAAACCCTTGTTCATATCAGACAAGGCGTCGACGATTGTATAGGCAGTAAGGAACATTTTGAGAAATAATTGTGTGTGTGTTTGGGGGGGGGGGGGGGGGGGGGGGGGGCATTTTTAGGGAAAAATTAATAAAAAAAGAACAATGTTTGGAACTTTCCTTTCATAAAGTGCATATTTACCTCCATATAAACATGAAATATAACACATCATTTTGTTATTATTGTTTTTTATTTATATTTGCGAATAATAAGTTTAGAATATTAATGAATGCACATATACGTACACTATATTTTACATAATAACAAATACAAATAAGAAAATCTGTCATGTTCATTTATTTATTCAGCTAAAGTAAAAAACGAACGAACACAAATAAATTTTATTGATGTTCATTCATTTCGTTTACAAACTAATCTGGATGTGCAAAATACTGTTCACACTTAATACTTTGTGTGTCCAATCTTAATGTAAATGTTAAAAGCATCACTAACAAGGAACCTTCAAAACATTTCAGATTGGGTCGGGTTAGCTAAAATATTAGAAAAATATTCATCACTTTGTTAACAAACTAAGTAGATATAAAATGAAACTTATTTGATTTTCTTAATTATTAGTTTGCTTTTATAAATATGCTTAATCTGAACTTAGCAAATACATAAAATTATTTATTTAGACCAATATGTATTCTATTTTGTTAATAAAATAAATTGTATGTAGCTGTTAAAGATTTGGGTAAATTTTAGTAAAAGACTCCTTATTTCAAAAAGGGATTTTTACATATTTTTTCTTCTTAATACCAAAAATTACATATTTCCCCAAGCTAAAAAATTAATTACATATTTTACCTTCCTAAAACATATATATTACATATTTATTCATTTCATTAAACTTTATCTTTTAAATAACCATTTTACCTTATTTTACTAAGGGATTTTTACATATTAATGTTTTATTATTATAATTGTTTAAAACTTTTGACAATTATGATTTGTATTTGAAGATATAACTTTGATTATCGATTGTTGTTGTTTCGAAATAAAGTTTTAAGCGAGATGAAATTTTGTTGTTTTTATTTACATAGAAGATTCGAACTTAAGAAACTATGTAATTGATAGTTGTTGCAAATGAAATGTGTATAAATAATTTAGTGAAAATACGAGTAATATAATTATGTAATAAATAATTTCAATAAAATGAGTAAATATGTAATATGTATGTTTTAGAAAGTGGAAATACGTAAATGCCCCTTTCAAAAATGTATAAAAGCTACAATGACATGCAAACAAGACAAGATGAAGAGCAATTACAAGCAATAAGACATAATAACGAGTAATAAATACACAATGACAACCATGAAAGAGACAATAATGAGTTAAAAAGACACAATAAGCTGAAAATACAAATTTTTAAAACCTACAAACTAAGAAGGGAAAACTAAATTTTAAAAGATAAGATTGTAGGGTTTAACGAGCCCTTTCCAACTTCGTTGGAGAGAGTTCAATTGAAATTTGTTTGACCGGCTTTATAAATTCCAAAAAAATCATTTCTAAGTTTTTTCAGAATAGTAAACATTATTATTTGAACTTTACACTAACGATTATGTGTAAATATTTAGGGTGCAAATAAGAATGAAACTAAATTTAACGTGAAAATTGTTTTTTCTTACAATTTATTTAAAATTTAGGTAAAGATGATGAGTCACCTTTGGAAGTGTAGTGTATGACATAGAATTAATTTTATAATATTATTTTTTTACTTATAAAGGTAATAGAATACAAAGTATCGTGACTGGATTCAGTGTTGACTTCGTGTCATTATACATTATATTTGCATGTCAATCAAGCAAACTCATTAACCCGTTTACTTTTAGTAGTTATGAATTTATAATATCAAACCTTTAGTTATGCACCCTTGTATGTGATTCAAAATGCCTTCCAAAGCCCCATAAAGTGATCGATGGTTTGTTTACCTACCTAACGACTTTCTTGCTTTGCTTAAATGAATCGTGTCTCTCTTTAATGGATGGACATATACATATGGCACAAAATAGACCGGATGGTTACCTGAATTTTATAATTATAGAGACTAAAATTAACGGGACCAGTTTAGCGTCCAACAAAAGATTATTGTATAATCAACTCATGTGTGAGCATCCTTAAACATGCATGTAAGAGTGATGAAATTTATATGAAAACGTATGTAAAACGTTTCAATCATCCCAGTTCAGTTCAAGCAGTTTTTGGTTTGGATATTGGATCAATTATTCCGACTAACTTGTTTATGCAAAACGAAGATATTATAATTTTGATGTTTTGGTATCACTTTATTATCTATATAGAGTTCTTTGGTTTTTCTCATACTAATAGACTGAAACTGAAAATATACACTGTTTTAAAAGGTTGATAAATATGTTTAAATATTTTTATTAAACTTTAAATATGTTTTAGAATCATAATAGTTTTATAATACAAAAACTTATTAGCCCTCTATTCAACAACAAAATGGCTCCAGAATTGAAGCAAAATTGAATTTGAATTGGTAGCTGACCATAAGTTGTTTCTATCCCCTTTTCTGCATATATGAATTGATTGTCATATCGGTTATCACTTTCCAATCTGGTTCATGAAAATTGACACAATCACATATACTTGGTTTTTGATATTTTCTAAGTGATATCCAATTGTTTTATTCTTGTAAACCATCGAATATTTTCAATTTGAAAATATCTTACATGATTCTTAGATTATCCGTGTTACAGAACTTGAATCCCCTACAATGAAGAGCTTAAAAAGATCCATTAGGCGAGAAAATATGAATATATTAAAGTTATCTAATTTTAAATTTGATAACTTTACTTTTATATAAAATGCTTGTATTTATATAATGTGATTAAAGTAATAGAATATATAGGGTAGTCTAAGATGACACGTGCGATCTAATTCTTAGAAATTGAATGTTACTAGAAAAAGAAATAGATATATGTCATTCATTTTTTTATGATACATTTTATCCCAACATTCACATCAATATATATTTATCACTAACATTCACATCAATATTAGGCTAAGGACACGACAAGTTATATAAATTAAGAAAAGAGTCACATCAATCGAATTCATTAACTATTTATTATTAGGGTAAATTACTAAAATAACCAATTGATCAAATCGAATTATCAAAATAACCGGTCAAAATCAAGTTTATCAAATAAAACAACCCAATCGTATCCCGCCACGTGTCCCACCCTCGCCCACGTGGCCAGGATCAGCCATATTCCTTCGCCCGGAAAAACGTGCCGGCGAGGGAAAAGCATAATCCCTCGCTCACGTGTCATCCCCCTCGCCCACGTGTCATGTTTGGAGGCATCCCTCGCTGACTCAGCGAGGGATTATGAGAATCCCTCGCCAGTATTTACGAAAATACCCCCCCTCGCCAAAAATTTTAAAAAAAAAATTTAATTAATTTTTAATTCAAAAAATCTGAGTTTTATAATTATTTATTGTTTTTTAAATAATTTAAATTTTAAATTAATTTATTTTTGCCCTATATAACACCATGTTTACCCTTAACAAATATCTTACATTCTTCTCAAACTTTTTCATAAAATTCTCTGAAACTTTATAAAATATCAGTGAATATCATACTATGCAGTGGTGGTAAATGACATTTTGTAAACGGTGTTGAAGAATATCTATCATTTAAAGGTAAATGTGTTAGACATGTTTTTAGTTTATCTTTAAATGATAGATATTCTTCAACACCGTTTACAAAATGCCATTCACTGACATTTTATAAAATTTCAGAGAATTTTATGAAAAAATTTGAAAAGAATGTAAGATATTTATTAAGGGTAAACATGGTGTTATATAGGGCAAAAATAAATTAATTTAAAATTTTAATTATTTAAAAAACAATAAATAATTATAAAACTCGAATTTTTTGGATTAAAAATTAATTAAATTTTTTTTAATTTTTGGCGGGGGGGGGGGGGGGTATTTTCGTAAATATTGGCGAGGGATTCTCATAATCCCTCGCTGAGTCAGCGAGGGATGCCCCCAAACATGACACGTGGGCGAGGGAGATGACACGTGGGCGAGGGATTATGCTTTTCCCTCGCCGGCACGTTTTTCCGGGAGAGGGAATATGGCTGATACTCGCCACGTGTGCGAGGGTGGGACACGTGGCGGGATACGATTGGGTTGTTTTATTTGATAAACTTGATTTTGACCGGTTATTTTGATAATTCGATTTGGTCAATTGGTTATTTTGGTAATTTTCCCTTTATTATTATCTTTGAATTTCATATTTATGTTGTTTAATTATGAATAAAAAAATTTAGCTAAACTATAACATAAATTAATAATCAATGATATAAAATTGTCTCCATGTAAATCAATAGTTGTGATGGCTAATGGTATTTTAATTAATCTTTAAATGCCCAATGTCCAATCCCGACTCTTTTCGCTCTACATTTTAAAAAATAGTGATGGTCTTAGAATGACATTATTATTATTATTATTATTTTTCCATTATGAAAGTTCGTGTTGTGTTTTCTAAAAGAGAGAGTTGGCTTTTTGAATTTCACGTAACAAAGGATCTTTGATCTAACAATACCTACGTGTTTCGTGTTGTGTTTTTTGAATTTGAGTCTTTCTAGCTAAACCTTTGAATCGTATATATCAACCTCAAACCAACTACGAATGTACAATAAATATGTTAGAATTAAATTTCTTTCCGCTAACTAGCTAGTTTGATCGCGATAAAGGGCTTTGTTTCTTGAACTCAATAAGAGGTTGCCACCCTTTAGACAAACATCATAGAGGGAGTTGCCCCCGAACTCCCCATTGTCTAGTTGGCTTCATCCACTTGAGCTTTCAAGGCTAAAGTTTCTTTTATCACAAATTAAAGTAGCCTTGTTTAAGTGTGGATTCCATACATCCTAACTTTTATCAATTTATATTTAGTTTCTCGTTTTGTTCTTAAGTGAATCCTAATTACCAAAATGGTCTGACGACACTAAAATCACCAACATCTAAAATGGTACCCCTCCCCAAGAGTTCGAGCATTCGAGTCCCACATTGGACAATGATGTAAGAAATAAGCAGATTATATTGTTGTTAAGAAAAAGTTATTATTGAAAAGTCTTGTAATAACCTTCAATACTTGGTGAAAAATGTACATATTCAAGTATTTTGAGTGTCTTAAGACATTTGAAGAGACATCTTAATTGTTTTCTGTTATCCAACCATGTCACATTACTTTTTAAATTTTAACTAAAATGAATACTCAAACGCACAACTCATACATTGCAGAAATCATGTTCGGTTTAAAACACGAGTTTCAATTTTAAGGAACCCTCCTACTAAGTCCTAACTTGTTTTCTTTCTTCACTAGGTCTTTTGATATTTTGATCCTTTTAAAATAGTGCATTGTTGTTAAAGGATAAACTATATTAAATTGAAATTAACTTTGGAATATCTATATTAAAGAATGTATTCTGTAAACCAAAAAGTCTTTGAAAGACGCGTATATTATGGGCACAACGAGCCACACGTGTGCAGAGTACTGATGTGGCATTTAAGAAAATAAATTTCTTATTTTTAATTTCTGAAATTGATACGTAGAGGTAGAAGGAATTGCTGTAATTTTATGTTTTTTTAGTTACGAACACCTCATTTAATTTTACTTTTAAATTGATGTATTTTTAAGTAATGAAAGATAATTTGAGTTTATTTGATAGACATATCATTATAAGATAATTAAAGCAAGAAAAGAAAATTTTTATTTACTCATCTAAGTTATTTGATAACTGAAGTATTAAAATGTTTTGCCTCTATTTTATAAATGTCATATTATAAAATATATAAGGAGTCATTCTAAAAGAACATAAAAACAAACTACTATCACTTGATTGTTCAGGATCCTTCATTCCTATGGAGATTTTAATGGTTGGTTCATGGTGCTCATGACTTGGGATGAAGTGAAACGCCACTACATCACCCCTAATACCAGCATCGAATTGGAGAAGTCTCGGCCTCTACGCTACTATCAAATCCCACCTTATTGTTTTTTTATAGCGACAAGCCTGATGCTATTAGTAATTAAATAAATATTACTTCATATAACTTATGAGACGTAGCATATTAATTTATCAGACGTTGAACCAATTTATCTACAACGAATTTCTGTAGTAAGTGGAATATATACTTAGTTTAATTTGATTCATAGGTCAGCTCACCAACATTACCTACTCCTTTTCTTAATACTAAAGAAGGGGACATGTCTTGCCCGGCTTTGCCAGCCCAGCTGCCCGTAAATGCTAATGGAGTTGTTTGATTTTGACCAACCCTTGCTCATGTTATCATTGACCATTAAAATATGAAAATATTACCCTCTTCATGCTTTAGCCTAATCAATGTATAAAAAGAAGTAGCTACCCCATTTCCATCACATAATATAGAGGCACTCATGTTTTTTATCATACATATACAAATGCATTTTATAAAACAATTAACACACAGCAGTTGTTATTTGTGATAATTCCTTTTTTTTATATAATTGGTTTTCCTTTTGTACTTCTTTTATATTTAACACAATTTATTATAAACTTATTTACGTTTGATGTGTTTGATATGTTTTCTTCTTGTAGGTTTTTAGTATTAATCATTTTTTATATATGACTCAATTCACCCATTTTATTTCTCTAATTTTATGATTATACTCATTTGAATAGTTTTAGTTTTATGCTTGTTTTAAGAAAGACGATGGGTTCTAAAGGTCGATATTTTATTAGAATTTGACCTTATGAATAAAGTTGCTGTATTTTATATTTTTATGTAATCTATCGAATCTTGTGTTGACAATTAAGTTCAACTAGATTTTTAGTATTGGTAATTCGTTATATTTTCGAAAAAAAATTGATTAAATAATAAAACAAAAAAATGTATAAAAAAAAAAACCCCTAGGAGTTGAACTTGTGTGGGTTCATTGTGCATCTATGCATGCCTAACCTTTGTGACGGACACCCTATCCAGATTAAACTCTTGTAACAATATTTTTAAAAACCATTGATGTTTAAAAACCATTCAAACCATCTAAACTGGACTGAATTAAATAAATTTGGTAGGTTTGGCTGGTTTAAAACTTCATGGTTTGATTTACGGTTTGTTTTTTTGAAAAACCAACTTAGACAATTCGGTTCACGGTCTGCGTTTTAGATTAAACCGTGTACATCGAACCGCTCGTATATATGTTGTATAATATCATCTCAATAATAACAAAGGTAAAAAGGTTAAACTTAATTAACACTTTGCTTTTGAAATTTATAATGGATTATGACTTATGAAGTTTATTATAAACTTAAATAATTTGTTTTTGTTTTAAACTTTTGAATGAATTGTATGGATTACACGTTTAATTTTTTATGATTTTCAAAAGTAATAATATCATCTTTTAATAATGGACTATTAGGAAGTGTATGAGATAAGCACTTTCGAAACGGTGTTTCTATAATTTTGTGAATCGAAAAGATTACTAGCTTATGTGAGGGTATTTTTCCGTTTATCTGTAACTAATCAAATTGTTGTTTATATATAAAAAAAAAAAAGAGTAAGAAATCAAGTTGTAGAGATTTGAGTGAACTAAGTTATTTATATATGTAATAAAATTTTTTAAAGATGGTTTAAACCAGTAAACCACTCAACCCAATCCGTTTTTGCTGGTTCGATTGGTCCGGTCGATCTAACCAATCTGACCTGTTTGGTTTAGTTTTTAACCAAAATTTATGTAAAAACTTAACCGTCCGAACCGGACCATTAACATCTCTAAAATACACTAGTTTGTATTATTGTATATGAGATGTGTGTTGTGGGCCGAGCAAGAAACTTCGGAAATTTGTGACACGTGTTGGTTGTAGTGTCGCTAATAAACGGTTGAACTTAATAAAACAAAAACAATATTTTTGTCTCAGACACGTACATATACAGATACGAAGGATTGTCCAAATGCAGTTTCCACAAATTCTTAGACTACCTAGATGACATCGTCATTCCCATGGATAAAAACGATAAAGTATTTGTCATTTAATAATAATTCAACATTTTATATTGTTAAGATATTCTTTATCTAAGACATATGACTATTATATAAACCTATTTTTATAATTTATAATTGAAAACTCAAATACTAGTCAATATATCTAAATTAACCATAGATGGACCGGTTTTAAAAATAAATTGAAGCTAAAATTATCAATTCCCACATAAAAGAGATGTTTTAGCAAAGAAACGCATCCGCCAAGAAACTCTCGGTGAAAATGGTAGTCGTTGATAACCATTTGATGATAATCTTCCGGGGAAAAATAGAGTGTGTAAGAAACTAAGTTCGGGTTGACTCTAAGTCAATAGGAACTATGTTCATGCTAACTCAAGGGGTAGTCGTCTATAGGAACTAAGTTCGTGTTGACTCAAGTCAATCTCGGTAGCTACCGAGGTCCAACGACCAAAGTCAACCATTGATGATATTCTGTTGTTAACTTCTGACGGAACAACGATAAACATTTACAAAAAAAAAATTCTAAATTAGAGCTTTTTCATCCATTCTTGATCCGTTGATACTTAGTGCATGGCTGATTAAAGATAAACAATAATATAATTTTATTTTTGACTTTTTCACATTCAGTTAGTTCTTAGTGATGGTATTTAACTGTAAACGTCGTTTGGTTGGTAACACTCTATTTGCTAGTAATGTATAATGTGTACAATCAAATTATTTTCCGAATTGTAGCTCGTATTATATAACTTATGTTAACGTACTATGGAAACAAAATTTAGTTATAATGAAACTTCCATTAGAACTTGCCAAAAATGTGGCTTTCTACACTTTTAATTTTTTAAGTACTCTTTGTTACACGCACCTTTGCAAATTGCAACTGTACAAAATGGTTGCTAAATCCCCAAAGTAATCTATTACACTAGCGACGCCTGATATCTGCCATCAACCTATAAAAACAGTCTCTAAAGCCAGTGTACAAGTTTAAACTTACAAATTTGAGTTTTCGCCCATTTTTCTTCTAAAATCTTCTATAACATCACCCTTAACATATTTAAAGTACATTGAACAATAATATTTATTAGATGTGGATCAACATCAAAATTATAATAAAAAAACAGACCATTCAAATCCTCCCACTAAAAAATTAATTGATTAATAAAAAAAAGGATGAGTTGATGCAAATCCAATACCCATTCCACTGGGATTGATGTGTACATCATACATGAAGTGATGAAGATAATATTGCTTTTGAGCATGGAACCAAAATAATGGGCCATGGAGCCACAACTTGGGGGGTCCCGATGAAAAACTTTCTTCTTCTAGACTTGATGTTAACATTTTCACTAATTGAAAAATGGCACCATTTTTGCCCAACTATTATATTCTTTAACTTCTTTTCCAAGTATGATTGCTGACATATGACTAAAAGATGAATGATTATTTGTACGTAATAAGACCAGGTTCAAGTGGTTTTTTTACCTAATCGCGTAATTGTCAGCTGAATCTTATTGATTTTGTAACTAATCGGATTAACTGAATTATGATTCAGTTGGATCTAGACCAAATAAGGAACTATATAATGATATACTAGCTTTTTATCGATCGCATTCGAATGATAGGTTGTTATGAATTAAATTATCCTTTTTCTCTAAATTCAAAATCTATTATCTATTATTAGTCTATATAGCAAAACAAATTTAATTTGTTTTATATAACTAATCAATTTTGACAATTTATATTTTATTAAATTCAATCATATAAGTTAATGTGAACAAAATCTCTATATAAACTAGTTAGGGAAAAGTAGTCTTCTACTGTACAACTTCTTGGGACGAAAATATTGAGAGAAATTAGGTATATAAAATTATATGTTCTTTATATCGTGTTTACTAATATAGATTTTTGTATTTAAATAAAAGAAAAGTAAGAAGAAAACACTATGAAACCAAAAAGGCCCAACAACCGGCCTATGGACATCCATGTATATTTAAACGTGCTATAGACTTTGTAAATTTTAAAGTCGATTGATAAAGTTAAAAAGTTCTTTTTCTTAACTTTACAAAAGTCGTCGAAACCCAAAAGGCCCAACAACCGGCCTATATGCAAGAGCCCTATTAACGCCACATGGGCCGAAATCAGTCTAACCTTTATGGATAAAAAGGGTAAACATGACCAACACGACCGGGCCTACGCCTTCACTCCTTCAGGGCCTCAGGCCTTAATCGTATCTTTATATTATATATTTTGGTCCCTAGAAATTAAAATCAGAATTCAAATGAGAAAAAAAAGAAAAGAATTTGAATTAGAATTCATTCCCTCCCTCATAAAAAAGTTAATAGCATTTACATACCTTGCGAAGTTCAAAACAATCCAATAAAATGTGTCAATTACTCGATTTCTGTTTTAATCTAAGTATGTTTTACTAAGTCACAATCTCATATTCATATTTTCATGTTTCGAACATAATGTTTATTATTACAATTCGTGTAACACACGAGTATCCAACCTATTAATAAAATAAAGCAAAGTAAAAACTTAAAACTTTACAACAGGGTTAACGTATGATCCTAGGATCAAATGTTATAAAATATAAAAATAGTGGTTTATTAAATATAAATCTATTAAACGACTTTCTTGAATGATTAGAACATTTTTACTCATATTCATAATTACCTTTACTGTTTTAGGCTATAATTAAAAGGGGAATGTTCAAATACAAAAGTTTTTAAAACTAAAAAGTGTAAAAAGTTGTATTAAACATCAATCTTTTTAATCAATGATTAAGATTAATTTGCAGGAAAAAGTTTGTTAGAAAAATATTTTATAAATAATCACTTTTGTTGACTTTTTGCAAGTTCTTAATTTTTTTAAATATTCATAACTTTTATATACGATATTATTCTTTTATAAAAATTACACCATAAAAACGAGCGTTTTTTATCTTTAAAACGAGTATAGTATTGTTATATAAAAAGATAATTTTTTTTAATGTTTTTAAGCTCATATTTTATCATTGTGCCTTTAGTGTAATTCATTGTGTATTTGTGTTAGTTATTATATTTTTATGAATACTATTATGTTTTTCTAAATTGATTAATTTAAAAATATATAATAATGGAACAACATTGTTGTGAATATCTAATATGTAAAACACAATAACAAATCAACAACTAACTAATCTAATACATTAAAAACAATGTCTCCAAGGGGATAGTTTGGTGGTAAAAGTGTGTTCCCCAACCAAGTGGTTGTGGGATAAAACCCTGCGGTCAAAAACAATAACAAAATAACACAATGTCTTATTGCGTTTTTTTGTCATTATATTATCTTGAACGCTATAAGTTTTTAAAAATAAATTGATGAATTAACATTATTGTGCACTTGTAATTGTAAAACACAATGATAGATGACAATATGGTTACATAATCTATAAAAAACAATGACAAAAATAACACATTGTATTATCTTTAATATTATAAGTTTTAAAAATACATTGGTGAAAATATATTATTGTGTTCTTCTAATTATAAAACACAATGATAGATAACAAGTTTAAATAATCTATAGAAACAATAAAAAAAACATAAAAATGATTTAAAGCGTAAAACACAATGATAAATACATATAACAAATGATGCAAAACATAAGATACAATGAACTGGTATTTGACACAATGAACGTATAAAACAAATGAGCTGACGTATTTAGCACAACGATCAAAATGTTCTACCCTTTTAAAACAATATAAGTAAATGTGTCAAACATAAACTTCTTATTAGACATTTTAAATTAAACATTATTTTTATTATAACCTTACCCTAATTATAAATCATAACACTTGTAATTATCAAAAGATAGGATCAACTATATTATTTAATTCATCGCTACAAATATATTTTGAAATTCTATGCTCTCATTTCTTTTCTACAATTAACAAATTATAATATATAAGTATTACTTTCGGCGTCCTCCTCAAATCACGTTACTTTATACTTTCTTGTTTCCCTTTTATTCCTTTCTTTTCACCCTCAATTAAGTCACTTAACCCGATGCATCGATCAATAAATTAAAAATTACCGATTAGTGTAAGTGACTTCTAAATTTCAAATATGGAATTGTATATTTCATGAAATGTAACTATTTTGAAATGTCTCAGAGAAATATTGTGATGATAGAGTTGTGACTCCATAATCAAATTATGTATTTAAATGTTAAAGAGCGTTTGCATGAAAAGTTTTAAGAATAGAGTAATTATAGAATGAGAGTGTATGAGTTGCCAGTAAAAAAATGTAACTCTTCTAAATTAATAAAATAATATAACTATACCAAACGTTAACATGTAATATACATTGTTTATAGAGTTTCATTTAGAAAATATGATATATTGTAGATTTAGAGGGAAATATCTATTATAATAAAAGAATCTTTTAAGATAACACTCGGTATAATTCTAAACCATCTAATTCTAATTTTTCTGCTTTTTTATCCTATTAAATAATTACATTAAATACTAATGATGTTAATTAATTTTTTAAGATTAAAAATAGCTTTTTAATAAATTAAAAGGAGATGTTTTTATAAATGTAACTTCTAAATAAACAAAAATTTTAAAAATAAAAAAATTTCTAAGACATCAAACATTTTAAAATTACGAAATAATTTAAAACCGGATTTTGTCAAAAATATTTTTTTATAAAACAAAATAATTAAATTTTAAAGTTAA
This sequence comes from Flaveria robusta, assembly GCA_025506415.1. Taxonomy (NCBI): domain Eukaryota; kingdom Viridiplantae; phylum Streptophyta; class Magnoliopsida; order Asterales; family Asteraceae; genus Flaveria; species Flaveria robusta. The sequence continues at coordinate 5,704,092 of CM046466.1, read as the reverse complement.
AATAAGGAAATTTTTAAAAATGAAATCTTTTGAAATGGTTGTCTTGGAACAAATTGTTTAATTTTTTTCAAAAAGAAAAATAAAAAAGGTTTAAAAATAAAAGTTTAAAAAAATAATATTATTGTTTTATTAATTATATCCTTACTCATATGTAATTTTAATCGTATCTTATTTCAAAATATCGTTTATAATTAATAAATATTCATAATTAATTATTTAATATTTTATTTATTCAACCCGTAATATACGGGATATAAACCTAGTAATGCAAATATGAAAAGGTCTTTAATTAGTTAAGATTTAAGATTTAATATGGGAGAGTGGGAGACGTGTAATATTTATGTTTCTATAAAATGGCATTGCTATATTTTTCTTAAAAGATGTAAAATATTATTATAAGATAAAAATCACCCAATAAATTCCATTGAAACATCTAAGTTCATGCCCAATAACTTCAAAGCTCATTCGTAGAACCAAGTCACACTCATTACGATCGTCTATCAATCTATTACATAAAAAATACACATATCCTAATCCAAGTAAGGCATAACTTCTTCGTACCTTGTTCAACAAGTTTCATTCAAACCCTCTTCCCTTGATCCACAAGTCATGTGTAACCTTGCTTATACTTTCTAAAGAGATCTTCGGTTTTTGCATTCCTAAAAGCACAACACCCGATTAAATAAACACATATCAAAACCACAAGAGTTATAACCAAAATTACGTTCGCTCTCCTCCATTCTTTCTCCAAATTCTCGAGCAACCCGGCCTTGCACGAATCACAAGCATAACAAAGTGTGGTCTGGTCATTGCTCCAATTAAGGCAATCCATATCTGCGGCGTTGTTAATTGGACTTATCCAATATGTTGGGTTCACAAATGTATAACCACATGGAGTCGGGGGCTTACAACATCCTGACTGTAATTAAAGAAAACGAGAAAAATAAATAAATAAAACTGTAAAGGAAGACATTTATGCTCACTTTTTTCTTTTTTTTTTTAATTTAATTAATTAACCTAAACTTTTTTGGTTTTTTAAAATATAGTAACCTTGTGGTTCTAGCTAAAAACACAAATTTGAAATGGAACATGTTACTTTTCTTAATTTTCGTTTAACATATTATTAGTTTTTCTTTAATAATTTATAATATTTGAGGTGAAAAGAAAAGTCTAAATGCAGTTTGCTTAATTTCTTTATATATATATCGTAAATTTTATTAAAAACTGAATTATATCCAACATAAAATACATATTTTAGTATTATAACACAAAAAATACTTTGTTAGATATATAACCCCCGTTTTGTAACAAAATTAATATCAAAACGTAGAAAGAAAAATAAACAAAACTATCTGTTTAAATGATATTAAATATTACTAGTTATTAGATATCAGACAAGGGACATTCCCATTGATTGTTCATATTCAGATCTTTTTTCACAATCTTGTTTGAAAAATTATAAATAGCATAAGTTAAAATATTTAAAAAAATAAAAGTAATAATTAGAATTTCAAAACAAAAATAGCATTTGAGTTGGCATAGAACCTGTAGCGGTGAAAGATGTGCATTGAAGAAATCTTGAGCCATGCGATAAGTTTGGTTTAATTCAGCGCATACACTAGTAGAGCTTAAACAACTTCTAATTTTATCCCATTTATAATGACTTCTAACTCTTCGTTTCAGAAATCCAGAGTAATCATCGAGCCGATATTCCAAGTAAGACCGACTCGGCTCAGGATGGCCTGAGCCCCTGGCGGTCACTATATATATGAAAACAACCAAACACGCAAGTAAAATGATGAGTACAAGCATGGCAATGAGATAGAACACGAGGAGCCACGTGACTCGCCAAAACCCCCCAATGAATCCGGCTATGGCTACAACCAAGATCAAAATGCCTAAAACTACGACGGGCCATTGTAGGATTTGAACACATGCGTTATCTGCCTCTGTTGCTAGCCAGATCCCAGCTCCAATGATAGGGATCGAAAGCAACATGGCAACGAAGTTGATGGCACCGATGACATTGTTGCTCATTGCCATTGTTTTGGAGGGTTGTGTAGATTGAGAGGTTTAGAGCATTAATTCTATTTGTTCTTTACCTTGGATGTATGAAAGGTAGTAAAAAGTTTTGTAGGATGTTGTTTTTGTAGGGCAAGTATTTGGCTTTTGGCACAATTTTTGATCACTTCACTTTCACTTTTGAAAAAGGAAAGAAATTCCTTGATTATGTTTGAAAATTGGTGTTTTGTCAGGATGAGCAAATTACCAAATTACCCTTAGTGGTTTACAAATGATTTGAGATGGATACTTTGACTTAAATGGATAGGCTAGTGATGGATGAATTAAATCAGTTCAAGTTGAGAACCATTAAATCATAAGCTCTATGCTAAGTATGCTTATGATAACGAGGATAAGGATCTTCAACAGCTCAAATCAACCGTTTGGCAAAACATATACATCTCGAACTAAAACGCTGGAGCCTAAACTCTAAACTTATGATAACTATGATAAAACTTAAACACTAGGTTTTAAGATTATTTTATTTTATTTTTAGTACAAATTACATAAAATATAATTACATGTCAACGCATCAGGTAAGTGCATCAGGACTTGTTTAAATTTATTTATACTAATAAAAAAAGGTTTTTAAAAACAGGTGGCGTAATTTTAGGCCTTCTAAATTATATTTTTCCGCTTATCTCTTTTAAAAAATAATTACATTAGCTACTAATGATTTTTTTAAATTTATTTTAGATTTAAAATATTATTTTTATAAATTAAGAAAGAGTTATAAATGCAATTTCTATAGAAACAATCTTTTTTATAATATAAAAACTTTTCTAAAACTCAAGTTTTTTAAAAATATAGAATATTTTAAAACCTGTGTTTTAAAAAAATAAAACTTTTAAATTAAAAATAATCAATATTTAAAGTTATGATAAAAAAGTTTTTAAAAATAATATTTTTTATAAATAGTTTGTTTTGAAAAAAATATTTAAAAAATAACTTTAGAAAACAACTTTAAAAAACAAAAAACTAAAAATGAAAGTTTAAGAAATTATACCATAATTTATTACTTAAATTCGTTATTCATACATAATTTTAAAAATATTTTATCTCATATTATTGTTTTATGATTCATAAATTTTTGTTACTAATTATTTAATATTTATTTATTCAATACGTGTATTATATGAGGTACTAATCTAGTTGTATATATATATATATATATACACACACACACACACACACACACACACATTTATCAATTTATTGTGAATAGTAACTTAATATAAATCTTTAAAGTATAAGGTACAACTCTTCCAGATTAATATTATTATAATATTCTAATTCATCTTTTTACATAATTCCCTTTCTTTATAACATTTAAAATATGATTTTTTAGGAACTTTTAAATATACTACTGTAAAGGATTTATTTTTGTCTAAGTTTCGATATAAATACTAGACCCAAGTCAAATATAATATTATTGTATACTTTATCACAAAACGTAATATATTGTTTAGTTTTGAGTTTTGACCATGATGACATACTTATTTGTACCTACATTTTAAAATAATTTTTATTCAAAATCAAGTAGGCACAACGCATTGCGAAAAGCACGAGTCAAATATAATATTTTTTTATATTTTCCCTCAACAACATAATTTTTTTAACTTCTGAACGTGACACTATGACGTGTTTATATCCGCTTACGTTCTGATATGAATTTTATCTAAAACCGTTCCATTACTTAGGGCAAAGCCCACTAGCTTGATATGTTTTCAGAATCATGGGCTTACTTTCTTCAAGTAACTTAGAATCCCATTTAAGATCGTTGGGTCACATTATAAAGTATTTGTTTTTTCTTACCTGATTCTATTCGTGGGCTTCAGACAAACTCAGATTTATGGGATCGTTCTAAATTTTGAACCCGATATTCATATCTAAGTATAAAGCAAACACTCCTAGAGAAAAGCAGTAATCCAGTATCCATATATCATTGGGCCACAGCCCACCCAGTTTTGTAAATCTAACATAAGTCTAAATGTTTTTAAATAGGTTTATTGAATTTTAATATTTTCAGGTTTTATTTTTTTTTTGAACGGCCAATTTATATAAAATAAATGGGACCACTAGCAAGATGCTAAGGCCCAACAAAATACAAGCACCAATTTCACCAATTACACCACGTTAAAACTGTACCATGTATGCCAATCTAAATCTTTTATCCCACATCTATTTTTAACCCACGAGAATGAGGAAAAAATAACTTCATCCACCACCCTATCCACCGATATCCGCCTAGCTTCAAATATAATATCATTACGAGCTCTCCATATGAACCACAACGTTGCAACAAATATAGTGTACATTATCCGTTTCATCCTTTCTCCAGCCTCCATGTTTAGAATATTAGTTAGTACACATCTAATAGAATCTCCTGCAGCTAAAGGGAAGCGACACCAAGCCGTGATTCTTAGCCAAACCTGTGCTGCGAAAGAACACCTGATCAGCACGTGGTCGACCTCTTCCACCTGAGCAAAACACAAAGAACACTCCAAATTCATGTGAGAAATGCCCCTATGGCCTAGCCCTTCTTTTGTAGCCAATCTATTAAGTCTTGCTCTCCATACAAAGCACAACACGCGCAGTGGAATCCACGACAACCATTCGGCTGGATCGTGATCAGTTGGGTTACGATTTGACTCAATGAGTTTTCGGACATTCTTGACTGAGAACGATGGAGATTCCTGGTCTCTCCAAGCCCATAAATCCTCTCCATTTTTATATCGATAGCTTTGCACCGTTGCCAGCATCCGTTGAAATTGTTGATCTTCATTTAATACATTGAGACTTCTTTTCCATTTCCAGCAGAACACAAACTCATCAGGTAGCCTTGACACTCTATCCGCGATCTTGCAATGTTTGAAGACACCCCCAACTTTAAATTTATTTTCCTCCAACGATCCCTTACTAACTGAAAGTTAACATCCGTTAGTTTTTTTGATGAAATGGTGCCAACATTAAGCTATTTTTCAACTACGCTGCCACCCAGCCTCCACCAAATACGTTTTTCGGTGTCTAGACTTCAACGTCAGGTGAAATTTACCTCGAATAAGTTAAGTGATTCAAATAGTTGACGGTTGACATTTATAATTGTCAGCAATTAATAGTAATAACTTAGCATTGATAATTTTTCTCACGGATGTAACTATTAATTGTTGACAATTATAAATGTCAACCGTCAACTATCAAGTAAAATGATGTGATGGTTGTTTTCCTATATATAATAATGATCTTTGGACATGTTTAACATTGAGTTGCTAAAGAAATTCTGGTACGATTTTCATAACATAACCTCTATCTGTTCTTATCACTTAAGTCTTATTTGAATAGAAATTTTAGACTGTCATCAAAATTATTTTAATCTGAAAGTGATTCGTATGATTTAAAAGACTATTCAGGAAATTTCCAAATACATAACTTACACAAAGTATTGGTAAATTTATATTTAATTATTTTATAAGATTTCTACATAATGAGAATCTTTACTTTTAAGTGATACGTACATATTGTACAACTTAACCTGAAACAGTCGACATATTGGTAAACGTATGATTTTTCTTTCATGTTCAAATCATGTTTCCACTAACCTAGTTGTTATCTCAGAAATTTTTGGTGCCATGTGAGTTTCTGACAACTGGTTCTCGTTATTTAAAAAATACATATGTGTATATATATTACAACTTATACATAAGTGAAGTCAGGGTTGGATTGAAATTAAAACACATGACACAAGATTTGAATCATTCACAAGTTGTAAAATACTAATTTTAGTATAATTTTGTGGACCAAAGAAACGGACCCCATTGACCCAGTCAACTTCCACAAGGTCCGCAACAAAACAATCTTTTATCACTTCATACACAAATATTAAGATTCAATAAACCATATATAATCTCTATAAACATGTTTTTTTTTGGCGTAGAGGACGTGTGCTAGTGTACATATCTAGGAGGATAGTAGTGACAATCATATATGATTAACGAGATTGAAATTTATAAATTCAAACGTGACCGTAGTTCATAAATTTAGTTATTTTAGTTGTGATCAAAACAGTCAATTTCCAATACAACAATAAGGGATTGTTTTAGTTTGACCTACAACGTTTGGGATATGTTTTTCCGGACATTAATATTGATGCATAAAATATTGGTAAGCCAATATTATCTGTTAAATAAAGTGATGTAAAAAGTAAAGATTCATTTTAATAGGAGGATATTTTGATGGTAAATTCATTAATTCTTTCGCATTAACTTTTTAATATACTAATAGGTTGAAATCATGATATAAATGATGGTTAATGAATGCTAGCCCACATCAAGATAATTGAACATATAATTTTTTTTAACTATCATGAGAGGTGGTGTAGCGGTAAAGATGCATACCCCATCTAAATGTTGTTGGGTTTAAATCGCGCTTGAGACGTGAAGTAAATTCAAATTAAAGTAGAATAGCATTATATTAGGAACGTTAAAAATATAAATTTTTTGATAACATTACTTTTTGAATTGAGAATATATGCTTGTTGGCACATGATATGTTAGAACCACACAATACCATCATTACATAGATCTACTTGCTTAAACAATCTAATCTTCTCTAATATTAAACATCACCCTCTCATAATTATGCCACACTTTTATTCTCGTTCTCCTTTATGCATGTTCCCTTTTCAAATTCAACCCTATTAATATGATAACAGTTTATGATTTAGTTTTAACATAAATTAGGATAAAACGAAATCTTATCAAAACCAACGACTATAAGATGAAAAAGTGTCATGACAATCACCCCTAGTGTTTATTAATTTCCTATCGTTTTTAATAAAGCCTAAGAAATCTTAATTTCCGACAAATATCAATCAAAAAGACTAAATCTTTTTTAAACATTGATGATATATATTTTATCAAGCGTTTATATGTCAAATGCAAATTGATCTATAAAATAATTCCAAATCTTCAAAAAGAGATTCCGAACTAGGCTAGATGCATATATAAATTATAAACAACAAAGGCGGTTTAGGTTTTAAAAAGTCAATGAATTGGTTTCTATATATAAAATTTGTAGGGACTTGGAAGGCCATATATATCAAACTTTCAACCAATGTTTTCAGAACCGGATCGGACGTCGAACTGGACGCCTTACTGGTTTGGTGGTCGGACCGGTCGGACCGGATTTAAGAACCGGATGACGTCATAATTATATATATACTATATTATATATATAGTTATATATATAATTAAATATAAGTAATTTATTTATGTATTTTATAGTTATATATAAAACTTAACTATATTTTTATATCCAACACACTAATTTATGGTTCAACACCCCGTTTTTACCCATTAAAATCAAAAAAATAAAAAAAAATACGAAAACCGGTCCGGTTTCCCTGTCCGACCAGCGGTTCTGGACGAACCGGCCGGTTCGACCAGTCCAAAACGAGTCGCACCGAACCGGACCGGCTAGGTGGCCGATCCCCGGTCGAACCGGTCGGACCGGCCGGTCCGATCCGGTCGTGAAAACAATGCTTTCAACGGCAACAAATAGAAAGAAAAATAAAATCGTAATATACGTACACTAATTTTAGTAAACTCGTGTATTACACGGTTGAATAAACAAAATATTAAATAAAATAAAAATTTATTTATGATAAAACGATATTATAAGATAAGATATGATTGAAACTACGTATGTAAAACTATAAATAAGAAACAATGAGATCATTTTTAAATTTTTTTCTTTTATTTAAAAAAGTAAACATCTTGTTTCAAAACAAACCATTTAAAAAAATAGCATTTTTAAAAATTTTCTTTTTATAACTTTTAATTTTAATTATTTTTAGTTAATCTATAAAAACACTAATTCTAATATATTTTATATTTTTTAAAAAATTTGATGTTTTAGAAAAATTTATTATTTTATAAAAAATTATTTCTTTAAGAATAACATTAATAAAAAGATATATTTCTTAACTTATTAAAAATTGTTATTAAGGTTATTTAAGAGTAGAGATACGCGGAAAAATTTTGGTGAAAATTAATGTGGTATTGACATATGTACTATTAGTTACATTTTTATTAAAGTAGGTAGATTAATTAGTTAATACACAATTAATTAGCCGTTCAAACAAGTAAAAGAAAATTAGTTCATACATGCATAGATATGCATATGATGTTCTACTCCAACTTAACTTCTATAACTTTGATAACAAGTTTACCTTTCCAAATTATAATTTGGTATAGTAATTCGACTATAATTTTGGTTTAAAACCACATAATTTAATGATAACAAAACAAAATTAGAAACTAAAGCTGCTTAGCCACAAATTACACGATCATGTACATAATATAATCTTTGACAGTTGTTCACAAAATACAAAAAACTGTGAGTTAAAACATAAATATAACCTTTACTAGAAAATAGATTTTTACTACAGTGTCACACTCACTGTCACTGAAACACGATTTCGTTACCGAAGATCAATGACAAATTCACATTAAATAAAAAAATAAAGGTATTATTATCCGTTATTCAGTTGCTACGGTTTTGCCCTTACATTTTATTATTTAAAACACTATTAACTAGAATAAACATGTATCTTTTCTTTCTACTCTAATAAAAAGATAACTAAAGGTGGCACGTGTCAACATCACAATCAATCTCATTAAAATTTTCCCGCTTCTCTATTCTATTAAATAACTACCGTAATTAATAATAATATTATTTATTTTTTTAGATCAATAATAGTTTTTTTAATAAATTAAAAAATAAAACTTTTTTTTAATTGTTATTTCTATAGGAACAAACTTTTACAAAAGAAAGTTTTCTAAAATATCAAACTTTTTTAAAAATACGAAATACTTTAAAATTAAATTTTTAAATAGTAAAATTTATATAAACAAAAAATAATTAAAATTGGGAGTTATAGTAAGGAATTTTTTTTTTAAAATGGTTTGTTTTGAAACAAAATGTTTAATTTATTTTTAAAAAAACAAAAAAAAGTTTAAAAATTGATATTTTTATTTTGTTACTTATAATTACTCATACATAATTTTAATCATATATTATCTTAAAATATTATTTTTAATTAATAAATTCCTAATATATTTAATATTTTGTTTATTCAACCCGTGTAATACACGAGTTTACTAAAGCTAGTTTCTAATAAAGGCACTTAAAGAAGAATAGTAAATTATAACTATTTTTTCAGAATCAATATACATCATAATTTGTCTGAACGGACGCAAAAATCACGTACATGAGATAAGTTTAATTTTTGTTCTCCACTTATTGATATATGCACAGAAAATTACTCTAGAGATACAAAAACAGCTCAAACTATTTTATGGCATAAAACAAAATTTAAACTTAATAGTTTCTTTAAAGTAAAATATTTCAGCTAATAGCTTTCTTCTTTTATTTTTAACTAAAACTGACAATAATAAACTTAAATTTTTATAGTTTACAAGTTAAAAAAGATAAATAATTTTTATCAAAAAAAACATTATCAGTAATGTTGATTTAACATTAGAGGATCATAAAATCATAATTATTCTTTTAAACTTAAACGTATTAAGTTCAAAACATATGCTTCGCTATTATGCAACAAATTGTTTACAATATATTTGACCTTATCGGATATGGTTCTTCAATTTCTTTAACGAATTCTATTCAACAACCGAAAGTTATAAAATGCTTTCTATTTCTCTCATAGATACCCCACCAATATCAGTCACAAAAACACCAACTTTATTCAAGAGACAAATTTAATTGGCATGAAAATAATAGAAATTCAAACATCAGGATAACAACAAGAAAAGAAAACCAAACAAAAGGAAAAGAGAATTAACATGCAGGGAAAAAGTCACCTCCATATATCCCCACATCAAAAGCACATTCTTTGCTTTAGTTCACTTTCCAACTAAATTTCTTTTCTCCATTAATTTTTCAATCTTTCTTCTCTTTTTAAATGGTGAATTTATTGAAGGGTGACTCTATTCTTAGATCGAATCGATAAGATTTCGATCACTTATGTTATGTTTCTCTTCAAAATCATATGTTTCTTGTGCTTCTCACAGCCATAGTACGTTAAGTTGCAGTAGTCTGATGGTTTCTTGAAGTTGAAGTTGATATTACATCAGTCTATACGCTGTTTTTCTTAAAAGTTCTTTGTTTGCATGGTGTTCTCTTAGGGTTTCCTTGTTATACAAGTAACTATTGGTTGCAAGTTTGTCAATTATGGGGTCTACAGATAGTCCAACAACATGGGTGCCTTATATGAGCAATCAAGATTGTTCTCAAAAGATTTGCAATGTATATTGTCCCCAATGGTGTAACTATGCTAATCTTCCCACTCCTCCACCGCCAGTAGGGTTTTCTGATGATGATTCAGGTGGTGGTGCCGCCCTCTCGCCGCTTGTGATCACGGTCATTGGTGTTTTTGGTAGTGCGTGTCTTTTGATTAGTTATTATGTTATAATCTCAAGATTGTGTAGTGTAAATAATGATTCATTTGAATCTTTTAGACGCGCCCGAGGGGCACAAAATCAAGAAACTCTAGATTTGGAATTGAGTGAAAATGATTTCAACATGGAAGATGACCCTTTGAATCTTGGGCCATGGCATGTTCCGGGTAAGGGTTTGGATCAGGTTACGATCAATTCGATTAGGGTTTGCAAGTACAAGAAAGAAGATGGGTTGGTTTCAGGTTCGGATTGTACGGTTTGTTTAGGAGAATTTCAAGAGGATGAGAAGCTTAGACTTTTGCCCAAATGTAGTCATGCTTTTCATGTTTATTGCATTGACAATTGGCTTACAAACCACTCAAATTGTCCTTTGTGTAGAGCTAATGTGAATTGTGTCAATGTTGGTCATCTACCCCCTCCACCACCACCACCACCACCCCCACCCCCACCACCGCTCCCGCCACCACGTAGACCCAATTTGTTTGAGTCAAGGAGGGTTCCTAGTGATCTAGGAGGACGAGATGCTATAATCGATATAAGAGAAGAGGAAGGTGAACATGAGGTTAGAAGATCTATATCTATGGGCAACTTGTGCCAAAATAGAGTATCAGTAGCTAATATTATGTTTGTTAATCCACATGGAGATATGGAATTGAAAGAATTGAAAGTTGGGGATGATGTTGGTCCGTCAAAACAATCTTTGAAATCAGAACCATGTCATCACGAATACGACGTCGGATGTTCAAAACACACCGCGAATGGTGATAATATGTACTTAAGTTGTGGTGATGTTAGTTGTGACACGTTGAGAAGATCATTTTCTAGTGGAAGATACTTGTTCATTAGAGGGTGGAAAGGAAAGACCTTAAAAGTTTCTAGTCTGCCAACTTAGGTTTTTTCCTTGATTGAAATGTTTCAAAACTTGAAGGGTCAATTTTGTTAGATTGCCGATCTCTTGTGTTTAAGTTAATAATTTTATTTTGTTAGTTTCTTGTTTTTGGTTCTTCGCAATTGCATTTCCTAATGAAACAAAATCACCATTTTTTTGTTGTTGAGATAATATTGAAAATAATTATTTTAAAATAAAGTATTACTTTAAAAATAAAGTATATTTCATCCCATTCTAAAACAAAAATAATACCAAACGAGGAAACAAAAAAGTTACATGGTCATTATCATATAAGGTTATTAACATAATATTTTTCATGGCATAGACAATAAGATCACTGGAAATTTGGAAATATCTAATGTTGACTTTACAATAAATCTCTTTTTTTTCTCTTTTAAATGTGTGTGATTCATTTAAAAAAACAACCTTTTATTGACTAAATTTTAAAAACATCCCGAATGATTCGATACTAACTCTTATTATTCAAGCCTCTTGCTCATCACATTATATGCTAAATTGCCTTTAAATAATTAATGATTAGTTTATTTTTAAAGGAAGAAAAATAACTTAAAAAATATGAAGCCCAAAAGTTGGTATCTAATTTTAACGTAGCCCAAAATTGGCATGTAAATGTGGCCCAGAAGCAAGAAAACTCTTACACATTTCATAGTTTATTGGGCTGGGCCTATATTGCAAGAAGAGTAGAAAGACAAGTCGATACAACACTAATTTCAAGAATACATAACTGGTTAACTGGTTATAGTAAATTAAAAGAATCAATTCAGTTTTTAATTTATTACGGTGTAAATGAAAACTATTATGAAATAGAGGTTAATTTTACTAATTTGAATACCTAATTAAAGTTTCCTATTGAATGTAATACAATGTAACATGATTGAACTTCAATAGCAATTTATTTTATTTTTCTTGAACGGTATGCATAAATAAGAATGTAGTAAAAATATAGGATGCCAGGTTGCACGATTCTAACACTCCTCATACTAATTTTTTTTTTTTTTTGACATATAAAATAATAATTGAAATGCAAAAAAATATTCAAAAGCATTCATGTGAAGTCCTATCAAACATAACTAAATTCATCTTATTCGTCAGGTAGGTTATCGACTGAAAGTAGATGAACTAACGAAATGCATTTTTGTAACGGCGTGAAACGTCTTTTCAACCTCCCAAAAATCCTGTGTTTAAAATATTCAAATCTTGCACTTATATTGTCTACAGTTTTTAAAACAGTTCATTCAACATAGAAAAGCTTTCTCTAAACACCACAACATCGTATTGGCCTTAGAACGAAATGATCATTCATTAGGACTTTGCAAGTCCTTACACAATCACGGCGAACATATGTTTTTGATGTGTTGCGGCTTGCACGTTGAATATGAATTTTACACCGGTAGATTTAGATGAATTAAAGCTAAAAGAATCTTGTATAATTAGAAATATATTCGTTATATATATATATATATATATTTTTTCATATATATTTTTTAATGTAAACAGATTAGAGGAATACAAATTATTTATAAAGTAAAAATAAATTTTTTTAATCCTAATGGTCCACCATTGATCAAAAGAGCCGTTGAACGGCTCACTTTAGAGAGTTCGCTCTCGGGTTCATGAGCCCGGAAGATTACCCGATAGCCCTACCGGCATGACCTAAACAGTGTACCCGTGGAAGCTGCCCCGTTGGTGCATGCTATCCGAGGGGCGCTCTGGGAGCCCTAATCTATTTATGTTAAGTTGTAACCACTAGCTATCATCTTGGCATCTTAGTATCTTACTAAGTGGGCACAATCTTCGACACTTCCCCTGTTCACCGTTGTGCACGTCTATCGACCTTCGCTTGCTTCTGTTCATCAACACCCTCCCTAGACCCTAGTAGACCATGACTAGCCCCCTAAGTGCTTTTATACGACACCAAAAGTTTATATTTTTATGTTTTATTTATCAATTATCTTTACTTCAATTTAGAGGTGGTAAAAAAATCCGGTTTGTAAACCGACACCGGTTTGGCTCGAAAACGGTTCCACTCCGTCCCTAAACGGGCGGTTCCCCATCGGTTCGATCCCCCTTGCACACAAACAGGTTTCAACCCGGTTTGATTCCCATACCGGTTTTGGATACTAGCAGTTATACAACGGCCATATGCCTGTTTTTTGACCGTTGGGACTATTTTTTGATCATTTTTTGATGTCTTTTTTGATCATTATACCCTCCTTAAGTTAGTCTAAATATATAGTGGATGTCTTGTTGTTTTCAAATTTGTAAGTTTTTAATCTTTAATATCAAATAAATAAGAGAAATTTTAGTTATGTTATGTTGTTCTTTTTTTTTTTGTGTGTTTTAAAGGAAAAAAACTGGTTTTTTGGATTTGTTTGTGCCGAATCGGTTGAGAACTGACCCAAATCGATAGGATATGGTTAGGTTTTTCCCATTCCAAACCGAATTGTAACCCAAACCGTTTTGGCCCAAAACCGGTTTTGACTCTCATTGATCTGGTTTGAAACCGCAAGCAGTTTTTTTTTTTTTTTTTTTTTTTAACCGAAATGTACACCTCTACTTCAATTATACAACTAACAAATGTCCATGTCAGTGTTTTCTTAAAAAGCATTGTTCACAATAGTGACAGATCTAGAACAAAACTTTAAGAGTATCCTAAAAAAATTTGTTCATCGTACATTTATGTAATTGAAATTAAAAAAAACCAGTTAAATCCATAAAAACGATATTTGGTGTTTACATAACAAGAATCACCAATCCTCATAATAGGTTTAAATAAAAGAGTCAATTGCTAATATATAAGTATATAACAATAGGTCATATGAGTAACAATAGTTCGTGTTAGACTTTTAAAAACGTGTGAGGGGTCCCCTAGTCTTCACTCAAGGGTACCCGACACATAAAACGATGAAACAACAAAACAAATTGCACTTTGGGGCGATAGTTGAGGGGTAGCCCGGCCTACCCCTAGCTAGGCCCTTGGTACATCTGCCCCTGGTTCACAGAATCTAATAACTTGGTACAAATCTTTTAAACAGTAATATATAAGTAGTTGACATTATGGTTTGTTTTATTTTTTTAAATTGAAATTTAACTTACACTTAGACTCGTTGAGCTTTACTTGAAAGTACTTTTTAGGAAGCTTACTTGAAAGTACTTTTTAGGTCTCCCTCATGAACGATGAGAAATGATGTTCCCCGTAAACATGGCGAATAATCGACTTGTTCACCCCATCATGACCTTATGTAACAAGTTAATGATTTTGTGCTCATTGATAGATGTGATACCCATAATAGTCATGATTTTTTTTTATTTTAACGTTTTAAGGAAAAATCTGATTATATTTTATTTTATATGAATCTGCTAGATAAGGGACGACACATGAAAAAAGCATGCATGAGTATGGCCCACTCTTTGAGAGGGAAAATATGCATGTCAACAAAGGAATATCACAAAATGACAGAAACCTTAATGAAGATAGAGCCATGGTGCATATTTACAAAATGAAATTTTATATCCATCTTGGAATGAAAGCAAAGTCCACTGATCATGTTCCCTTCTACGGATTTGATGTTTTATCTTTGAAAATTTTTATTGTTAGAATGGTAAATTGTTGCATGCAATTAATTAGTCAAAAGTTAACTGCAATTTGGCTTTTTTATTTTACTTATTTATTTATTTATTTTGCTTTGCTACTTGAGTTGGTATGTAATTAGTTTGTTATATTCTGAACTCTATAAGTAGAATTTTGTATCTCATTTTAAAAAAAGGGTAGAAACAAAAATCATCACACGTACACTCTTTTTTCTTTTACAAATTAATCATAGTAGTATCTGAGTTACATATTTGTACATTATATACGTTGTCGATCCATGGATTCATACACCCTATATATAGGGCTATACGACTCATTATATGATTTATACAGGGTTATATGACCCGTATAAAAATCTAAGGGTGTTGATTTATATTGGGAGGATGTCTAAATATCGACTCCCTTAAAAAGCATGCAAGAAATTATACATACACACACTTACATATATTTCATATTTGTGCGCGAAGGTAAGAGTGTCTATGTACAGTTACGAACCTGTGAAATGATTTCATTATTATTTTGAAACAAAGGCATGTGCTAGGGTGCCCTTTGTCACACGGCGTTGTACAAAGACGAATTGAAGATACACTTTGATTTCAATGGTGTCATTTGTTTATCAAGAAGATAAGGTATTGAAACTTGTGTGTGTGTAAACCTGCGAGCTTAATTTGGCTGCGTTAGACGACGTATTAATTTTAGGCATCATTATCATTGATATGATATTCGGGTGGGGTGGAAATAACTTCATATTTGTTGCCATAGTTTATCGACCGTACGAACGGTTTAGATCTACTCTTTTTACATCTTATCGTCTCATATAACTTCCTCCCCTACATTAATATCTTTTGCATTTTCCTTTATTTGTATTTATATTACGTGTACCTATACATTATTTAATAGATACAACTAAAATTCTCCCCCACAGTGTGGCTGGAATTCTATATAAAAGTTTTTGCATTTTTGGTAAAATGTGTTCTCTAGGTAAGTTTTGAAAATGTATTTAGTGAACTTAATGATAAGCGTTAACAGAACTCCGCTTTGAATAAATCTCAAATAGAAGCATGACTAGTGACGAATACAGGAAATATTTTTATGGGGGTAAAAGTAGAGCGATTGTATAATTTTAGGTAGGAGCACTTGGGATTTTTATATACATATAACGCTAAAAAATTTTTACGTGGGCGGCCGCCCCCCTCCTTTGTACCTAGGTTCGCCAATGAGCATGACACAAAGGAATATTAAGATTGGAGCTTAATTAGTAGTAATTTTGTTTAGGGATTAAGAGTGTTTAATCTCCACTTGGCAAGCTTATCTCTAAACAATTTTCATTTATATATTGAGTCTTGATGGATCTCTAAAAGTAGTATTAACATCGATCCATATTCTGTGAGGATAAGTATGTCCTGGGTTACCATATCCATTCTCGTTCTCATTCATCGTAAAAAAAAAATTTCAACTTGAAAAGATTACATTAGAGAGCTTGTAATTGATCTTTGAGAAGATCACAATATACTAATTATGAACACACACATGGAATTATATATAAAATTTATGGTAGTTATATCATAAGGTTAGGTTGTATAATGTTCTTGGTGGAATAAAATACTAATGAAAGCTCCCATTAAATTGAATATTATCTATGATGATTATTAAAAGAGTTAGTATATAATGATATTGATTATGAAGCCTAATCAAGATTATAGTGATTTGTGTTCTTGCGGGTTTTGACCAATTTAAACTAGGAAACAAATAAAAATCACTAATGATATTTATATAAATCAAAATCTCTAGATTAATTTCAATAAGATAACTATCAATCAAAATGTTGAAATTTTATAAAAATGACCCAAATGATAATTTGATGAACTAAGTAGCCAAACTGATAAATTTAAGTTTCTAAGTGATCAAACATACTTTTCTGAATGTTTTTGGACTTTATAAGTACATATGAGAAGAGTCAAAGTCAAATTGACGAATCTCAAATTCAACTGGTTGTGTTGTGGGTTGAATTTGGATTATTTATTATAAAGTATATTCTTAAGTGTTTGAAACTGATTAGATGGATTCATATAGTTAAATTGGATTGTCTTAACTTAATTGATCATAATTATGATAAATTTGCTCATTGGTGAACTACTTGTTGCTCAAAGAAGCACACTAGTTGTTGCTCAAAGAAGCTTTGCTTGAATATGAATTCACAATTGAAGAGCTCAAATATACATGGTGATGATTACATGTCACTTTATAAAGTGACGTATACGTGTAGATGTTTGCAAAGATTTTATAAAGACTACCTAATTAACTTGTATAGTTGGGGCTTTCTGGTTGTTAGAGTAGCATCCGAATTCGATTATATTGTTTAGAACTCCTAGCTAATTAATTAATTAATTTATTAATTACCCAATATGAACATACAATTAAAGAATTTTAGAGCACCCTTTTTACCCTTTTGACGGATTATGCATTTCTAGTGAGTTGTAAAGAAGCAGCTAGCTAGAAGATGATGGTGACATAGTGTTGATATGTCAATTTACAGGCACGTGCCTGTGCAATTTATATAAGGACCATATTGGTACACATATACATTCTTATATAACGTACAATATAGCCGCTTTATGTACACTCTTTTAGTTTAAAAATAGTTGCATTTTGATTCTGCAGGTTATTTTTAAGTTGGAATTTTTTAGGTATTCTTTGTAAAAGTTATAAATTTGTAACTACATACCATTAATGTAAAACATGCACGTAGCAAATAGCTGGTGATGTTTATATGTCATGAACGTGGGGTCATTACCTTTCTACCAAATTGTAAGTTTTCTTTGTTTTTTAATGGTATTTATAACTCACTTAGAAAAGACTAGAACCGGAGAATTATAATAATACGATGCATGAGTTAGTGAACCAAATAAAAAACAAACCTCTTATTGGAATGGATTGACCCGTGTATATATATATACATGACACAAGTGTGAGCACAAAATAAATAATAAGGTAAACTATATCAGCAAAGAAGAATGAGGCGTTAGAAACAATGTAAAAGGTTGTGATACCTAAAGTACATTAAAATTTGATGGATAACTAAGAGCATTCACAGCCGGTTCTCCATAAATCTGTGAGTGTGTTCTTTATATTATCGAGAATGGTTATTAGTGGTTGTGAGTAGAGGATAGAGAACATGTTACTGTTCATCTCTATATTTGATAAAACACTGTTCATCTCTATTAATTTTTTAATATTTGTTGAAAGTGATTGTGAGTGAAGGAGAGAGAAAATGTAATGATAAAAGTATAAAAAATATTATTTTATTGAAAAGAAAAGAGAAAAAGTAGTGATTTTTAGTGTAATTATAGAGATGCAGATGGAGGGTGGGTTGTGAATGCTCTAAAACAAGGAATAACTACTACGTTTATACTAATAGAAATCAATAAGGTAGTAGGGAAGTGGGAAGACGTAAAACTAATTCTTTCACTACTTGATGTCATCACTCGTTTTTAATGATTAGAAAACTACTTTAACACCATAACGCTACGAGTAGATAGTGGTATCGTTGAAGAATCCCACACAAATATAAGAAAAATAAAAAAATAACCTACCGACGAAAAATCGTCGAAACCAAAAGATAAATAAAAAAACGTTTTAACGTGAATTCCACCTTTAGAAAAAAAGAAGATTCTTAAAATGTTTTTCCTTTTACTAAACTTTCTCAAAATATCTCATCCAAAAAGTCATTTTTTTAAAATATCCTGGTAGGGAAACGTACCCGAACATACTATAGATACACCTAAACGTAATACAGGGGCGCTTGAACCTACTAAAAATGTGTCCGAACCTCCTATGAAAACACTCGAATCTACTATACAGGCACTTGAACATACTATAAAGGTGGTCGTACTATTGAAAAATTCAACTGTAGTACTGTACTATAAAGGGGGCTGAACCTTTTATAGAAGTGTCTGACCCTTATATAGAGGCATTTGAACATATAAACATGAAAAATTAAAATAATATAATAGGTGGATACGACTATGACACAATGTCATACAGCTGCCGACGTCTTTTCTAGTAAGGACATTTTAAGGATGGTTATTTTAAGATGACATTTTGAAGCATTTTCACGAGAAAAAAAACATTTTAAGAATTTTTTTTAAAAAAAAAAAACTAATTTCTCTTTATTTCTAATTTGTGTCTTCGTAGATGTATTTTAAATAACAATTTTTTACTTCTAGATACTAATTAATTAATTTGTACTTGTAATGATACGAGCTTACGTCATATGGGAGGCTATCCTTATTGCCATTAGGCCAAGAGCCCATAGGTATAATTTTAGATCTTTTCTTTTCTTTTTTTTTTTTTTTAACGATGCATTATGATAGATTAAATACATGTATTTTCTATTCTACGTCTACTCTACCTTTAGCTCTCTTTTGATTTACGGAATTCTAAGTTTTTAAAATTGAAATTGAAAAACTTTTAATTTTAAATCCTGTTTGTTTGATCAACTGATTACTGTTATAATTGGAATTGAAAATTTTTTCTACTTTCATTGTAATTCACTCCTTAGACTTATCCATTAAATATTTAACAATACAATGAAATACTCAAAATTAACATTTTAATTCCAATCAAAATTAACCAACCAGACACATTATCAAATTTAACAAGATTTCAATTACAATTTAATTCCAATTCAATTTCAATTTCTTTACAAAATATTTTATGAACCAAATGATCCCTTAAAATAACCACACCATTTGTTGAACAGTAAACCAATCACAACAATTGATGTCCTGTTGGAGACACATATTTGTTATAGATCTAAAACACAATCTAAGCAGCCTATAAAGTAATCTTTAGCACTTGAACATTTCTATATTTCAACAACCGTGTCAGTAGATTCTCTTAGCCCTATTTTGTGTTTATGAGAATGTGTTTCTTGTTTGTTTTTCTAGAAATTGATTTATAACTTTGAAAATCATCAAAATAGTCTATTTGCCAATCATGAATACCCCCGATAACCATTTGACCAACTTTTTACCAAAACCACCTTTGAAAATGCGAGATTCTTTTTTCTCGATCGTACGACATCTTCGCAGTTGTCAAATATCAATTTTAACACAACACATCATCTATTCCCTTTTACTTTTTTTTTTCTTTCACTTTTCACCTATGTTGTTAATATCCTCTTTTTCACCTATGAATCTTATCCAACGATTTCAGATTTTATCTCAATTTTATGTTCTTCTCTTAAATTTTGGATTTCTTCCATCACGTTATGATGTTAATCAATGCGCTTTTACCATTACGATGCTGGGAGACAAATCACCTAGACGGTGTTTTTTTTTTTTTTTTTTTTTTTTTTTTTTTTTTTTTGCCATTTGACTTGGAATATACCCGTGGTGGTGTGACTGTTTGAAAGTGAAAAAAGTTGCATATCTAAAAATGTTTTAAAATGATTCAAGAAAGTTAAGAAAAAAAAGGTCATACAAAGTATACAAAATCGTAAAAAGGTTGGAAACACAAATCTAGGAAATCTGAAGCATGCTAAAATGAAAATCAAGATGAAAAATTGAAAAGGGCATATATTTAATGGCTCAATCTAACTAAATTCGACTATGACTCGATTTGATGGTTTAGTAATTTAATATGGAATAATTTGAATGTGTAACTAAATTAAAATACTTTTGAAGTTGATTATATTTTGTAATATTTTTCCAAAAAAGAAAAAATATAAGGTCCTAAACTAAGAGGCTCTTTGATTAGGTAAAGCTTATCAAAGTGATGCTAATAGGCCTTTGGCTTAATGACATTGGTGAATCTTCCTCAACTAATTAGTGAGGATTCGAACCTCAAGGTGGGTGTTTTAATTCATTATGCAAGGTTTTACCTAAAATTGATTATTAAATCTGCAAGGTTTTATAAATAACATCGTTTTCACTTTATATTCCTAGAGGCTACCTTTTCATATTTATAAGTATCCATCACTTATTAAAACTCATATTTTCCATACTTGATTTTCAGTTTATCTTTGCTTAATCGCTTTCTTTAACGTACTTAACAATAAACTATATTCGTTTGTCAGTTGTTACCACTCCACAGATTGACTACCAATGTCATTATGTACAATGCTGCTACATTTTTAGATTACCATACGGGCTCGATCTATTTACACGATACCTCCTAGCAAAGGCTACATTACTGTTTTATGATAAAAGCAAAGTTATATGATAAAATCACCTAACCAGTCTGATAGAAATTGGAAATGTTTGCATACAAATGGGTGGTCTTCACATCACTCATGTTGTACACAAATTAGGGTCAGAACACCACATGGGCCATAGATTAGAACAACTTAATTACAAGCAAGGATGTACGAGTACTATATGACAAGTGGTTAATTTTGGCATTAGATTGCATTATAGTGATGTCAAAATGTACAATGTTATATGTTGCAGTTGGGTCAGTTTGTGATCTTTGTTTTGCAATGATGGAAATGATAAGGTGAAAGAAACTAGTGGTGTGTGTGAGAGTGTATTGAATGTGAATGATTGGTACGTATAGTGTGTGAAGATCGAGGTGAGAGAGTGTTGTAGGTAGATAGATGCTTGTGGTCACATGGATTTTACTGGCAGCTTGAGGTGTCAGAATGGTTGGACCATGGTCCAAGTGAGACCACCCCCGTATTCACCCTCTCATGGGTCATCTTCACCACAACTCTACTGTTTACAGTCCCACTGGCCGCTTCTACCCTTGTTACCTCTCTTTTATCACACAAATTGAGAGATCAGAGATGCTTGTTTTTTTTTTTTTTTTTTTTTTTTTTTTTAATTTTTTTTTTTTTTTAAGTTTTATGCGCTGGTTTCTTGTATTTAAAATGTACATGATGGTAATTTGTTCTATATTTCTTGGAAGGTTAAAGTCCAACCTTTCTTTGGTTAGGAAACATTACTCATGATTAATGACATTGATACGAACTGATTATATTACGCCTTCTATTTAATGTTATGTTATATGGATGGATGTTGTGGTTTCATGGTAGCAAATATGTTTTTATGGTACAAACAACTAAAGCAACCGTTTCACGTCTTTAAGTTTCAAAGGCTCAAATTTGAAAAGAAACGATAACTTTATCCATATTTTAAGCTGAAAACATATGTGATAATTCAATTAATATTTGTGTTTTTAGAGATAAATGAAAAGAGATAAAAATATGATTGAAGGTTTATCAAAGTCAACTTACAAAACTTCGTTTATCAAGGTCGACTTACAAACCTTGCCTCATTAAAAGTATATAGACTGTTCATTGTTAACGGTTTCTTTAAGTTAATCAATTCTAAATTCTATTTTGTAGTTTATCACTTAATCTACTAACTACTATTTTTTATCTCGATTTATGCTTAATTGTTTTGATCGACTATTGTTCTTTTGCCACTTTAATTTATTGTTGTCTGTTTTTGTTTTAATATATATTTGTAATTGATTTTTCTATTCACTTTAATATATCGTTGGTTGTTTATCATTTAATTTGTTTTTCACAATTTATTTGGTTTCAGTTAATTAAGTTAGTTTAATTACGCTATAAAGTTGTTCTTTGTCAAACAATAAATAATTTTGTTTATATCGTCATTCCGAGGCCTAGGTTTTAAGAATAATATATAAACGATGGTCCTAAAACTTTGTTTTGCTTTGAGCTTTAGAAATGTTAAATCGCCCCTACATGAAATTATAGATTTTATATTTTATACTTTAAATTGCAACAGAAATGGTGTCTGTTTTATAGTTTCGAATATCATCTACATAAATTTACTTATGAGAAAAAACCTTTAGTAAAAACTCGTTTAATAGCATCTAAATTTCAATCATAACTAATTTTTAGGAGTTAAGTTTGTGTATATTGGTACTGATAGTGAAATTTATAGGTGCACCCCATGAAACTTTTTTTTTGTTTAGTATACATATTTTTTTGTTTAGCATTAATGATCTAATCTCGAGACCAACCCTCATAAAATTTTGACACTAACCTCTGATAAAAATCATTTTAAAATTTTATGAAATTTAAATTTAAAATTATAAACCTATTATAAAATAACTAACACATATCATAAAAAAAATTATTAGTCCAGTAACTATTTATACAA
Organism: Flaveria robusta; assembly: GCA_025506415.1. Lineage (NCBI taxonomy): Eukaryota > Viridiplantae > Streptophyta > Magnoliopsida > Asterales > Asteraceae > Flaveria > Flaveria robusta. Next base: position 5,680,917 of record CM046466.1, on the reverse strand, counting down.
TTAAACGTTACTCCGTTAATTCTTATAAACTCAATTACCTAAATATGCAATAATTATTTTAAAAAATAAGTTTATTACTCTAAAACCTCCATTAAATAACTAACATAGTTATTAAAAGATAGTTCTATTACAATTTATAAATTAAAAATGTTATTGTCATTTGAAGGGTTGATTAGTCGATCACTAATTTGTTCTTCGTTACACGCTCATCTTTCGAATTCGAGTTTAAAACTCTAAACCTTCAATTTAGGTATTTTGTTTAATATATTTTCATTCATAAACTTTACTTTAGTTATTTGATTATTTGATTTATTATATGATTATTTGCTAATTATTCTTCGAATTTTGCTTAAAAATTGTTGGTTGAATATTTTGGTAATGGTTATGGATTAGTAGATTAAGAGAATAGATTAGAGGTTTTTAATTCTTTTGTTAAGAAGTAATTTTTTCTGAAAAGATGAACTTGGGAACCGGTTAAACATCACCCAAAGCCCTATCGTATCAGTATGTCTCTGTGATTTTTCCGACCCCAGGGGACTTTACTCGACCCATTCCCCAGTCTCCGGCAAATCAGACTGAGCCTGTTACATTGATAAAAGACAGTCCTAAGATCACCATCTTCAAAAAGAATTAACTCAAAAAAGTTAATACGAAAGACAAATTCACATGCCGTCAATATTATGAATATCGTTAATTGTTCCAACAAGATGCTAGAGATATAAATCTAAGAGTTTAGGAACCATTTAAATAATGTAACATCTGACTTACTTGTTTGCTGATGAGAATTCGGGTGATTATCATATTTGTTATATTATAAATAACTTGGTTAGGAATGCTTTCCTAGATGATGTAATGATTAGATTTTAACAAAATATCGTCGTAAAGAGCAATTATAGCAATATGTAATTTCCATTATATATTTAATAACAATTGACGTACTTATTATATATTTGAGATTTAATTTGATTTTATCTTTGTATTGTGACCAAACCTAAACCGGAAGTACTATTGTGTCCCAACCTAAACCGGAAGTGACCGGAAATATTTTATACTTAGCAATACAAAACCCATCACTAAAATTTTCCAACCGTCATGTAAGATATTTGTGAGTGCGCAACTGGTGAAATTTACTACTTTACTAACATTATTACTAATAAGGGTATTTGTAATAATAGTAATATTAATAATGAGGAAAATCTTATATTTTCTTACTACTTCAATAAAAGAGTAACTATGGTGGACACATGGCACCATCACATTTCACCTCACCAAAATTTTCCCGTTTCTCTCTCCTATTAATATCACATTTATTACAAACAATAAATTAAGAAATATATATTCTTATTAATTATTAACATTGTTTCTAAAGAAATAAATATTTATAAATTAAGAAACTTTTAAAACTTAAAATTTTTTTAAAAATTTTAAATATTCTAACATTGATGTTTTAGGCAAAAATTTTACAAACAAAAATTAATTAAAATTAGGAGTTATAATAAAAAAGTTTTTAAAAATTATATTTTTAAAATGTTTGTTTTGAAACAAAGTAATTAATTTTTTTTTGAAAAAAATAAAAAAAAAGCTTAAAAGCAAAAGATTAAAAAGTTTATATCATTATTTTATTATTTATAGTCCTTACTTATACATAATATTAATCATATTTTATCTTAAAATATTATTTTATAATTATTAAAATTTTATTATATTTAGTATTTTATTTATTCAACACATGTAATACACGGGTTTACTAAAACTAGTAGTAATAATAATTGAGTTAGTAGTGATAAATAGCTCTTGGAAGTAGGTTAGCCCTCAATAAAGTTCCATTACTTTCTTTCACTATGGTAATGTAAATTAAATATTCATAACTTTATATAAAAAAATGAAACCGTGATGAAAAATCATGTGTTGTAGCGATGGTGTTAAAATTTATAATTTCAATTTCGACGACTTGTACATTAACAGTATTCACCTTGCGATTTGAATTAAAGTTTACATCGATGACTCGGTTTCCGAAAAAAAATTAAATCAAAACGTTGATAAAATAAACATGTCATAACGAAAAATTCGGATGTTATAATTAAAACAATATATTTTAAAAGCAGTAACGAAAAATTCAAATTTTATAATTAAAATAAGATATTTAAAAGCAGTAAGAAATTTTAAAGGAAAGAAAAAAAAGAAGAAGAAGAAGAAACAAAGTTGACACACCCTTTTTTCGATAACAGGACCCGGTTGTTTACATAAAACCTGGTTATAGTTTTTAGATATTTTTGAGGGATAAGATATAAGACCATTTAAGAATATAGAGCGTGACTATTTTAATAATTTTTAGTAATATAGAGGAAGATATCTATTGGGTTGTATTATGGAAAAACTAAACGAATCATGTTTAATATAAAAAATCAAGCTGCATTTAATGATACAATTATGCGGGTTCATTTAGGTCTTATCACTTTATTTTCTTTTTTATCGGCTTTTTGGATAATCGATGAGAAATTGGTAATTCAATTGTCTCTATCACTCGAGTATAAAATCTTAGCGTTAGCTTTAGGGCATCTCCTCAAAAGAAAGTTTGTGTATCAGTTTGTATCTATTAGTATCGAACCTTAGACCATTATTATGAGAAAACTCATCTTATTCATTTTAATAAAGTCTTGAGTAATTCATCTTATCCACTTATACTAATAATCATTGATAGGTGTTACCACTTTCTTACGTGTACAAATATATTATATAACATGCTTTTTCAAAAAATCTAATTACATTAGGATGGAGAATTGGAGATATGTTTATTTTGTAGGAGTGAACACTCCGTGAGGTTGGAGGCAGAGGCAAAGTTTATAAGGGGGTCTCTTATCTTTTTATTTTATTTTATTAGTAGTGTTAAATTTGTTCGGTAATTGAAAATTTTTTTATTTATGTTGAACTCACTTGTTTAAAAAATCACACCCCCCTCTCAATATAAAAGTGTTCAAGATTGGTTACTGGTTGGAGACAAAGTGTGGCATATATGGTGGTGTATCAGAGGCTAGTCTACGTTCCCAAAAAAAAATAAAAAGAAAAATCATGACTTGATAACTTAGATCTTTTAGTTTGTATCAATGTAAACTACATTATCAAATTGTTCATGTGTGATATATGTACCAACTATTATCATATAGTTTATGCTCTTTACATATTTACATGCTTGATTCCAATTCAAATTTCATCTAACATGTATTAAACAAGACACACTTGACTTATAACTTTAAGCTACTTAATTTCAAGTGTAGTTTATGTTGGTTGCCAAACTAGAGTCTCGATGATAGTACAATTCAAATAATGATCGGTAAGAATCTTTATTGAAAGGGAACTATCTGTGCACCAACATAGTAACCCTAGCATTTGAAAGAAGCCTACAAAAGTATGCTATATATACATGATGAACCAAGGGATGTCAACTTGAGAAAAGAGGAGCTTTTTCAGGTGTGGGACAAAGAATCTCTAGTGCAATTATGGATGTCCACTGTAAATTCCATCGTCCTACCAGTGTTTTTAATGCAGCTTGTATTAAAAATCAAATACCAGAAGCAATTAATGAGAAGCACAAATATCATCCTTCTCATAATTGACATTTATAATTGCATCCTCATTGTCTTTTAACTTCCATTTGTTTTGCATTGATGATCAGTAAGTTTTTTTGAGCAATATTAATTTTATCCCTAAAATGTAACTTCTTAATAAATCTATATATGAATGAAAGAATCACCTCTAACAAATAAGTACTTGGCTTGTTTTCATATTTAGAATATACAAATTAACATGCTATTGATAAATAATGCGGATTCATGAATATTGTTTATAGGTTTGGATATTTTTGGGTGTTTGGTTAACCCATAATATATATTTTGTTTGGTTTGGTTCGGTTTAGATTAGGTCACATAATAAAAAGATAAACTAAATTAATTTTAAACACACAATTTAATGTCAATCGCTTAAAATGAAATAGCTAAATTGAAAATTTACAATTGTTTAGAATGAGCTTTGAGAAGAAGTGTAATCATGAACACAAGCAAACCAGTGGTATGCTACTCCAACCCATAGATTGATTTTAAAGCTTTTCAATGATTTTTAGAGTGTAATTGATGCTTCATTTAACTCCTAGTCGGGGGGGGGGGGGGTGTTAAGGATATTCTTATAGTACATTTTATGTAGAAGGTTGTTTCTAATGAACTTTTAGTGATCATAAATGATGAGTTTAATCCTTTATACAAGTATTCACCAAGAAATCTCAAAATTTCATGCTTATCTCTTAGAATTACTAATTTGTATAAGATTAAAGAGTTTGGGTTTTGGAACTAAAAATACAATTTTTAAAGCTTCTAATCAGTAAAGAGGGTAAATGACACGGAAAAGAATTGATTTAGCTCCTCAATTTGATAATTTCGTGAATCCCTCTCTTGGTTCCGTCTTGATTCTCTCCATGGATACTAATGTGATAATTGAAAAAAAAAATAATATTAAAAATAAAAAAACTAATGTGAATAAAAATAAAAATAAAAAAACTAATGTGAATACCAACTTGGCTTTCTAGAAAGCCTTCAAGTCTTAATTCAAGTTTGAGGGTCAACAATATTAGTACTTAAGTTCCATAATTAGCTTTCTTGTTCACAAAGTCCACACTTTACATCTTTAGCCCTAACTTAAGAATTTCATGATATTTAAGTTCAAATACTATTTAAACATAAAATAGATGGACTTTAAACACATCACCCAAAAACTTAGTTAACATTAATTAATATTCATATTATCAGAAAGAAAAATTATATTTTAATAATCCAAACTATATATCGATATTAATCTCAACTAACAATTAGATAAGTATTAAACCCAACTTTTGATTTTGTGATTAATAACAGACTCAATCTAACTATTCATTAAATCTATCAATTTTTTATGACGTACTGATGACCTGTCGTTAGGATCATGCAAAAACCTAATTAACCTAGGTAGCTAGGGTAAGTCAGGTATCGTATCCACGGGGAGCATGTGGTTAGTGTTAAGCGATTTGTTTGATTATTTAACTAACTTATTAATTAAAACTAAACTATTATCACTCTAACTGTAATGGATGTGGATGAGAATAACAAAACTAAACAATTAATTCAATAAAATAAAACTAAAAAATGATCACACCCGGGTTTCAGGTATGTGAATGAATCGTGTTAACTAGGTTATACCAAATTAAAAATCACATAGACATGATTAGTTTGTTATTTCTTTTGAAAGGTGATTTACTAACTAAATAACTGGTTATTAAATTAGATAGTAAAATAACTAACTAATGTCAAACCTAGTTAAATTATTAATAAATATCAATTTAAGATAATGTAATAATAAATAATTTAATGATTAATAATTTTAAGATTAATAATTTGATGAACAATTTACCAAACAACTATCCAAATTGTATCAATCAATGAGAACAAACAAACACATAAACAGTGAGGGATGATCAAACAATCAAAGTTTATGTCTTGACTAGGTAAGAACATAAGAAAATACAATCAAATCACAAACCATCCACCCGGAGATGATCACGGATGGGCTAGCCTTGCATCTTTATCATAATCTCTTCAATCATCATCTTGAGCATATGAATCCTTGAATAATTGATGATTAGAGAGAGTTCTAATAGCTGAAAATAGTCCTAAAGATTCGTTTTTTGAGGTTGGAGGCAGTCCCCTTCGAAACCCTAATGTTGGGATTTAAATAGGTTTTAAAATTTGAAACAATCCCCAAAATAACGCATTAGACTCTAACTTACGGTCTATAGGCCGTAGGTTACGGCCTACCTTCAACCAGACGGCCAAACCCCCTGTTTTACGGGGTTCACAGACGAACTCAGCACAAGGCCGTAAGTTACGGCCTCAGGCCGTAGCTTACGGCCTCCCTGCACTTTGCACAGTTTTCTTCATTTTCAGCACCTTTCACATCATAGTCTTTTAATACTTTGTTTTCTTCTCAAATAATGCTTGTTAAGCTTCATTCAATCTACATTTCAAACATATAACAAAGTAATACCATTCGATATATAAAATATATTAAAAACGCAATATCAACTATGATACGTGCATACATATTAACCCATTATCACGTACGTGACGTGGTTAATGAAGAAACGTATAACATAGTTATAATTTAAAATATAAATATATTACTCAATTCTATTTTATAAAATATTATTTTCAGAAGTTATTTAAGGTTACATTTTTGTCGCTGATCGAGTAGCTTAGAGACTAATAGATGCAAAAATTGAGTGATATATTTATATTTTTTATTTTAATTATATATTTATATGATACATCATGTCACATGCAAGTCACAAGCTACATCACGTACCACACTATAAAAAACTAAAAGAATTAACGAATAGTTAAACTGAAACTGCTATTAGTAACAAAATCGAAAGTTAAGATTATTATTGGTCAACTTGTTTGTTAAGACTAGCAATAGTTAATAGCTTAGATTATTAAAATCCAACTATACTATTAAAAATTCAAAATGTTACAATTCTCCTTCACTATACATAATATACAAGTGAGGATGGTACTTTAACATTTCATCCATCGACTTTCACGTGAAGCCACATCCTTTTCAATGTTTGTTATAATTTAACTTGGTTAATCGATCTGTTGTGTAGCCATTTGACCTTCCGGTGAAGCTTGTTTGCTATCAGTTCTTCCACATGTGTTAACTTAGCCTACCGCTAGCTGTAGCCTCCAACAATATAATGAATAATACTAACACGAATCCAAACACTCTTGCAGAGTAAGATATCGGAAGTATTAAAAATTCTAATAATGTCACTTGCTATCAATATTGTAATACCACATTTCTAACTCCAACTTATATCCAAGACAGATCTATAAAATGTTACTCAACTTCTCTTGTTTTGCAACCAAATTATACATACTCTTTAATTGGAGGGGAGGTTTTCAACATATATCACATAACCGAGAATTCTTCATTAAGTGTTATTTATTATTTCAATAAGTTTTACTATTATGTCATAAGATATACTTAAAATTATAAATAAGCTTTTATAATTTCACAAAAAAGTAAAAAAAAAATTATAACAATATTATTAAATGTGAAATTAATTTGGAAAACTACAAAGTTGTCATAAGGAAGGTCTGCGTTTATCAGAACTAGGGCTTGTGTTGTTTTTATACGTATTTGTAGATCGAGAAACTCTTGGTACCCCACATTTTGATTCTATTGATAGATACTCACATATCTTAAGTTTGATAAGATAACATCTATCATTTGCAGTAGGGTCATACATAATATGCAATAAAAAAATATATTTATGCAACAATTAAGAAGAAAGCAAACTTGTTACCATGGTTAAATACCGTTTTATTGTATGCTTTTGTGTTTACCTTTGTAAAAAGAATTAGTACAAACATTACAGTTTTCTATACATTTAGCGAAACTAATTTACGATGACTATAAAACTATTTTGATTAATTATGTATACAAGACCGATTATATTTAGTATATGATTTTCTTAATTACCATTTTAGTTTTTTACTTTAATATATGATACCTTATAATAATTTAATTAAAATAGCTTATAAACTGTAATTAAAAATACAATAAAAACCTTTTTATAAATTCATATATATTATTATTTAAAATTTACATTCCAAATAGTTAATAATCAAACATTCACTTTCCATTCAACACAAACAAATGAGAAAAATGTCATTTATTATAGGGAAAATGTCACAGAATAATAACCAATTTTTAAAAATGTTCTGATTTAATCACTCATGTATATTTTTCTTAAATTGGACCATCAAACGATCAAATCGAGTCATCAAAAAAATTTTTTATGTCAAAAAAGTAACGGTGGAGAAGACGTTGGGGTCAGAATTTTTAATATATAAAATTATATTAAAAAATAAAAAAACATATTAATTATGAAAAAAATAAAAAACGCCTAAAATTTACGTCAACGTTCCATATTAACATTAAAAGATAGAAAAAAATATTTTCTAATTGAAACAGAAAGTATAACATGATAAAAAACATGTTAAGACTTTTAATTTATATAAAATATAAAAACTGAGTGACTTAATTTGAACACTTTTAAAACTTGAGTTACCTAATTGGAACACTTTTGAAAGTTGGTTACTATTTTATAAAGTTGTCCCTTTATTATATCACTCTTACTATTCACTTATCATAAAAAGCAAAACGAGTAAACTTTAATTACTTTTTATTCTTGTAATTTGATATAGATAACGATTTTCATCAATTGGCTTTATAATTATAATTTTAGTCATTGTAGTTTCCAATCTAACTTAATAACACGATTAGATAATTTTGTTAAAAATAAAAGTATTTTAGTTTTTTCAAATATAAAGATTAATAATCAAATAACCCACGGCGTTACCACCATCTTCACTTCCAGCCACTACCAAGCCACCAAATTACTCCCCCAGTTTATATGCACCATCGTTCTTAAACAAACCTAAATTCATTATCTATGTCACCCACCCTTCCATTCCCTCCTTATCAACGTCATACGTAACACCACGTTTGTCAAAGCCTTAACCCGCAACACCAAACTTAAATCATCTTCTTCTTCTAATCGTCTACGACTTCCACACCACAGGCTACCGCCAAGTGAAGGCTCCGATTGAAGGTTATGAAGGTTTGGTTGTGATTTTTATTGTTCTGACAGTGGTGATTTTTTATTCTGTTTTAATTAATTTGAACAACACAAGTAGTCTTTTATTAGTTTGAGTATATTACATAATTACCTTCTGTTAGTAAGACGACTAAAATGCTTATGTAACTAACATAATTATTTAAGCGTGCTAGTGACTTGAAATTTATTTAGATAGATTGTAAACTAGTTTTAAAATCACGATTTTAAAACCTTTAAAACAAAACAATTATTTAAATTACATTGAGTGAAAACGAAGTTTAAGAAAAAATTAATAAAAAGTTGTTTTCCCGTACAACTCTTACGATCTCCTCTATTAGTTATTGGTTCTTGTAAAAGTGTTTTTATATCATAATAATCATTGTAATGATGATGTAAAATGATTTGAAAAGATTAAAAGAAGAACATATTATGTTAAATAGAATACAAAAATGCTCAAAAATTGGAAATTAATACGTGGATATGATGCACGTGAGAAGGGTTAAAGGTGTTGTGCTTTTCTACATCACAAAAGCAAGACTTAACAAAAAAACAAAATTTCACCGATAAGCCCATTCTTCAATTATTAGCCACAGGTTTGACTTTCTTTAGACTTACCTTTAACAAAAAAATTCTCCACAAATATTTACCGCACTGAAGAGATCATCGTCTTTATAAAATAGAGACAGCTTTATCACCTACTTTATAGCTTCGGGTAACGTTCTAAATTGACTTGCAAACATAGTCTGTTTTAGAAAGTAAAACGTCGTACAAAACCATTTACTTTAATTCAAATATAGGCTTCATTGTTTTAAACCGATGTGATAAACGATTTAGAGACGGTTATTATGCAGAAAAAAAATGTGAACACCTCATATACGTACACACAAGTTAAAAGAAATTAAATATATCATGGCACAATAGTTCAATGGTTACAAAGATCGAGTGTTATCTATATAGGTTGGAAGAATTTATCTATCTTAACATATTGCTCTATCAAGAATTTAAAATTAATTAGAAATTTGAAATGATCGCACCTAGATTAATAAAATTTCTAGACGTATAATATATAGTTTCATTTGTATACATCTTGGTTTCACATGATTTGAACCGAAAAACAAGAAAATAAAAATAGAATCTACTATTGTTAGTGCATATATACTAAGAAAAGTGATCAGTCACATCTATCGGTAATTATCAACCAATTAACGACATATTTTACAAAGTCCCCCAAACATAAAAACTTTAATTATCTATCATTAATCTATCCATGATTGCCTACATACGATTTAAACTTGAAAAGAAAATTAAGACTTTCATTAAAGAATATTTACCGATGGAAATACTATAGGTGATTCTTGATTGATAATGATAGACCACTGAATAACTGATGCATTTAATATTTGGGATGAGATTTTGATTAACTCTTCAAAGTTTAAACTCTAAAACATAATGCATAGGTGGTTCATCGTTGATTTTAAAGGTAAGATTCCAAATGAGATTCTTATCCATGTTTTCAGACGTTTATCAAGGTAAATCATACTTTTACGGATATTTCAACGGTAACCTGTTGGAAGAAATGACTAAAAATACTACCAAAACTTCATCTTTTTCTAATAAATTTTTATTAAATACTTAGAAATGCTTTTGGTTTTAAATGTATTCTTCATCTCCCATAACCTCTTTGTTTTTTCACATGTATTACACAAAACCCTTAGCTTGATGGCAACTAGTTAGCTAAAATTGATGGTCTCGTAACAAAAATCGACCACATATATCCCAAAGAAGGTTGGCAAAGTAGGTTGATTTGTGTGGTTTTCATTTACATGAAAACATAAGAGTAGTAGAAACCTAAGGTGCACAAGAATATATGTCGGTTTCAATAATCTCATCCCGCAAACCAATGTTTGAATGGGAAGGCTCCGGAGTTGATCCTACATGAACCGTGATCTAACTGCCATGGTTGGATTAAAAAAAAGTTAATTGAAGAAACTTAAGTACTTATAATACGGGTAAGTAAGATTCATCTCCATAAGTAATCTATGAAAAGTATTAAGCTTTATACTTTACAACTAAAACACAAACGAGAATACTAAAAAAGCAAATATTTTGGTCTTTTGTTTAATATGAAAAGTAAATTGAATGTAAATAATTAAGAAAGCTACAAACATGATAATGGTTTTTGAAAACTATGACGAAAAAGACAATCACTTTCAAGTACAAGTTTAAAGATGCATAATATGTTAATAAGAACTAATTGGTAATCATATAGACATGATATTTTAAAATTGCTCAATTAAAGTGATACTTAAAAAATAAACTTTTAAGATTCACTTATTACCAAATTAACAATTAATAGATATCAAGTATTCACATGCTAATTAAACTGCTTACTATACAAGAAAACCGAATGTGAATGATGGAATACAAAGACTTAAACATAAACAAAATTGTTTAACATCAATCACATACATAATTGAATTCTTGTGTCAAAAGAAAAGAAACCAAACAATAAAATCCAAACCTATTGTTTTACTTACAAGAACTATCTACTAAAAAATGATCATGATTAAATTTTAAACGGTTGAATTGATGTTGTTGGAGCTTGATCTGGGTGAACTCCGGATGAAAACGCATATAAAATCGCCTTGGAATTGTCCAAAAATTGTAGGTGTGAAGGTTGGGTCAAAACACTAGGTTTTATCCTTAAATAAATGCTGAAAAACTGAAAAATTCGGGAGTTGATTGCTGACCAGAGCATAGTACGCAGGGGGTGAGCATAATGCGTTGGTACCTAAACTTCTGCTATAGTGCGATATCTATGCGCTGATGTTAGAGTATTATGCCCTGGTAGTGTAACACTATACGTTGGAACCTCATTTTTTTACCATGTTACTCGCAATCACTTCATTTTCGCTTCCATAAACAACCTTACTTCCATGGATCTTCCAAGCACACTTTAACACATTGAGATTATGTTTTTTAAGTTCTAAATACATGCAACGTAAACATGTCTCAAAGTAACCTTATTTTATATTTTGTAACTACATAAAAAAATAACACCAATCAATAACATCTGATTAAACTGGTTTGCATGATTTCTCATCTGCTAAATATTAATGGTACATGATTTGAATACTAGGTTTTAGCTACTTTGAAAAAATACAGCTAGGTTGTAGCCTCCAAATGCATGTCACTTTTTTGATTGGTTGTCGTTGATTTAAAGATGAGTTTTAGCTGCTTAACAAAAAAAATAATTAGATTGTAATCTCTAGTTACACGTGACATTCTCTAAATGAAAGATCTTATGGACTTTTTTTTCCTCGACTAGAATTTAGCCTTCTTAGACGTCTTGGATAAAGTTACAATTTCTAATCTGCTATTTTACAAGTCAATATCTGTTTTCACAAATTACCATTAATTTTAACCATTCAAACACAAATACTTGCAATAATTTATTATAAGTCAATATAGTCAAAAGAAAAGGTTAAACAAAGGGAAGAAAAGAATTGAATTGTATAGTGTAGTATAGGGTTACACTACTACTCTTCGCTCATATAATATATATATAGATGTATGTAAACAAACACAAAAGCCTGAAGTCACCACATATTAGATAAGAGAGAGAGAGAGAGAGAGAGAGAGAGAGAGAGAGAGAATGGCTTTAGAAACACTTTCTTCCAATGAACTCCTCAACTTCATAATCTATGACACCATCTCTGCAACCCCTTTAACCTGCAATGACTCATCCGAAACCGCTATCACTAACCCTTGTAGCAGCTTCTTCTTCCACCTCCAAAATCACAACTCTAACCCTAACCCTAATCTTTTATCCCAACAACTTTCAGGATTCACTCCCATGGAGAATATTATGAGTTCTGATTCTTCTCTAACAACAACCACTGCCAAGATGTCTATGGCGGTGCAAGCTTACTGCAGTGCCAATAACAATATCCCAGAAAAGAATTACAGTAATAATAAAGACAACAGTCAGAATAATTTAGGGGTGCAGAAGAAGAAGAGGAGGAGAAAACCTAGGGTTTGCAAGAACAAAGAAGAAGCTGAAACTCAAAGAATGACTCACATTGCAGTTGAGAGAAATCGACGGAAACAGATGAATGAGCATCTTGCCGTTATGCGGTCATTGATGCCGGAATCTTACGTCCAAAGGGTATTTTTTTTGCTTATTATAATTGCATCTAGATCCAAATTCAGTAGTGAATATACATCTTATTTGTTTAAGTTTGGAGATAATGTTTTCAAAATAAGTTTGTGACTAATACAAACAAATTAAAGAAAAACATTCAGATATGTGAGGATTTGGAAGTTAATTGAAACCAAATTATTTCTAAAAAACAGTTATTATATATTGAATAATTACTCAATTTTAGTTCTTTCTCATTCTTTATCTATCTACAAAAGGATATCTTAAAAAAATGTTTTGAGTTCACTTTTTTGGTGTCATGAAATGTGCAGTGTTTTTTTTGTAAGTTTTTGGTTGATAAAATATGAATGCCTATCCTTCTATGCTTTCTTTCAAAAGTGTTTTGTACTATTGCATAGAGATTATAGAATTGTTTTAAAAAAGAATGTTATAATTCAAGTTGGGTAAAACTTTAGCTTAGTTTGAGTTAGATTATGTAAATATGATGTTGATATCTTTACTAAATTTTAAACTCAAATTACTAATTTAAAGTTTGTAACAGGATAAGCCAAGGTTCAACTCTCTCTCTCTCTCTCTCTCTCTCTCATGGTACATTAGTACACAATCTTGAAACACTGTAATTAACAGTGTTTGATCTCTATAAAAGCTTTCTCTTCTTTTTAGAGATCCCTTTTCTTGTCAATTTGTCGGATGCAATGAACAGCAACAATAAAAAGCCAAAGTGTTAATTCATATGGTTGACTTAATCATTTAGACATAGTTATAATCATTTCATTTTACTTAATGACAATTATACTACTTTTTGTTGCTTCCCAGGGTGACCAAGCTTCCATAGTTGGTGGTGCTATAGAATTTGTGAAAGAGCTTGAACATCTCTTGCAGTCTCTTGAAGCTAAAAAGTTCCTCTTGGCTCAACAACAAGAAGCTGAAGATATTGATGGGCGTGATCGAAATTTAACAAAGTTATCATCATCAGCAGCCCCACCATTTTCACAGTTTTTTTCTTACCCACAATACACTTGCTCTCTATCTCCCAACAAGTACACATCAAAAGGCAAGGCATCCATTGCGGACATCGAAGTTACTTTGATCGAAACGCATGCGAATGTTCGGATTCTATCGCATAAACGGCTTTCGCAGCTCTCGAAAATGGTGGCTTGTTTTCAAACACTTCATTTGTCTGTGCTCCACCTCAATGTCACCACCTTGGACCCTTTGGTTCTCTACTCCATCAGTCTTAAGGTACTTAAGTTAAATATATTAGTATGCATATATTGCATCCCTAATTATCAATTCTTTGCAATGCATGCTTGCATAAGCATATACAAAAACAAATAATGGTTCATGCAAAAGTGTGGAGATGAAAATGACTAGACATTGGATGATTTTACAATGCAAAAAATACAGCTTTTGTGATCCTACTAACTTTCTAGTTTTATCATACGACACAAATTTCTTTTTCTTGGGTAATAAAACTTCGGTTCATCTTGGTCCATTAAAAAGATATTACAAAGAGGGTCTAATGGTCTATCAAAGTTTTTATTTGTGAGGGCCTAAATGCATCTCCTTCTGCTTAATTAATTTTCAGTGTACTCTCTCCTAAAAATGTTAAATCACCAGAACTATGAATAAATTTTATTGATGTGACAAATTAAAAAAATATATATATAACAAATAAAAACAAAGGGGTGTTTCAGGTTTAGCACAACCCTTCTATTTTCTTGCAAATTTAGACTTAGTATAGTCCAATGATTTATCAAGAAGACATTGATAAGACATGATTTTGGTGTTCTTTTGTGAAAAATAACAAAAATGTGTGTATAATGGAGTCTGCGAGGGTGTTTTGGGGAATTCCACCAGGTGTGACCTAATTCCGTTAATGTTTTGGAAATGACTGTTAGCTAGCTAGAAGAGGATAAATGTGTTAGATTTCCATAAACGTTGAGTTTGTTTCTCTTGTAAATAAAATAAAGGAAATATTCAACATAAAATAAAATAAAAAATAAAAATATTATTTTGGTGAAAAAATTGCAGGTGGAAGAAGGATGCAGACTCAACTCAGCAGACGAGATAGCAGGTACAGTCCACCAGATGCTCAGAATAATTGAGGAAGCTACCCTATGTGTTGATTCTACAAACTAGAAATAGATGTTTGAGTGTTTACCATTTTACCCTTTGGGCTTCTGTAAAACCACCATAATGCCACCCCCTTTCTCTCTTGGTGCACAGTAGAATTTGCTCTTACTTTGATTTAATTATAACAGTAGTTGTCTAGTTGAGTTAGATGGTTGCAAAGATTAACTGAGTGATGTGAGTTGAGTTGAGTTGAATGGTGAGTTATTTATGTTATTAACATGAATAAAATAAATATTAGATGGTATTTTGACAATGGAGGTGATTCATTTGCACACCGCAATGTATATACATTTTCTCGCAATAGATAGCTAGCTAGATAGCAAATGTTGTGATGTATGTTATAAATTTTTGGTCGTAGAGATCACCTCACATATTAAAACATTAAAAATATAAACTATTTTTTGTAAGAATAAATGGCATATGATGCTGAAATATTAAATATTAATTGATAAGTTGTAGTAAAATCTATAAAAATCATCATTGGCTTGCAAAGTTCAGGTTGAAAACCCATAGACATGAATTTAAAAGTCAATGAAAGAAGGCAGAGAGAAAGACAAACAATAAAGCATAAATTCCCTTTTGTTTTTTGAATTTTTTTGGTTTATATGTATAGATATCTACAAATTTGCATTCTCCACACATGCAATGCCAAAACATTGGGGAAGAGAAAACTGAAAAGGGAGTTGTTACTTAGTGGCATGCATGCAGATATTCATGTTTTAGTCTTGAGAAGCTTAATGTATGACAAACAGTATACTATTGGAGGAACAAAATATTTCACGTAAATTTTTAGTCCATCTGCAAAGATGTGGTGAGGAGAAAGAGCAAATGCCGCCCACAGCCATCGTCATGCCTTTAAATTAATGAGTGAAAATTAAGAAAAATAAAGTTCTTACTTCAGTTAAGATTAAATTAATTTGCATCTTCTTTATCCTTCCTTCTCTCTTTCCTAAAATTTTAAGATTTTACATATGTGTAAATTTCATACTATATACATGTATGAAAATTTCATATTATTTACATATGATTAATTTTACATTTTTACAAAACCAGTAGGTTTTCAACCTTCAAAACAGCTGCTTTTACGCTCAAATACAAATGAAATTCGTGCTCAGTTCAAGTCAGCAAGATCTATCTATTATGCAAGGTTTATTAATGAAGGTTACCTATTATTTCCATCTATATGATATAAAGTAATAAAAAAAAGGCACTCTCGTGCAATATAAACAAGAAATACCTACAGAATCAAAAAATCTAACAAATGTAGGCGGAATACGCTATCAGAGAATGCATCGGCTTATTGTCTTCTGACATGATGGTTTCTCACATCTATAGAAAAAAGAAACTCAATTGCAAACAGACTGCCTTCAGATTTACATATGTATAATCTCAAGCAAATCATTTATGTTTATACATACTATTTACATATATGCAAATTCCATATTATTTACATAGACAAGTATTCATATTAATCATATATTTTTCAAACTAATAACTACTCACACATATATAAATGTTTTAGCTATGTATACAAAAAAAAAAAAACACATTGTGAGTTACTCCTTTTTACATCTATGTAAAATTAATTTTTCCAATGTTTTACCTATGAATTGGACTTACGAATCAACAAGTATGTTATGTCTTAAAGTTTAAATCCCACACGAATCAACAAGTATGGTTATGTATTAAAATTTAAATCCCGCATGAAAAGTGGTGAAGAACCATACCAGTTTGGTTGTTGAACATGAAGCTTTTGTTATTGTAATATGTATTGATCATCATCATCATCGATTTATGAACCATATTGAGATCTATATATACATGTATGTATTTAAATAAGTAGTGAAATTACTTTATAAATGTGTATAAAATCCACTAATTAAATAGGAATTCTAATAACCACACATGTGAATATATTACAAAAATACACGAGTTTGGGATGTATACGTAATGATAAATTTTCATGATTTTTTCATTATGTAATAAAAAAATTTTCAGTTAAAATTAAATAACACATCATCCAAAAGGTAACTACGATCACATATTAACTACTACGTTTAATTTAGTTCTAGAGATCAAGTGTGCGGAATTGTCTTGTATACCGGATTCCTTATAAGAAAAGTTGCCTTTTTAACCCTGTGCTAACTACTCTCTTACAATAGAACATCAATCTCTACTTAGACCTTCGTTCTAGTTTTTTCATTACATTACGTGTATCATATTTATACCAAGTTTTAATAATGTAAGCCAGTATAACTTTTTGACGATCATATATAAATCGTGAATTTACGAAGAAAATGAGATCACCTCACATACATATATCAATTCCTACAACATTTTGGAATAATACAAAAATTAAGTTACACATAGAGATATATAAAGATCTAACAAGTAAAGAAAACTCATACTTATCAACTAATAAGATATCCTATATATGGTATCCTAGAAGTTCTGTTTGTCTCTATTGCTAGACAAAGTTTGGTTTTGTATTCTCCTAATCAATCCCATACGTACATCTTCTACTAGACTTTCATAAAGTTATCATCTTTCAACATCATTTGTTCTAACGAACGTACAATTGAATGTCCAGTAGACTTACACCTTGAGAATCCTTGGGTTGTGTTGTCCTCTGGACCACCCACTTTCATAACTACATGCTTCATCTTTTTGCTTTCGCCTTTATCTTCATTGTCATTCTTGACTTTAATTCAATGCTGACGAATCTCTGCTAATGTCATTTTCTTGAGCCTCATGCATATATAGAAGCATTATTACTGAAACCAGTGATTTTTTACATGTCAAGGCTAGAAACACAGGCGTAAATTATGTGACCCAAGCCATAAGTCCATACACTCTTGATGAAATACATGGTGACATTATGTTAAATGCCAACAAATCTGAAATGAGCAAGAATCATACCCATAATCATGACTGTGGTGGTAACATTCACTAATCCATTGCAGTAAGCATCCAGGCAAATGCCATCAGCACCATATAGCATAACAACTATATAATTGTTGAAAATATGTACTTGTTATCAACTATATAGTGTCATCTAACCCGTAGCCACAAGAAGCGCTAAACCCCCTGCGAATAGCGTACCAATTCGATCGTACCCAATTGCGGTACAAAATCGTACCAATCGCAGCTGGTACGCGATCCCAGATCGATTGAATTGAGTGTTCCCGTTTGAATTACTTTTCGAACTGTATTAATTGAATTCACGACCCCCGACTGTATAAATCGGTGATTGGATCGCCTATGGTACGCATTCCGGATCACCTTGTGTTCTGGATCCCAATATTCATTTGCCCACTGATTTTTGAATGAATTGAATGTTAGTTTTGCTATCTGAATATGAACAGTCCTTTTCACATGAGTCTTTTACTCCTTTTCACACTTATACATGAACTTTAATGAAAAGCTTTTGATATGATTATGAAATGTGTTCTTTTAAATAAATTTTTCTAAAACAATCTATTTTATACCGTCTTGTATACAATATAACGTACTGTACCATATCGTCAACATCATAAATTACAAGAATATCAGGCCACCTGCAAACCGAGTTGAAAGTCTTTATGGGCCAAACAATATTTGCAAAAACTAACTTCAATAGAGGCATTAAAGCTTACTCAATGTCATCATGCCCCTTCATTTCTGAATTCCTCTAAAAACCTAACTTTAACAAATTCCCCCAATTTTGACTATTTGTAAGAATTACAACTCCATGGAGGGAAGCTGTTTGATAAATTATAACTAGCATGAACATGATGAAATCAAGACTGTGTACATTCATTGAGATCATAGCTTTCATATTACAAAGCCAACAAATAGGTATTCGAAACAATTAGGGTATATATATGGCTACCAATTACAAGATTACAAACAAACAAGCAAGGGAATGTAATAAATTACGTTAACTTTGAATCTGATACAAAGCTTGATGCTAGATTGCCGAAGATAAAAGTTTACTTGATTAAGATCAATTATGGCATATAAAAAGGGGGAAATTACCAGATGAAAGCAGTTATCATGTGATGCAAGTGATTGATTGGATAATGCATGAAGATGTAATTTCAATGAAAAAGAACTGATCTTGGATATGGGTTTGGTGGATTTAATAGGATTAGGGCAATATACGACCATCTTCCATGGAAGTGTCGAGAGATCAGAGGTCGCGAAAGAGAAGCTAATGCAGGGTTCCCTAACAGTTATCTTAATGTTTAAGATTTAGTACTGTTTGGTACCCTGATGTTTTCGTTTTGCGTTATTTGATCTTTGAAAAAGTGAACTGTTTTTATTTATTTATTTATTTATTATTTTTTGTGTTTTAGAGAATATGGATAATATTTGCATTTGCTGGCCATATTTTATAAAATATTTGCAGTTTAGTTACTTTTAAGGGTCGTAGGAGTAATACATAATTCTATATATTTAAGAATTTATATACTCAATGACAAGTTGACTAGTATTTTTAGATATTATTTATCATTCTTTTGGTTTACGTTTTTATTAGATATCATGTCTTTAGTACACGTATTTCCGTTTATTTTTAGTGATACTTGTTTTTATGGAATAAAGTCTATTTTGGATGGATTTTGTTGTTTTGTACGTGAAAGACAGTTGTAGAGGTTAAAAACAAAAATCGGTGGAAACTTTGAAAGTATGTTAAACTTAAAGGGTGATTCGTCAAAATTGAAGAAAGAAAGATTTAATATTATCTCATAAAAAGTTGCCTTAGAGTAGCGGATTGGTTATATTAGATGGAGTGGATGTCTGAAATGTATTACTTCTAATATCGATACAAATTATTTACATGAATGATCATTCCACCATAATTGTTAATGATCATAATTAAGCCGAATCAAGTTAAAAGAATAACCCATATGATGAAACTACTTTGTGGAAATTGATTTTTCTTCAAAATTTATTAGTTGTCATAACAAAAAAGAATAAATTTTTATTTTTTTGACAGAACCTCAACACGACAGTGTAGGATTTCTTTTGTAATTTTGACACGGTAGTGTTTGGGTGATAGAATTTTTTTATTTTTATAAAGTTTTTTCTAGTTTTAGTTTCTAAATAAAAATTTTACATTGTTTAATAAAAAGCAACCAAAGTAAATGTGATAAAATATTTTTAGTATTAAAATAGTTAGCCTGTATCTATGAGTACACAAACACTACTTTTATTAGTGTGTGTTACGGTAGCTTCACATTCTTATATTTTATTTGCTGGATTTGACACGCAATGTAAAACACTAATTTTTAAAGAAATTTAATATAAAATATTACAATCTAAATGATTTAAAATTTCAATCTTTTAATTACGAGGGACATAACACTCAGAGGGTGTTTGGGACTGTTTATTTTAAAGCAAATTTTGACTTATTAAATTTTAAAAAGTTAATAAGTTAAAAAAGGTATTTTGCAATATTAAATATCCTTTTCAAAATAACTTTTCATACAAGGTAAATATGAGTTTTTGAAAAGTAAGTAGATGATAACTTATTACTTTTTAAAAACTTTTTTAAGTTTAATATTTTATTATACCCCTCTACTATCTCTTATTAACTCCCTTTAATTTTTAAAAATATGTCATTTTTAAAAATGAGTTAATTCAAACATTTTTTAAAAAGTCAAAGTTAATAAATATCTTTTATCAAAAATTATTTTCAACTAAAATAAACCATCGCAAACATAATCTTAATCTTTTAACTAAAGTAAGTAATCCCAAACATGATCTTATTCCTGATGATAAACAAGAAAATGGTTAGATAATTTTAAAAAGAAAATAGTAGCTACAAGTAAAAAACCTAAATGGCACGTGGGATTGTCGGTGAATTAATACATCTCCCACATAACATTAAACTGATTCATGCAAAAAGTCTTAATAGTGCCAAGGTTAGGAAACAATGAATCAAGATAACTTCAAAACGGAGGCGCCATTAGTTTTACATAACAATATAATTTAAATAGTTTTTATTTTGTTCCACGAAATAATATACAATAATTAAGGAAACAAATTACTTTCATCTTCAAAATCAATATTTTATTAACATGTTAAAGAAAATTGCAAACTTGTTTCTAACTTGCCGAGCCAAACCACTCGTTAGTTGTTCGAGATCGACTATTTAAAAACTTTAAATCAATCAGAACTTGAAGTCTTAAACGGCTCGGGCTCAACTCGACTCTCATCGAAACGCCGTATTTAACTATTTACGTCTTGTACGTGACCATGAACCGCCCTTTTTAATACTCTACGGTTCCCTTTGAACACGCTAACGCCTGCTACTCCACCGGGACTGCATGTGCATGTGCTCTCACGTGCTACCACAACCTACGACTTATTTGCTTCTATATATACAAACTATTCTTATTCTACCTCATAAACCTCACACTCATACACGTACAATCTCATCTTAAATTTCCAACTGATCGAAAATTTGAAAGAAGATGGCATCTGTTCTTTTCCGTACGGGTTCCGGACCGATTAACTCGTCCCCATTGCCCGGTTCACCCAGATTCTCCGGTCCCCTTCGCCACGGTTCCCTCTCCGGTTGCGAGAAGTTAAAGTTTTCGCCATTGTTACATTTTAACACGAGTAATAATCGCCCGAGGCTCAACAGAGCTGTATCTGAGCCTCAGGCGATTATTAGATTAAGATCAGTCAACGCCGGATCGCAGACTTTTCCAGAAGTTTTACCGGAGGTGGAAGAGGAGTGCTTTGATCGGATGAGTCGTTGGTTTTCCGAGAGTGGACGAGATCGTAATGGATTTGGTTCTTCTGGAAAGCCCTCTGATGGAAGTAACAATAACAGTAACAATAACATTAACAGTAACAATAGGAGCACAATTGACGCACACTATCAAAAAATGTTGAAGTCAAACCCTAATGATCCTTTGTTACTCAGAAACTACAGCAAATTCTTGCATGAGGTGTGTACATTTAAATCCCTTTTAACTAATAGAATTGATATGGTTTCAATACTGATTTCTTGTTATTCATAACATATATATTTATTATTACTATATTTATAATTACAATATAAACATTTGACTGCCCTGATTTATACGATAATTACAATATTATAATAATTTAGTCTAATACTAAACATATAATAATCAAATTGTCAATTAATTTGGTGAACATGTTGGTGTAGGTAGAAGGGGATACTGTGAAAGCAGAGGAATATTACGGAAGAGCGATACTAGCGAATCCCGGAGACGGAGAACTTTTATCGTTGTACGGGAAACTAATTTGGGAGACGCAACGTGACGCAGAGAGAGCCAAATCTTACTTCAATCAGGCCGTTGTTGCTTCTCCTCATGATTGGTATGTTATATATCATAGACCACTTATTCCATATGCATTGAAATTTCTTAAATATTTTAATGTAATTGGATTAGCAAATGATCAATGTGATCATACTATTCATCAAACAAGTCAAAAGCTGCGAATTGCACCATTTGTTTAAGTATATTGTGATCTTTGATTGAAAATCTCTTTGTGAGGGCCTTTAAGCAATAGGGGTCCCAAGGGGGCAACGCCGTCCCAAGAGGGCAACGGCGCAACGCTCTTGTAGCTGGGTCCAAGGGACGGCAGCTTCTGGTGGGGTTCAAAAGGCAAAGTCCCTACATGGGGGGTGGGGGTGAAATTTTTTTAGTTTTGATAAAAATGACTTCAAGAAAAAAAAAATACATTTAAAATTTTTTTTACAAAATTTCGCATGTGAAATTCAGGTGGAAAAAAAAAAAGACGTATTTTTAGTCATTTTGAATTGAAATATAAAAACGGTCAAACGACAGTTTTTCCACCCTCTCCTGCAATTGAATTGTTTTTCTTATTTTTTGGTCTCTCTCGAATTTCTTCTTTTGGTTCAAAAGCACACAAAAAAATTTCATACTTTGACCTTGAGAGAGTTGTATTCGATTGAGATATTCAGGTGAAACACCGAATAATTTCGATCTGAAAGTGATCACACGACTCTCAGATTATCAAGTCTTTGATTTCAGTTTTTCTAGAAAAATTTGTGTTAAGTGTCTTAAAATTTGAGTAAAATTACGATGATGCCCCCTCGAATAGTTTATCAAATATCAATGGATCAACCTCGTTAATATCATTAGATTATCCGCTATGTTATGTAATTAACTAACTTAGGGATGGACAATTGCAGTATGGTGATGGGATCATATGCTCAATTTACGTGGGAAGCTGAAGGAGATGAAGATGATGATGAAGAAGATTCTGGATCAAAGGTGTTGGCTCCTGCGGCGCAACCGTTGGTGGCAGCTTTCTAACTTTGAATTGACCTTAAGTATGTATTGATTAAAGAGGAGATGAGAAGGATTAATACTTATGTGAAGCTAATTACGTAGATTGACTACAAATAAATTGGAATGACCATCTAATATGGTAATATGTATGTACAGAAGTGTATATGATCAATCGAGTCACAACGTTGATCCAATGAGTGGGTCACATGATCAAAGTGGACTAAAAATTATATATTCCAAGTCCACAATGATGTGGGCTGTCTGAATGCCCTTTATAGCAAGTCCAAAACGCGTTATAGCAAGCCCAAAACTTATGGGCCAAATATTCAAGAAGAATAGCACTTCTCCTTTATTTATCCTTTTGAGTTTACCTCATCATTAAAGTCTCATGACTTTATAACCTTCCAAATAAAATCGTCTTTTAATTTGAAGTAATTTAGTATTAAGAGTTGGTTAGATTTTTTCGTTCGTAAAATAATAATACAATAATAAAATCATCAAGCGTCGAGAATAAAATGCTTCATTTTGTTAATGATCTATTCCTACATTGATGGTAATTAGGGGGCCTGGTCGTAATTAGGGGGCCTGGTCTATATAATTTTTTTTATTGGTTTTTGTAGATATGGTTGTTAATTCAAGAAGGTGTAACATCACACTGTAGCTCATATCAGGCATAACAGATTAAGATATAGGAATGGACGAATGGTCGTAACACTGGTCCAAACTGAAAAAGTGCTATTGGTTCTGCCCAACGTTAACATGAACGAAAGAAAATTTATCTATATTACTATACAAAGCATCTTTTTGTGATACAAGTGTAATTTTATAAAAAAAAAATTAAATCAACTAAGAAAATATTATATTATTTAAAATATATTACATTTAAATTTATAAATAAATATTATCTTATTTGAATACTTAACTACATAATTACTAAATACTTTAATAATAATAATAATAATAATAATAATAATAATAATAATAATAATAATAATAATAATAATACTCATTTATGATCAATGTTTAAAACAAGTCAGAGAAGAGCCTTAGTGACACGCGTCGTATAAGCTCACTATATATACTATCTTATAAGAATCTTTTTAGTCCAAAATAGACATTTCATTTAATTTTATGACACTTAGTATGGAGATTTTAGATACTTATGACTACAGTTTGTTATTTAATAACATATTATTTAAATTAAAAGATTAAATATAAACATTAATAAAGTATCAAATAAATGTATGTGCTGATTTAAATATATAAAGTTTATGTATTTTATTTTAGTTTTTATATTATGTCAATTTAGTATTTCTAAATGTTTTAGGGTAACATATATTTTTGTGTCAAAATATTTTTAAATTTTTAATAAACAACATTATACTAAAAAAAAATACATTTTTCATCAAATTTATTTTATTTCATAAATTACTAATAGAATTTTTAATTGATATAAAGTGGGTTAAATAAATGAATGAATTATGTAAATAAGAAAATAGATTAAAGGTTGTTAGCAATTTTAACTTATTATTTTTATATATATTTAGTATATGAATTTATTAATGTATTAAATAGAGTAGAGTTTAAAATATAAATTTTATATATAAACTACAATACCTAAAATACAACTTGAAAAGAATTTCAATTTATAAAGCAATTAAAAACTATAAGTATTAATTTACAAATGAAGTCGTTAAAAATACAAAAATGATGTTTAACAAATAAAATACTGTAAATTCATTTTTTTAAATAAATAATTCATGGTTGTTTATTTTTATGTTAAAAAAGTAATAGCCTTAAGATCTATATAAATTATGTATGCATCAAAATAATTTATAATGTCATATCAAAAATTAAAAAAAAAATTAGATTAAGGTTTAGACAGCCCAATTAATAGTTTTATAATTTGAATGCATAACTTGTAAAAATGAGAATAACATCAAAAATAGTGAGTTTAACAAACTTCCAACCTTGTGGTGTTTTTCAAAAACATGTGTTTTTTTTTATTTGTATTTTTAAGTGTTTAATAATATATATGTATATATGGATTGAGTGAGTAGAGATCGTATCTTTTCACGATGTGTCATTACCAACTAGTTATGATTAACTAGCAACCTATCAAAAGTAGATAGTTTTGGCCGCATAACAATTCAATGATATAAAAAACACACAACCTATAATTTTATAACTCAATATTAAAAGCTCTTGTTGATGCGTGCATATCTCAATTCAGAAGAGACAATGCAATTAAAGTTTCGTAATGTCAATCCTACCCCAGATAACACCTATGAATTTCATACGAAACAAAGTCAACCACTTATTTGCATATTTCACATTTTGGTACAAAATACCACGTACTCCTCATCGATTCTTGATCTATTTACTTTAAAACACTTGTGGAGATCCCTCCTAATCCTAATAATCACTAACAATTTTATGCCTTTTAACTTAACGTTAATTAATCCAATTCCTAAAGTTTGACTTGTTCGTCTTTTTGAAACATAAAAACGAGTATAATTCATTTCTAATAAAAATGTTTTATCAAAAACCATCCATAGACATAATATTTAGACTATTTAAGATTGTGGTTGATTAATTTGGTCAACAGAATCATTAATTATTTAATCAATTTTATAAAATAAATATGAAAAAAAGTGTGTAATATGCACACGTGTATGCAATCAGTATAAGGTTTAAATTAGAATATATACATGAGCAATTTAGTTTGATGATTTTTTATACATAACCTAACCTACGCATGTATATGTAAAATACATAAATTTAAAAAATATGTATCATCAATCAAAAGATTAAATGATTTCACTTTATTCTTTTTGTTCTTAAAATAATTTAGTATTTCGAATGATTATTATCCAATGTGTACGTATGTTTGCATGTCAGTTTCATGGTATACACCCAATGTTTTCAATTGAATTGATAAAATTCGGTGGTGGTTGTCATAAATCATAAATGGTTGGGAGTGGAGGCCTATAGAAGAAAAAAGTGATAAAGTGTATTTTTTTAATAGTAGGATGGATTACTATAGATAGATGTCTATTATTATTGCCAATTTACGGTGGACAGAAATGTTATTTTTTTATGATCGGATATTATCAATTACTATATGAGTTCAGAGATATTGAAAGTTTTATGTAAAAAGAGTAAATAATTATAAGGCAATCTTTTTGGGTGTTTTAATTACTTGTATTTTAAGAAGGACATTGCTAGTTCACTATCATCGAGAAATTTCATTCAAGATAAATCGTTACGATTTTTAACTATTTACTTTTATGGCTCCACGATTTTACCTTGGAAATTCGTAAAGTTTTTATTTTTGAAAACGGTTGTGATTTTCAATGTTAAGGTTTGGAGGTCGGTGTTCTTATTTTCACTCACACTGTAGAAAGCAATGTGACAAAGGGCCACTGATTAGCCTTTTTGATTTAATGTGACGATGCTACTTATGTGACCTTTGCTCACCTAATGTATGCATGATTATCATTTAATGATGATATACGGATTAAGTAGGATTGTTTTCCTTAAACAATGTAAGGTTTTATGACAAGCGATGATCTAAACGAATGTATGTTATCAATTGTTAAGCACCCATGATGTTTTAAAGAAGAAAACATGATAATTAGGTGAATAAATTAACATGTTGTAATGTTTTTAGCCATATTGGCATAATGAAGTTTATATGTCTAGCATTGATCTAGCCTACTAAATAAAAAATTTGTGTGTTGTGTTGTGTGAAGTATACAAGATAACATCATGGAGAGTACCAGAGAGTTATAGGCAATAAGTCCTACTTAAAGGTGTGGTGTGAAGAACACAATTCCACACTATGCGAAATACATAATGATAGGCAAAACAGAAGGAAGTCTCGTGATCAGTATTGTGACATTGTATTTAGTCTGTCATGAGAAATGAAGAGTAGGACCTAAATTGTTGTTTGACAAAGGTGAATCTTATGATGATGTAGATCCATATCTTATTATGATTAATGTAGTTATCATATTTCATGTAGTGGGAATATGCATGTACTATGTTTTAAGACTAAATGTTACATGTAAAACCAGTACTCATTCAGCGAAACTAACTTTTAGCATACATGTCAAATTTATGCATATATACTTTAGATGAAATAATGGAAATCCATGGCATGGATGAGACCTACCCATCACTGAAGACTTACATCCCATTATTGAAATTTATGTTAGACATTGGGTTTCTAAATTTATAGTGTAGTAGATGATTGAATGTTTTGAAAGAACTCGTGCTTTTGGGATAAATAACTTTAGTTTAAGAACTATATTTACATATGTATAAATTCAGCTATGAGGTCTCCTAAGTTTGAAGTATAAAAAATCAACGACTGGGATGTAATTTGACTAATTTCTATGATTCCTACGTTTATTTCAACTTTATATGGAAACATTCTTCTCTCTCTATATTTTTTAAAAACTATGTACAATTGTTTAACATTTTAGAATGATAACTAAAATTTTGTGTTTGTTGTAAGATACAAACCATATCATAACTATTATAGTTAGAATTGGTTATCATATAACATATATGACATCTAGACTTTGTTTTTATTGAAAGTAACCAAAACCATTATCCACGAAATTATAATATGATTACCAGTAAAAAACAATCATGCTTGTGCTAAAGCTTCTAATATAACTTTTAAGTTCTTTATTTAAAAAAAGCAAAATGAGATAAAGAAAAATTCATCTTTTATTACTTATTAAGGTTTCTAGCTAACTAATCAAAAACTTAAACGTGCACGTAATCATGGAACACTAACATGATGATTAAACACGATAAACCTTTTAAGCAATGGTTTTATACATGTCTTAGACATAAGTGTTTGACCAACATTGATGCTTATAAACACTTGTTAATCCGGTTAAAAATATAAAATTACAAATTTAAATTTACAGTAGCAAATATGTTTTGCACATACCATGAAGCCCTCTATCCTAGTGGTAGTCATAGGGCTTCCCAGGTGGGAGGTTGTGGATGTGGGTCTTGTTCGAGGTAAAATTGTTCTATGCAAAACAAAAGGGTTTGTTGATTTAGTTAAATAAACGAATTTAAACAAAATATTTGTTTATTAAGTTAAACGAATGAACATGAACATATGTTTTGCGTGTGTTTTTCATTCGTCCATATATGTTTATTTATTTATGTTCGTTTATGTAACATCCTTAATTTTTCATTCTTAACCTACTTAATTAAATCTTTTATTGACTATGATTTTTTTCATATGTAAACAATTATTGAATTCAAGAAGCTATTTGTGGAAACTATCTTATATTTCATACATTGTGATTTATTGTAATACTATTACATGCTAATGTGATTCTATGATAACACATGTGTAAATACTCGATTTTGCTATAAACAGTAACTTGGAAGTGCCCTAACATTAAACAAATTCTATAACAATGTAAAATTACAACATAAGTGAAACATATATAACTATAAGGGTGAAAAATTTACATATGTGTAACTCAGGGTTACATTTGTAACTTTTATTCAAAAAATAAATATTTTATTAAATTTAGTATTATAATTATCTAGACATAATATTTATATATATATATATATATATATATATATATATATATATATGCATGGATAATTACAAAATTATATATATTATTTTATTATTTTAATTATTTAAGGGATATATATCACATATATTATTAAATATTTAATTGGTAATTATCCTAAATCTAATAACTAATAAATTAAACTAATCCTAACCTATAATTATCTATAAAATTTCATTCACTCACTTTTATCCCTTAAAAATAATGAATTTTATTAATAAAATATTAAGAAAGCCTATCCAAATTAAAATCCAAAACCCTAATTTTTCAACTATAAATAGAAGGTTTTATTCTCATTATTTTTTTACACCAAACTCTAAATCTAGAACTATCATAGAATCAAATATCAACTCATAGAACCTCTATTGAAGATCCAAAAAATTTTCCCTATCGAGTAAATTTTAATGCTTTTTGTGTTCTTTCTGTTCTTTGTGTTCATACATTTCTAATTTTGTTTTATCAAGATTCAACCATAACTATCTTGGATATATGATTACATAACATGTTTGTGTAGTAATCATAGATCTAAGATGGATCAAACTATTAAATAAACAAGAAATCATCAAAACTTTGCTTAAACATATCAAACTTGAATTTTCGAATTTTGACAGATTCGTAGAGTCAACTTTGCATAGTCATATCTCCCTCATAATAAATCCTTTTTCAATGATTCTTTTTTTCAAAGTTTAATTCAAAGTTTTATCTTTCTAACCATATAAGGAACATCTTCTAATTCATTGATTTGACCCTTCAAACCATCCGTGCAAGTTCAGTGCGCGAATCTGTCCAAAGCTGTCAAAATCCTAAATTTTGCAACTTTTCAATATTTTCATAAATATGATGTAAAGCAACGATTTTTATTATAAAATAAATAATATAAACATGGTTCAAACAATAAAAATCCAAACTTTAATAATTCTTATGATTATCTATCAACCTAAATCATGTTTCTAGTTAAATTTTTTATATTTTCAATTATAACCCCATCCTATATAAATTGTTTATTCCCATCCTTGCTAAACTTATATTTAAACTTGTTTCATATACTTTATAAATATACTAAACACACCTTTGACTTGGTCTAGTATACATCTAGAGTTGTTTCACCCGGTATGTAGTTATATGGCAAACAAAAGGTTCTGGCTAAGGAAAGACGGGGTACTTAAGTGATGAAAATCCACCAACTCTTTCCTGGGAATTCTTTTGTTGGATTTATTACTTTGGGATGACACCTATCTAATATACGACAACCATTCTTGAACTTTTTACAATAACAACCCCTAACTATCCACAAAGTACAATAAACAAACTAAATAAACTTACTTACGGCAATACTCACTCCAAGTTACTACAAGTTACAATATCAACCCACCTACTTTACAAGGTGAGTTCATAGCCCCTTTTTCTTTTATATTTTAGGGTGAAAACATGCTCTTTATATCAAACTGTGAATTCAAATTCTAAAGTCAAAACTAGTCTTTGCAAACTTAATGACAAACTTTCTTATACTAGTAAAACTAAACTGATTATATATGTTGCTATATTCTATGACACTTTTTACTACAAAGTCCATCTACTTTTCTAAAATCTACACAACCATTAACTTCGGGGAAGCCACGGGAGTACGTAGATAGATCTATTGGCCTGACAAGCCCATTCGGTACTCGGGTTGATGCATGCCAATCAATACTGAGCGTCCTTTGAGTCAACGTATTTTTTTTTACTTGAGAGGAGCCGGATGTTCAGAAACTGCATACTAGACAAACATACTATTAGTCTGACCTCTTGTGTCAGGGGGTTGGACGGGAGGGCATTCGTTCAATAGGGTTACTTGTATTGGAATATTATTTATTGGTTTGTACATGTTTGCCTATTATATGTATACTTCTAACCTATGTTCTTGCCAGCTTTTTAGTTGACATATTTTAGCTTGTTTTCAGGTAATGAAAACTAAGTTCGTTGTTTTGCTCATGCTAGGATTCAAGGATAAGCTTTATTTGGACCTAGTTAGACTTTGATTAAAATAAAAACTTATTTACTTGTTGGTTTATTTACTTTTAGAATCGGATGTATTCAACTATTTGGTTTTAAATAAGTAATTTTCTTTAGTATTCTTTATCCTTGTGTTATGATTCAATTTCATCGCGCCTCGATGTTTCCGCTTTAGCTGGGGTGTGATAGTTTATGTTCCTTTGCTTACATGTGTTTGTTTATATATTAAAACAAAATTTTATGTGCATATTTTTTTTGGTTTTTTGGACGAGTCAGTATGGATGATTTCTTGATGAATCATTATGGATTTTTCTGATAGAATTATATTATTATGTATATTTGAACCATTAATATGCATGTATTTTTAAATTAATTGTGATATGTTAGATTTGCTCATTTGTGTTAATTAATGTTCGTTTGTTTTCATTTATGTTTGTCAGTTATATTCGTTTATTTTTGTTTGTTTGTGTTCATTTACGTTCGTGAACTGTTCGTTTAGCTTTTTAACAAACGAAAACGAACATTTCCATTTTCTTAATGAAACAAGGTTGAACAAAAAAATTTATGTTCGATTTTGTATTCGTCTTCATGTTCGGTTAAATTTAAATCACCGAACACGAACAAGTCGATGTTCGTGTTCGTTCAGTTTGTTTACAGGCCTATTCGAGTAATTATCACATCAATAGTGCATCTATCTTTCAAAAACACTCATTTCTTTTATAAATTTTCATCCTACATAAACAATCTTACGTCTTTATATTATCAACACTTTTACTTTTATAATTCATGATCAAATTATTTATTACTTATTTCGTACTATTTAATATACCAAATTATATTTAGAAATATAATAAAACATATTTAATTAAATATGCTAAAATTAGTACGAAAGTTTAATAATTAAATATATAATATCAATAAATTTAATAATAATTTAATTAGTATAATGGTAAAAATATTTATAATATTAATACACTTATTTCATACATATATATAGGAAGAGTTCATGAGAAAAACACAAGTAACGTAAAAACCAAAAATATTACGTATATGTAACTATGAGTTACATTTGTAATTCATCTCGGTGGAGATGTGGTGGTCAGCGATGATGGTTTGGTGGACGTTGGTGGTCATGTAGCCTTTATTATGTCCCTTGTTGTGTTTTTGCTAGATAAATCGAGAACGTTGAATGATAAAAAGGAGCATTTACTATATCCAGTTGGTGAAGGTTGGGATGGCCGGATGGGTTAACGGTTAGGGAAGGGACTACAACAATAGAGATATATAGGAGTTGAATGAAGACGATGATGATATTGCTAATTTGTTGGTGGAGAAGGGCAACAAGGAGAGGGAGGATGATGTGAGAGGGGCAACAAAAGGTGGGAGGTGACAAGAAACATAGAGAGGAGAGAGTGATGAAAGAGTGTGACAAGAAGGGGAAGGATTCTGTTTCTAGATGAAAGGGACAAGGATGTAGTTTTTATATAACTAGTTGTTATACGCGCCACGCGTTGCGGCGGCATCGTACGCGGCGTGAAAATTATAGCCTAAGAACCGACCCAACTTGTTTCGGCACTAAATTTACGTCAAAACGTAAAGTAACTCAACTTAAAATTATACTGTTGAAAGAAAACGTATTATATTTGACCCGACTTTTTTCCAAGCAAAATTATATTAAACGTAAATCAACTCAAAACGTATATAAAAAAACATGTGCAACTATGTTGTTTATGGCGTGACAAAATAAATATTACAATCGTAACAATTCGTTTCCAAACTAAATTTACTTTGAAACGTACAGTAACTCGGATTTATACCGTCTCATGATGTTTCACATTTGACTCGTTAGATCTTAATACAATAAGCATCCGATAAATAAAAATTATATTCAGTAAACAAATCATTATTAATTATATTCAATAAACTAATAATATTATTAATATTAGATTTCATCATATATGTAATAAAACTTGGGCCATTTATTCATCCATGTCAAACTAACTAAAATATTGTGGTTGCAATTTACTTATTTTCTAATAAGACAAATTACACCTGATAACTAAGCAAACAAAAACCAATTAAATTAGCAAACAAAAACCAATTAAATTACAATGGTGATATGGTTACTGTTCATGATCGTTGTCTGCAAACAAAAACCAATTAAATTAGCAAACAAAAACCAATTAAATTACAATGGTGATATGGTTACTGTTCACGATCGTTGTCTTTTTAATATGTATATAATTTCTTTTGTATTTTTAATAAAATGGATAACAAGTTCATTGCTAGAAACCTAATAGATATTTGTAACAACTATCAGTGGTAAAGGGTGGGGGCGCCCACACTGGAAGGCCGCGGCATGTGCAGACGGTGGCGCCGAGAGGCAACACCGCCGCCGCCCCCCTCTACACCGTGTTTTCCCCTTTTCACTGTATGTACTCGCCGTAAAGTTTTGTGTGTGTGTGTGTGCGGTATGGTGGTGTGGTGTGACATGGTGTGGCAACACTGCCACCACCAAATTTAAGATTGTGATGTATACGTAACAAAATATGATTGGTGGGTATGTGATGTGTATGATGTGAGCAACCCTCACACCCTAAAAATCAAACTTGTTATTTGTTATGGTTCGAAAAACAACAGGGGCTAAATTGGCGGTTAGTGAGAGTTTCAAAAGTTCATATTGATTTATTTGAGTAGAAAAGAGTGTTATTACTATAAAATGAAGCATTGAGGCCTAGCGAAATTTTCAAATCTCTTAAGTTCTATGTTTTTTATTCAAATATAATATTTTTAACATGACTTATTTCTATTCTTCATCCTAATACTATTATTCTCATTTTGTTGGGGTATATTTTTGTCATGTGAATTCACACTTGCTAATTGTTCTACTTTGTATAAGGTCCATCGTCACTCGTAACACTTTGAAAAGGTTCTAGTTTTCTAGTGTTCATACATGTGTTTATTTGTGTAAGTTTCTCCATCTATTTATAATAAACTTCCAACTACTTCTTGTATATAAGTCTTCCAAACATTTTTCAAGACGCTTACGTAACCTATGATTTGTTTATATATCGAAAAAAAATTCATATACAAAGGTTAAAAATGATGTGAAAAATAAAAAGGATTTTAAGTCATTCATCAAACAATTTAGTGATTAAAATTAGAGGGGACAAAAGATCTTAAATAAATAAAAGATATGCAAAATAGGGATGAAAGGACAAAAAAGGAATTTGTTACATTTTTTTGGGTTAAATATTGTTCCACCTTTTTCTTTTTTTTTTTTTTTTTTAAATGTAATCACCTTCATATTCTTTATTAATTAATATAGATATAGATATACCATAAAAAGAGAATATTATTATATTTAATTTGAATATAGTATTTGTATATGTTATTTTAAAAATTAAAAAACTTGCATGTAATTATGTACGTGGTATGTAACCACACAATTATACTTGACTTTTTTAACGATTACAATGATGCGTAATTATATGTACATTGGTACATAGTTGCGTATCTTTTTACTCTAATAAAATAATAATTTTAGATGGCATGTGGCAGTACCACATTCATACTTATCAAAATTTTCTCGCTTCTCTATTCTATTAAATAATTAACTTAATTACCAATAATATTATTTAACTTTTTTTAGAATAAAAATAAAATTTTAATAAAAATAAAAAAAAGATCTTTTTATTAATGTTATTTCTATAAAATAAAAAAAAATTACAAAACAACAAACATTTTCAAAATTAGTGTTTTAAAAAAAAAATTCATAAACTAAAAACAATTAAAACTAAAAATTATAATAATTTTTTTTTAAAAAATGAATACTTTTTAAATTCGGTTTGTTTTGAAACAAAATGTTTAAATTTTTTTTAAAAAAAGTTTTGAAACAAAAGTTTCAAAAGTTGATATAATTGTTTTATTATTTATAGCTGAACTCATACTTAATTTCAATCATATTTTATCTTAAAAAGTTATTTATATTTAATAAATTTTTATTATATTTAATATTTTATTTGTTCAACCCGTTTAATACACGAGTTTACTAAAGCTAGTACGTAATAGATGATAACGTATTGATTGTGATGCCCCTCTCGTTGGTACACATTTCACATTTTAGAGGCCTCTTATGGGTTTTTACTCATGTATGTTAACCACGTCTTATTACACACACACAATCACAAGCCCGTGTATTGAATGGGTTGAGAATCACACTAATATAGCATATATAAATATACCAATATAGTTTTTTTTTATTTTTAACTTTTTTTTGTTGAATTCAATTTTTTATATAAAAGAATGTATAATTCCAAACAATACGATAAACAATTTAGTTGATAATATAAAAATTTTAAATTCAAAAATTAATAGATATAATACTAAAATGAATTATTAATTTAATTTTTTAAATAAAAGTGTTCACTAAATAATATATTAATTTAGGTGGGAAATTTTTTTAGGAGAAACATGAGTGTTATGTGTCATTCGTTACTCATTTATTATATAGTACAATTGTGCTCGCGTGCGTGTATATATATATATATCGAGAGGGAGTGTTAGAATCAATAATAACTCATAAAGGTATTTACAATTACGAAAATCCCTATTTTTCTATTTTCTAATAGCATTAGAACTCTTGTTAACGACACATTTTTTGTGTTTATAAAAAACGGATATAAATATTATATTTATTTGTATCTCATAAATTCAAAACACATGAACATGTTTTATTTATATATAACCTACACATGTGTAAGTCATGTATAGGTAAGCAATTGAAATATAAAAATCATAAGAACAAATTACTATAATGGTTTATATATATAAAATACCCAACATAAGGAAACCGATAACTATAAAACATAAACAAACGTCCTGTCGAACAGCTCATGAACGTTCGGTTCATTTACAAACCTAACTCGAGTATTCTATTTGAGGTTTTTAGCTTCTAATGTTAAGGATTTAACGGTTGTGGGATTGTGGCTTGTGGCAGTCAAATGGAAATCAGAATCCTTGCTGGGTTTCATGTGGTTGTTGGTACAAAGGATTGGAGGAAATGGACACTTGTTAACGGTGGGAGGTTCCGGTATAGTAGTTTTGAATTGATTGTTTAGGATTATTATATTTTCCTTTTGCTTTTAAAAATAAAAATTAAAATTAAAAAACATAATACGATTAACCAAATAGTGAATAGCAAATCTAGTTTTTGAAAAAGTTCCAAAATGGCAAAATATGCACATCATATATACGGACCATCCATCTAAATTACTCTAAATGTGAACGTTTAATGAAAATTAGGTTCTATTAACCATTAATAGATTATTAGTTTTTAAACGTAATAGAGACTCATTTCTAACTATATATAAACCGAGTTCTATGTTTCGTTATTGTTGAATTAGATTTAAAATTTATTTTTTTAAACTGATATATATGATATTGACAACTAAACATTTTAAGCGAACCTTGTGTCAAAGTGTCAAACTCCTTTAGATTTATAATGTATTATAATATTATATATGCTAATAATCCTTTACATTGATACATAATAGTTCACAGCTACTCTACTATATGTTTTTCCAACTAAATTATTTATTTTATTTTAAAAAATCAAATAATTAATATTTAAATTTTCTCTTTCTCCCTTTTTATTATAAATTCAAGTCTCTTTTAAATCAATAATTTTTAGAATACATTTTTTTATTAAAATAAAAAAAATAAGTATTTTGATTAAAAAATATATTTTTTTCATATTTAAAATTGTCTAAAACAATGAATTTTTTCTAAAACAACAAAACTTTTTAAATTATGAAATATTTTAAAATCAATCTTTTTAAAAAAATAAAAGTTTTATATAAAAAGTACTTTTTACAAAACAAACACGAATATTTTAAACAATGAGATATTGATAAAAAAACAAAATTTATTCAAAACAATACTTTTTTAAAAAGAAAATTTTAAAAATAACAAAATTATTTTATTAGTTAATCAAAGTACTTACTAATTCGTAATTTCGTTCATATCTTATATTTAACGTTTTAAAGTATCTAACTCTTCATTAGTAAATATTTAGCATTTTATTTATTGAATATGTGTAATATATGAGGTTATAGCCTTCTAATGTATAAATAGACTAAAGATAGTAATCTACACATTTACTATATACTTAAAAACATGAGATTGTGACACACGATTTGGTTTTTAATAATGTTAAAGTAAGTTGATATTTAAAAAAAATTAAGTCTTTGGTTTAGTGGTTAAACCTTAACATTTTAATTTAGCACTTCACATTTTTTATATTATTTCATTTTCTATGTTACTAATTGTGAACAAATTTGTCATTCAATGTAGGTTTTTAACCGTTTCGATCTTTAATTTAAATTTTGCTAACGTTTAAATTTCGTTTCGGTGTTGGTTTTCATAATAATTTTAAAATTTTTTGACGTTTAAATGTAAATTTACTAAATAGTTTCGTTTTTTGGTATAAAGTTTTGAAATTTTATCATCGTAAATTTACGACTTCACATGTTTTTACTTTAATCTAGAACTTTATTTAAATCCAAGTCATGTTCGCACGACAACGCACGAGAAATTGAGTCATGTTTACGTCGCAACGCGTGAATCAAGTCGTAATGTTGTGGTAAATCGACATGTTTATTTTTATTAACGCTTTGACGTCACACTTAATTTCTTATAATTCAACATCGCCTTCGCAACCCGTGATTAATTTATATTGGTTGAATACTTAAATTTGTAAGAATATATATTTCATTACTTGAGGGAATTGGAAATATAAACGGACCACAGATCTGATGGAATAAGATTTCCATACCAATATATGCATACAATATTATTTCACTTTTATGAAAGACTAGTAGTTCCGTTACATAACTATAGGTAGCAACATATCAAACACAACAAAATTCATAATCGACAATTTCTAAATGAATCAAACGAAATAATTATCATGTTTCACACATTTAGTATGTAGGAGTGATGTCATAGATCATGTGTTGGTTTAGAGATGAAGACTTTGATCACACGTTTGTTAAAACTTTTCCAAATAAACGAGCAACATATTAGGAATCAAATCACTCCAAACAAGCTTTGTTACTTAAAAATGACAGAATACGAACATATAAGTCCCCATTTTCAGTAAATGTAATTAATTTCTTCTAAATATACACACACATACCATGTATGAATCATGTTAAAAAATGCTTAATTCATAAAATATATATTTTTAAATTATATATAACTGACTAAATTTCTTGCAATGAATTTTGCTTATTTGAGTTTTTAGTTTGAACTGGGTTACATTACCAAATAACTGGCTCCTTTATCATATCAACTTTCATGATAAATACGTAAGAAAATTCATTTAGTGACAAAACTTCAACAAAATCATTTCGTCATAAATTAGGTTGCGGGTAACAGTTTTCCAACAAATGTTTCACACACACCGTTGAAAAAATATATTCCTACCCATTTTCAGTATAAACTTTTTTTAAGCACTTCCTACACAATATTACTACACACTTTTCTACACAATATTTTCTTTGGCCTCTCTGTTGTCAGCCTGTTGTCGGAACTCTGATGCTAAACTAGAGTTTCCAGCTCGAAAATATATCGTTTAAAATTTTCATAGGATAATATCATCTTTCTAATCATGAATTATATATGCTACGATCAATAATATTTTTATTCAACCTGTGTAGTACATAGGTTTCTAAGCTAGTCAATTAATATAACAACAAAAGTTTTGTAGGTAAATATTCATGTGATAAAAAAAAATAAAATTATATCATGCATTAAATACTTCACTTTAGAACCTATATTTTCTCTACATACAAGCCCATAAATACGCCGATGTCATGAGTCAACACACTCTGGCTGGTTTACTTTTGCTTTGCATTAAATGGCCTTAAACCACCGAACCAATTTCTTCAATCCTTTGTACCCCCACCCCCACCCTTCACCTTAATTCATTAACCCCATTTTCATTTCTTCCTTCGTTCTCCGTCTCCCACTCGTATTCTGCTAACCAATATGAGCACCCCCGGTTCGCTTTCCGTCGACGCCGGTGGCACCAAAGATGACAACAAACCCAAGAGAGTCCCGATGCTAAAACTCTTTGCATTTGCCGATTCGTATGATTACTTTCTTATGTTTCTTGGGTCCTTTGGGGCATGTGTTCATGGTGCATCGGTGCCGGTGTTCTTTATTTTTTTCGGCAAGTTGATTAATATTATTGGGCTTGCGTATCTTTTCCCCAAAGAAGCGTCTCATAAGGTTGCAAAGGTATGTGGAGATTGTTTATTATATTGATTTTTTTTTTTTTTTGTTGTGGTTTTTGTGGAATTGAATAAAAAATATCACAAATTTTGTTTTGGTTTAAAAGTTTCTGTAAGAAATTTTAGTGGAAATTGAAATATAGCATTGCTTAACTTGGTTTATGCTTTTGTTTTCTCTTTTTCATTGGCAGTATTCGTTGGATTTTGTGTATCTTAGTGTGGTGATACTATTTTCTTCTTGGATTGGTAAGTTTTAATTGTTTTTATTGTATTTGTTGTAATTGATTTTAAAGCAAATTAAAAGAATGGAACAAAAGAACGAATAAATCCTTGGGATTTGAATAATATGATAAATATTGGGATTTGATATCCGAATTCTGCAAAGAATAAAATTATTCTATGCTATTTTCATACAAAAAAATTATTTCGGATATTAAAATAATTACAATTTTAATTTAACTTGGAAATTTTGAAAAATTGGTATATGCAGTTTAAGTTCAAAATTGACGAAGATGATTTTCTTTTTCGTAATGTTCACCTTAATATGACTAAAATCCGTCTTAATTAGTTATTGTAGAACTCATAACTAAAATTCGAGTTTAACATCTTAATTAATTTTAAAACCTAAACCTAGCATGGTTGAAGGCTCATAATTAAGATATAATATTTAATTAATTACAAAGAGATTAGGATATAATAATATGTAAATTAAGGAATTAAACGTGTTATATATATAGAGGTAGCTTGTTGGATGCATACCGGAGAAAGACAAGCGGCAAAGATGAGAATGGCGTATTTAAAGTCGATGTTAAGCCAAGATATAAGTCTTTTTGACACCGAAGCTTCAACAGGAGAAGTCATTTCTGCAATTACTAGCGATATTATTGTTGTTCAAGATGCTATTTCTGAAAAGGTAACATCTAACTAATTTGTTTATTAATTCTTGTCGCAATAAATATTTTTTATATGATTAATAAGATTATGAGGTTTCATCCTACATATAAAAGGTATTATTGTATTAATTAGTAAGACATAATTTGTTTTTTTTTTTTTTTTTTTGTAATAATTTTAGTAAACAAACGGATAATTGTGAATTGAAAAGAAAAACACCCATCAAAATTTAAATATATATTATGTATTTCTTGCAACTTGGTATTTTACATTTCCACCTAGCTATATGGAAAAATATTTTTTTAAAGGAATTATTAAGAGTATTAGGATCGAATACGATACTTTGTTTGGTAAAAATTAGTTTTTTGCTTTGTCAGAATGATTAGCAACAGTTTTCTTATATTATACATAGTTTAAAACGATTATTTTTCGGAATATATAATGCATAAAAGTGGTTGAAAGTTGTGTATCTTAAAAACTTAAAATAGCTAAAGGTTTTCATATACCCATTGATGATATTATAAATAATTTGAAAAGTAATTTAAGTATTAATTTGATTTTATTTTTTTTATATTAGTTCCGATATAAAACCGTGCTACAAAATTACAAAAAGTATTCCTGAATCTACCAACCGTAAACCTTTTAACATTGTAAAATGATGCATACTTTTACTTTATATAATGATAAATAAATAAATACGCATATGTATACATGTAAGTAAAGTTCTTTGGCTTTAATAATAAATGGTGTTAAAGAGTAGGTGTGCAAATTAATTTTCAACCATTATTTTACTTTAATTAAATTCTTATACTATTATTGTAGTATAATTACATTCACAAATAAATCAAAAAGCCAGGTCCATTCAATACTCACATTTACTCCTAAAACATGCAACTTACTTTTCACTCCACCATAAACAAATGAACTCATCAAATAAAAATCAGCTACCATGTTGTCTATTGTTTTTATGAAAAATTTACAACCTTATCACTGTTAGTTAAAACAAATCCAATATTTAATTAAAATTTCTTTTCTTTCTCAAGAACCATCAAGATTCACCCTTTTTTTTCGTCAAATAAAGTATAAAATCAACTCTTATGACTTTTATTGCAACAAATCCCCATTGTGCAACACCCTTTTTAATTAATATATTTTGACTTTTGTTATTAATATATTATAGTATACTGATAATTTTTTTTAATAAAAAGGATATACTCAAAAGAATAAAGAAGAAAATAAATTCGTTGGTGCAACTGAATATTGGGGGTGATTTATAATGCCACATTTATTGGGGGGCGGTTTGTAGTTAATGAGTTTGTAATCTTGTTGGGCAGCCTGGAGTTGCACCCACTGCTCTAATTGCCCACGCACCGCAATTATGGTGTTCTATCACGTACCCGATCACAACTGTCTTTTCCTTTTGTTTTTAACCCCCTCCGTAAAAGAGTAATCTTTTATTTATATTTTTTTACTTAATTTGTATCAATTTTTTATGTAGTATTTTCTTCTTTTTTTTTTTGAAAGAAAGAGAGAAGGATAATAATATATGGTTGGGTGCAGGTGGGTAACTTCATGCACTACATCAGCAGATTTTTATCAGGATTCGTAATAGGGTTCGTTAGGGTGTGGCAGATAAGTTTGGTGACTTTGTCAATCGTACCCGCGATTGCGATCGCTGGCGGTGTCTATGCTTACATCGCCACTGGCCTCATCGCGCGAGTCCGAAAGTCGTACGTCAAAGCTGGTGAAATTGCTGAAGAGGTCTGTTTCTCTTTTACCTTACTCTCTTTGAAAAATATGACAAATTCGTACATACCAGTTACCAACAACCTTGTATGAGAATGAATGTGTCATCTTAACAATCAACCACTTTTGTAGGGAAAATCTTTATTTTTTTTTTTCTGGAAATTAAAATTTGAGAGTTTAGCTATAATTAAACTCTAAATAAACACGTGAATTAATGAAGTATAATGTACGTGCAAGAGTTTTTAAAATCAAAACAGAATGACTAAACTCATGAAATTTTTGAGAAGAAAAACACTAGGGTCAAAATCAGTATTGTCCTCATGATAAGAGATATTGGGTTTTAAAGTCAGGTTGCCACAAAAACCTGACAACGCATTGAG
Organism: Flaveria robusta; assembly: GCA_025506415.1. Taxonomy (NCBI): domain Eukaryota; kingdom Viridiplantae; phylum Streptophyta; class Magnoliopsida; order Asterales; family Asteraceae; genus Flaveria; species Flaveria robusta. Next base: position 5,638,709 of record CM046466.1, on the reverse strand, counting down.
AAAGTTGGTGACAACCCGACTTTAATATTTAAGGGCCCGTAAAACATGGACAAAAAACTTTAATAAACATTTTGTCCATATCAACTAAACTTATGAAACTTTAGTAACATTTTGTAATACTTTTAAGATATATTGATTTGCAGGTGATCGGAAATGTAAGAACGGTGCAAGCATTTTCGGGAGAAGAAAAGGCCGTAAACTCATACATTGCAGCCCTTTCAAACACTTACAAGTACGGCAAGAAAGCGGGTCTAGCAAAAGGCTTAGGCCTCGGCACCCTGCATTTTGTTCTGTTCCTCTCTTGGTCCTTGCTCGTCTGGTACACGAGTGTCGTCGTCCACAAAAACATCGCTAATGGCGGGGACTCCTTCACCACCATGCTCAACGTCGTTATCGCTGGCCTGTAAGTCCACCTCCAATGATCCCTATATAGTCAGCCTAACAGGTTGGATAACAGATCAAAATTATTTGTAATTAAAACATATCTTTTTAGTACAGTTCAAACACATAGGTCGGGTTGGGTTGACCCACAAAACCCTTTTAAATGTACCACCAGATATTCATAAATAGAATGGGATGTTGTTGTGTGAATGCAGGTCACTTGGGCAGGCTGCACCGGACATCAGTGCATTCATCCGAGCAAAGGCAGCCGCTTACCCGATTTTTGAGATGATAGAGAGGAAAACTGTAACCAAAACGAGTCAGAAAACGGGCCGGACACTGGCCAAACTGGATGGTCACATACGGTTTGATGATGTGCGGTTTAGCTACCCTTCAAGACCAGATGTGATGATCTTTGACAAACTCTGCCTCGACATACCTTCGGGAAAAATTGTGGCACTTGTTGGTGGAAGTGGTTCAGGAAAGAGCACGGTTATATCATTGATAGAACGGTTTTACGAGCCACTATCGGGCCGGATTTTGTTAGACTCGATTGATATACGTGAACTCGACATCAAATGGCTCAGGGATCAGATTGGTCTGGTAAATCAAGAACCTGCTCTGTTTGCTACTACTATAAGAGAGAATATTTTATACGGGAAGGATTCGGCTACTTATGACGAGATCACACATGCTGCAAAGTTATCCGAGGCGATCACATTCATTAACAACCTTCCTGAAAGATTCGAGACACAAGTTGGCGAACGAGGGATACAACTATCAGGTGGACAAAAGCAACGAATTGCCATTTCACGTGCAATTGTGAAAAACCCGTCGATATTATTGTTAGATGAAGCCACGAGCGCTCTTGACACAGAATCTGAAAAGAGTGTGCAAGAGGCGCTCGACCGTGTGATGGTGGGACGGACAACCGTGGTTGTTGCCCACCGTCTTTCCACCATTAGAAATGCAGACATAATAGCTGTAGTTCAAGGTGGAAAGATAGTGGAAACCGGGAGCCATGATGAGCTCATGGCGCGGCCCGATAGTGCTTATTCATCACTCATTCAACTTCAAGAAACAGCTTCCTTGCATCGCGCCCCGTCTCGTGTTGCTTCCATGGGGAGACCTTCAAGGTTAGCCTTTCCCTAACCCCTAGCTTTTTTTATCAATATAATTCAATAAAATTTATGGAATACTAACTTTTTCATCCTATTGGATCATGTCATATAGCATTAGATTTTCGCGTGAACTATCGCGGACAACCACGAGGAGCATAGGAGCTAGTTTTCATTCTGATCGTGAATCCGTGGGCAAGCTCGGCATAGATGGTGCTGAATACACCAAGCCGCCACACGTTTCTTCTAAAAGATTATACTCGATGATTCGTCCTGACTGGGCTTACGGGTTAACGGGCACCATAGGCGCCCTCATTTGTGGGTCATGTATGCCTCTTTTTGCTCTTGGGATTAGCCAAGCCCTTGTGGCTTATTACATGGACTGGGAAACCACACAGCATGAGGTCAGAAAGATTGCTGTTCTCTTCTGCTTTGGCGCTGGTGTAAGTATTACTGTTTACGCCATCACTCACCTATGCTTTGGGATCATGGCAGAAAGGCTCACTCTTCGTGTTCGTCAAAAGATGTTTTCAGGTAAAATAGAAAACAAAACAATCACATGCAGATCACTACATTAAAACCTCAGGATTTATAATCTTTACTTTTTGCAGCTATCTTAAGAAATGAGATTGGCTGGTTCGATGACATGAACAACACAAGCTCAATGCTCGCTTCCCGTTTAGAAAGCGATGCAACGTTACTCAGGACAGTAGTTGTTGACCGGACCACCATTCTCATACAGAATCTCGGTTTGATCGGCACTTCCTTTGTTATTGCCTTCATATTGAACTGGAGACTTACGCTCATCGTTATGGCAATGTACCCATTGATCATCAGCGGTCACATAAGCGAGGTATTATCACTTTCTCATAACACATCTTCTTTCAATCTTTTACAGCGTTATAATCATGTTTTCTTTTCTATCAGAAAATGTTATGATCATGTTTTCTTTTCTATCAGAAAATGTTTATGAAAGGGTATGGTGGTGACTTGAGCAAAGCTTATCTTAAAGCTAATATGCTCGCCGGTGAAGCTGTGAGTAACATAAGAACAGTAGCAGCATTCTGTTCTGAAAACAAAGTGCTTGATCTTTACTCCAGGGAGCTCGTTGGACCTTCTAAACAGTCGTTCAATCGCGGGCAGATTGCAGGCTTATTCTACGGCGTCTCTCAATTTTTCATCTTCTCATCTTACGGTCTAGCATTATGGTATGGTTCTGTGTTGATGGAAAGGGGGTTATCTGGGTTCAAATCAGTCATGAAGTCATTTATGATTTTGATTGTGACTGCATTAGCCATGGGCGAAACACTAGCAATGGCACCAGATCTATTGAAAGGGAACCAGATGGTTGCATCGGTGTTCGAGGTTCTTGATAGAAGAACACAAGTTGTTAGTGATGTCGGAGAGGATATAACTCGAGTTGAAGGGACCATTGAGCTGAAAGGTGTAAGTTTTAGCTACCCTTCAAGACCAGACATCTTGATTTTCAGGGATTTTGATCTAAAGGTTAGGGCCGGAAAGACCATGGCACTTGTGGGACAAAGTGGCTCGGGGAAGAGCTCGGTTCTCTCGTTAATTCTTCGGTTCTATGATCCAAACTCCGGAAAAGTCATGATTGACGGTACGCCTCTTTCAACTCTTATAAAAAGAAAACAGGCCGATCTGAGTTATGTTATATTTCAACATGAATGCATCTAACATGTTAAAATATACACAAAAGTCTACTTTTAATGCGTAAAACCTCATAATCACCACAATCATTATCATACAAGCTCATAAGACAACAATATACAGTCAATCAACCCGTTTTGACTTGTTACCCAACATGTCTATAACTGACCCATCTTATTTGACATCACCAAATCTTGCAGGCAAGGACATCAAGAAACTGAAGCTAAAGTCGCTTCGAAGCCACATCGGTCTAGTCCAGCAAGAGCCAGCTCTCTTCGCAACGTCTATTTTCGAAAACATACTCTATGGAAAAGACGGAGCATCAGAAGCCGAAGTGATCGAAGCGGCTAAACTAGCGAACGCGCATACGTTCATAAGCGCCCTCCCGGAGGGCTACTCAACAAAAGTCGGTGAACGAGGGATCCAACTCTCAGGTGGACAAAAACAAAGAGTCGCCATAGCACGAGCCGTGCTAAAGAACCCAGCCATTCTTCTGCTGGACGAAGCGACAAGCGCACTCGACGTCGAGTCAGAGCGAGTGGTTCAAGCGGCATTGGACCGGCTAATGAAGAACCGAACCAGCGTGGTGGTTGCACACCGGTTGTCGACTATTAAGAATGCAGATGAGATATCAGTTATTCAAAATGGTAAAATAGTGGAGAAAGGGACTCATTCGAGTCTTGTGGAGAATGAAAATGGAGCCTACTCGAAGCTAATCAACTTACAGCAGCAAGAACACCATCGTCGTAAATAATGATAATAACGGTCGGAGTTTTTGAACGAATGTTTGGCCGGTGAATGTTGTATCTTGTTTTACACATGATTATAGTTTGTTTATCACCTTCATAATATGATTTAATTAAGGTGTGATTAAATTATTGTTTCTACTGCATTTGGAATTCAAATTATGCCTCTGATTATATTAACAGAGCAGACTGTAAGCAGATAAGCGAACTGAACTGATACGAAATTAGGGTTCATAGGACAAGATGAAAAGTGCTAAATAATATTAAAGCCTATCAGATTATTTCTTACAAGTTGATTACCTCAAGGAAGTGAGGACGAAGATCCTTAACAACTGCTTGAATCTTGAAGTAGTTTGAGTAATTGCAATCGGGAAGAGTGCCTTTTGGAATTGTTTAGAGGTTTTGATCATGATTTGTGATCATGGGTGTTTGGAAACCTACTTTTTAATTAATTTTTAGCTTATTAACTTTTTAAAAATTAATAAATGTGTTTGAAAAATATAAAAGAAAAAATTAATGAATAAATTTTAAAAGGTTAATAAATAGATTTTGAAAAATTAAAAATAGTTACTTTTCAAAAATTGTTTTTCAAAAATTACTTTTCAAAAAAATAAACAATCCCAAACACCTTTTTCGGTACTCCCGTTCGCTTGATTTCAACCCTTTGGGCTCAAGATGAAACCAAATAAGATGAAAAACAAGTGTCGAGACTTGAATCAATTTTGGGTGTTTCAAGGAAGACTCGGGTCGGGTTTGGTTGGTTCATTAGTTTTCTCAAGTAGGTTCGCGTGATGCTCAAATCGATTTTGGGTCAAGACTCATGATTTCTTGGATTGATTTTGGGTGATCAGATCGATTTTGGGTGTTTTGGATTGATTTCTGGCCTGTCTCGTTTGGTTTATCAGTTTTTTTGAGCGGGCACATGATATGTTCACCCCTGATCTAGCTCCCATTATTTTTTATGTTATGTTTAGTTTTCTTGTAAAATAACCAAATGCTTTTGTTGTATAAAGATGTTAACCTACACACCCTCACATACTTCAGAGAGTAAACTGAAGTAGGACCTTTTGAGTTCTAAATGGTAGTCTTTTAGATGTGATCATCTTGGTTATTGAGTAACAGATATCAACTAGAACATATATTGTGTATAATTCAGTCTTCTTACTAATGTTAATCACATGTGATTTGACTACCTAATTGCAGAGTCATTGAAGTAAAGGGAGAAGGTGATGTCAACAAAAAAACCGTGCAACTCACACCATCATTTCAAATGCATATGGAGTTATGGATTTATTTGTTGAAATAACACTTTTGCACTTGTAGTTCTGTTGACTATTATTAGGTGGTCCAGTAATGCCTTTTGAGTGTTAAAGATTTGCTTGATTCACCTACTTGGTGGAAAAAGTCAAAGAACAGAAAGTGAAAAGGTAAAATGGTAAAAATGAAATGATCATAAGTTATATGTTCAACTACGATTTGAATAATATTATGGAGTAGCGATCTATCATGGATTTGATAGTCTAGAAATTGTTGCAGTGTGTTTGCTAACCATAGCTGCTAACATAATTATAGTGATATTGTTGTATCTTTCTTTAATGGTCTCACATTTATCTTAATAATGAAACTCAAGATTATTTTTGTAATAAAACTTACAGCCACTTTAGGTTTTTGTACTATAAGTCAGTCTTTTTTCTTTAATAGTTTACAATTTAGCTACTGATTTTACTTCGAATGCTTTCGTTGCAGTTTATATTATTTCGGCAATAGATTTTGATATAACTGGGGATCATATTGCGACCGGAGATTGTGGGGGTCGTGTGGTTTTGTTTGAAAGAACTGACATATTAGACTTATGCTGTTTGCTTGTCTTTTTTTAAATTTCGTCACTTTAATCTTCCGGACTTATTGTAATTTAGAATTTTAAGTTCTTCTCTTATGTTATGGGCATGAGAGTGGGGCGTGAGAGGCCACGTCAATGCTTCATGAAATGAAACACCACCCAGTGGTGGACCCAGGAATTATTTCCTTCGGTGTCGGTTTTTTCTAGTTCTCAAGTGTAAGTCGACGTAGGAATTTTCTGGTTCGGGACGGGTCACACACACACACACACATCTTAATCTTAATCTTAATATATAATAAAAGAAAATAGGTTTGGCCACATGGCAATATTTTATCTAATGTATTGTCACATGGCATCCTCACAATATACAATTGTCACATGTCATTTTATTAACCATATGGTTTTAAAAGGAAATTTTTAAATAGTATTTAATTTCTAATTAAACAACATTCCAAAGTTAGATTTTAAAATTAAATGATAGAAATAGAAATTTAAAAACTTTAAACTTTTAAATTTTAAATTCAATCTGCAATTAAATATGAGATTTTATCTAAAAATAACTAACTAAATTATTAAAGTTTCTCTAAACCTTTTGATTTTTTAAATGTCTCTCCTGAAACTTTTTAATTTTTTAAAGATACTTTTTAAAAGAATTATCATCTTTCTTAAAACTATTAGGTTTTTTAAATTTAATTTTTATAATTATTATTTCTAAATATTTTTTTAGAAAAATATTAAAAATATCGTTTGAAAATGAATTGTTTCTTAAAAATATGTTTAAAAAGTGATTATTTTTTTATAATGCTTTAAAATATAAATCATGTAAGAAAATCTTTAGAAAATCAAATAATTTTATAAAAACGTTTAAAATATCAAACGGTTTTAAGAGCAACATTTAGAAAACGGACGTTTAAGCACGTTAAAAAGCAAATATTTTATAAAATATGTTATTAAAAAAATTTTCATGTATTTAAAACATATTTTATTATATAATAAACATATTGATAATGAAATAATAAAAAATATTAAACATTAAAAAACTTTAGAAAATCAAAAATATAAAGCTTTACTTAGTAAAAATAATATTATAGGTTAAAAGGTAAATTAAATTGATGGTCGATGCGGGTAAAATGTTATTTTCATAAAGTTTAAAATTATCAATTGTTGACTAATAAAACTTGGGATCATAAATGAAAATAAAAAAAATATTAGAGATCATATTCAGAAATTTTAAATTTAAAGATCAAATTTAAAGTTTTAACATAATATATATAGGGACCATGAATGTAATTTACTCTATTTAAAATTTAACTTTCTTAACCCGTGTAACACACGGGTGGTTAGGCTAATATATATATATATATATATATATATATATATATATATATATTAAGAAATCTAATGACATTATAAGATAAGTAACAATGATAATATTTCATTAAAAATGATTAAAAAAAGGTTATATTTTATATTTGCTTTCTATAAAATTTTATCTTTTGAAAATATTTGATTTCCAAATGTTTTTTAAACAATTTACAAAAAAGCTAAATGTCCTATCCGTCTTCACATTATACTCTAAGAAAATTCAAAATTGATCGAATCATGGTACTCTAAAACATATTCATAATGAAAACTTATGATCTCGTGATTGACATGGAGCTCTCATCTAATATGCCTATCTAATTTCTTCTTTTTTATTAAGGTGATAAGAGCTAATTAGATTATGTTTTGAAAGAATCCTATAGAAGATATTCAAAATAAATGGACTTAGTAAATTTGATATAAAATAAAACTAAATGGTGATTAGATTTTTGGGCTTATTATACTTTTAACAAAAACCAACTTTTAATATAACTGTTATTGGGTTAAAAGATTTATAAAAAAATTATTTGAATTTTGGGATGGTAAAGTTTTTCCGTAGGGGTCGGCACTCAAAAAAATACGGTGTCGATCGAAAACCGCTAAAACACGGTATATATAAAAAAACAAATTCTGCGGGTCGGTTGACCCCTCTTCTTCCATACTAAGTCCGCCATTGACACCGCCCTCTAGCTAGGCATGAGAGGCTTTCTTGTGAGTAGGCACATGACGTGAGGGCTTCCGGCCTTCTTTTTGGGCCAATCATATGAAGACACTAAAAATTGGATGACACTCACTAAACCATTACTCACCCTTAGTGAGTGTGAGTTTGGTCACACCCATTACTTACATGGTTCCTGCGTGACAGCATTTTATACTCACACTCACTAACTCATAACACAACCAACAAACCGTGGCCATCACGAGCGGTGGTTTATTTCTAACTTGGAAGGAAGAAGCTCCGTTGTTAATCAATCATGGTTTAGACTTGGATTTAAAATGTATATTTGTTAAATGTCAGATTTTGAGATCTTATGACTTGTTTTGTCATGTTAAGTTTTTTTGACAAGATTCATAGATATATACTACTTTCATTGCATGATGCACAAGTAATTATTGCTTCATCTGGGCTTCAATGTTTGCTTATGTATGCTATACTGATTTTTGATTAATCAGGTTTCATTCGATATCATATTTCTCCTTTTAGAATGTTTTTATGCTAAAGTTAGGCCATGCGTCATGGCTCCTTGAGGGGTGGGCGCGCATCACTACCATCTCAGGTACTCATGGTAAGAAACACTGCCTCTTGGGACATGCCGGTGGAGGCTTGAGCCTGCTCACAAGCACGGCGCGAGAATTTTTCACTTTTGCCCCTCATAAAAAATTTTGTTGGGTTATCATTAAATTTTTGATAACCTCAAACGAACTTTGAAATTGAGGCTTCTTTATACGCATAGACAAAACTTTAAAATATATTATGCATGACTTTAAAATAATTAATTCACATTATTATTGGCTTTAACAAAATTATACTAGTAACTCATTATAAATATGTATAATAGAAATAACATCAAATAATTTCTGGACCCCTGAATACCACAACGAAGATTGCATAAAAATTCATATCCAGTCTTCTTATAACATAGAAAGGGACAAACGAAACCAAAAGGTTTTAAAATTACACATGAAAAATAATAAAAGACGGCAAATGATCAAGAAAGGGAGTCTTCATTATGTGTAATATTTTAATGAGAAAAACAAAAACAAATAAATAGTTTAATAAAAAAAGATAACACATGAATGCCTTTGATTGTTAAAGAGGTTGACCTGCTTCTTACCTTCCTTAACTTTCTCAGATTAAAAATATTTCAGCAACTTAATCGGAAATCTTAAAACTTTCGTTTGAGCATTTGTTTTTGAAATCGATCATGTGATGCGTCTCCCTACTCTCAATCTCTCTGTCTCTCACCCTTGTCAGTTGTCACTCGACCTTTTACGACTAGATTTCAAGATCTCTAAATTCCACGATTTAAACCGACCACAAATTTAGATCACATGTGTATTCAGTTTTTGAAGGCCAACAAACCCTAGTTTTACCTGGACGTAATGTAAAGCCACCTCTACATCTTACAATCTTTTATTTAATTAAGTTTTACATTCACACAAACTCCGTTACACACATTTACTGAGTGTAAGTGTTGCAACAACTATTGCCTAAGTGATGCTTACGTGATAGCACTTGATGCTGATCACATTCATTAACTTAATTATAACAGATAACCTTAGCTAGTAAAATAAGAGTAACTTGAACGTCTTTGATTTTTCGTAGCTTTAACTAAATGATGCCAGTTTATGATGCATCGTGATTCTCAAATGGTTAGCTATGATTGGATACAGACATGTTATCTTTTGGAAAAAGTAAATAAATGTAACTAGTATAATCTCACACGTAAAAAGATTTAGGAGGATATGATTAAGACAAACCTTTCCTATTATATAACATTAAAACATATTTATATTTTTTGAACGACAATGTATTATGGAACTAGCAAAAAGCAAACAAGAAATACATAATTTAGACGGCCAAGTTAAAATCATACAAATGACCACAGTTTAATGGTAAAATTTTATCTTTACATTTAACCCACATGAAAGTTGACACCATGACAACACCAAACGCAAGATCTAAGTCATAAATGTTGTCGCTGAAAGATTTTACGTTCCTCCATTTCCAAATGTACCAAATCGTTGCTTGAATGATCACCAAAAAGATTTTTTTTTAGAAGTGCATTGCCATGGGTAACTAGAGTGGAGTCTAGAAGACCCTTGACATTTGAGACATGATCTAAAAGACCGTATCTGCAACAACTTGAACCCCTCCGTGATAGACTCATCACTGAGCTACATTGAGTGAAAAGGTGATAAGCCATTTCAAGCGCAACACCACAAGCTAAGCATGAGGTGGAGGCTACCAGGACATTCCTTCTAGCGAGACTGGCCAATAACGGGATTTTGTCTTTATTTCAGATTTTATGGGAATCCGTTTGAGCCAAATATAGATGGATCTGCCATCCGAAAACATGGGATGACAACATGCCTTTATTGCAAAAGAGAAAATATAACCAATGTTTTCAGAACCGGATCGGACGTCGAACCGAACGCATTACTGGTTTGGTGGTCGGACCGGTCAAACCGGATTTAAGAACCGGATGACATCATAATTATATATATAGTATATTATATATATAGTTATATATATATAATTAATTATAAGTAATTTATATATGTATTTTATAGTTATATATAAAACTTAACTATATTTTTATATCCAACATACTAATTTATGGTTCAATACCCCGATTTTACCCATTAAAATAAAAAAAATAAAATAAAATACAAAATCCGGTCCAAACCGGTCCGGTTTCCCGGTCCGACCAGCGGTTTGGGATGAACCGGCCGGTTCGACCAACCAAAAACGAATCGATGTGAACCGGACCGGCCACCTAGCCGATCCCCGGTCGGACCGGCCGGTCCGATCCGGTCCCAACAACATTGAATATAACACATCAAGTTCCTTTATTTTCTAATATATATCAACATTATAATCATAATTCTAAATTTAAGAATAGCTAATTTACAAATTAATTCCACAACGGTATTATTAAATACAAAAAAGTCAAATAATCAAGCCAATTAAAAATTACCTTAACCAACTTGATAATTTTACCATTCTAACAAGTGTACGCGTCGCATATGAATATATCCTTAGGAGTTTCATGTAAAAAACATATTTAAATATATTTTATTATATAATTATATATAAAACAATAACTAGGTAAATTTTTAATAGATTTTTAAGCAATTCATTCTTTTAGAGGTGTCATGATAATGTATTGTCGGTTAAAATACCTTTCAGGTTTTAAATTGATGGGATTGTTAAGTGGGGGCATTTCTATGATTGACCTTTTCAAACTCAACCTGCACTAAGGTTTAAAAATAATGATATAGGTTCGACTTATATAAGTTATATCATATTAGTGAGGAAATCAAGACCTTTTTAATCGAAAGTCACTATAAGATTAATAAGATTTTTTATGTAAATACTATAACAATAAGTTAAGTCATATTTTGCTTAAAGGGAACTCAATTTTATAGATAGAAACACGATGTATTCTTGTGACTGACGGGTTACCTTTGACCCTCCCCTAGTCCGTGATGCTCATGTTTATTTATTTAAGAGTTTTTATGTTTTAATTAAGCATATAATAACACAGTTATGATTCAGACCTAGCAGGCCAATGAGACTACGAATGTCAATTTTTTTAAATAAAAAAGTGATTTCTTGCGTAAAAAGCAATTGCAACTCATTTTTATAAATTACTTTGATTTTTATTAAACAAAAACTTTTAGCTTTTTTAAAATAAATACTATCACAACTTGCAGCCTCAAAAAGTTAAATCTTAAATTTCTTAGTGACGAGACACATCACTCTTAAAATTTATTTGCGTTTTAATGGATATAACAAGATATAGTATTTGAAGACTATGTGCGGCTAGTGTTTATTAAATGATAGAGCCCAATGTATTTATGTGGTTTATAATGTCGTGAATTGATTTTTTTAATAAAGAGTACCATTTATTAGTATAATAGCATTTTCTAACGGCATATATTGCAATAAAGTAGCAACAAGCTAGAAATGTTACAAACTACAACAAATACATATTTACATATTAGTACAAAAAACACACTACTGCTCCCGATTTATGACCATTTTGGGGTGATGCTTTTTGATCCACGAGAAGGAATGGGATTTATTCGCACCGGTTTGGACCATTTCATTTTTTGACTTTCAAATTACTCAACAAATAGTAGCCTGCAACATCTTCTTTCTCTCTTCAATGTAGTTTTTAGATAAGTGGATGATCATCAAAACATTAAAATCTGCATAAATTGAAGACATCTTTAATTAGTGCCCCTATGATAGCCCAAGTGATATGTGCAATATCACATAAGATGAACAATGTCTTACTTACGAAAGTACGAAAAGTAAACCTAGTAAAATGGTAGAGTTACGAATATTTTAATATTATAACTATTTTTAAACGTGTTTTGTTTTGTATATAACTTTTAAAATATGTTGTTTATAAAAATCAAAATAATAATATACTTATTTTTATCTACCTTTTAATATAAATATTATATGAAACCATTTATGGTCAAATAAAATATACTTTTAGTTTTTTTTTTTTCACAACAGCATAATATGTTTCTATATTTTGAATATATATCTTGCAACATGATTAACTGATTATTTTTGCTTACATTTTAATATAATTTTTATTAAAGCCGAGTCCTCACAATGCTTGCAGTGGCCAGAACTCACACGTCAAATATAATATATATTTAGGTTTTCACAACAATGTAATGTTTTTTTAACTCCGGTTATACTGTTGTGAGGTGTTTATTTCTACCTACATTTTTATATAAATTTTGTTAAAATATAAACAACGTAACATATGGGCAAAACCCACTGGGTTTAATAAGTATTTAAATTTAAAATTATTATATAAATAAGTAATCTAGGTGTCACATGTCGACTTATAGTTAATCCTAGATTTTGGTTTAGGGCCTCAATCTCCTAATAAATTTAAGTAATTAAATTAGGCAATAAAGTTTCTAAAGTATAAACCTTTTTATTCTAATAGTATATTAAAACTTACTAATTTACTAAAATATTTTAATTTTATCTTCTTTTAAAATATAATTTTATAATTTTTAATTATTTGTTATTTATAACTGCTAAATCTTTATTATTTTTTATTTCAATTTATTGTTAATGACATCTTAACCTATAAATCTTCATATAAAGTGTTATTTATAATAAGTTGAATCTATTTAACTCATGTAAATCTTCATATAAATTTTCTTTCAAGTTTTTCCTAACCAAGCATTTACTCTTAAATCTAAAATCCTTTTCTTATTATTTTAATATTACATTAATTATTTTTATACAATGACTATTTTGTTTTACAGTTAGAGTAATAAACAATTCAATAATTATATTAGTTAAACGAAAATTAATAAGGTACGGCAAATGTTTGAGTCTAAATCAACTTAAAACAATAAAAAAATGATACTTTTATGTAAATAATAGAAATAAACAAATTCTAAAAAAAGTTTCTTTTATGTAAAATAAATCAAAGTTATAGAGATGTTACTGTGTAAAATAACAATATACTTTTACTTTTTCACGTATTAATTATGCAATTTGAAAATTACAAAAAGAACGTGTTTTGTTTTTACTAACCTTGTAAAATAAAAATAAAAACAAAATATTTCTCTATAAAATCTAAAAATTATTCTGGATTGAACATATGTTTTTCATCAAATACATTAGATATTTATGTCTAATATATATCAAAGAGTTATGTAGATTTGTTGGATTACTAAGAACTAGGAAGATATTAGAGTAAGTTGGTGTCCAGCTGTTTTCCTTCTTGGACTTTTAACTTTTTGACTCGTACAAAAAATGACTTTAAGTAGTTTAATTTTAATATTTGAGGCAAACCGTCAATTATAAACATGTATTCCAAAAAATGACTTCATATTTAATGTAGTTATTTATGTTTCTTTTTTTTTTTTTTTTCTGAATTATGAATTTTAAAAATTTTCTTCAAAATATATTACTATTAGAAAGTTTCGGTGTAAAGTGTTTAGTCATAAACATATTAAATAAACATTTGTTTTTTAACTGCATTTGAAACAACATCCAATACCCGAGTAAGTCTTTTATGATACGAAACGTTAACCATTTATACTGATTTTAACGCTCTTGATTTTTCTAACTCATTCTCAATTATAACCAAGGAAGCCTCGAATGAAAAATGCAAACAATACTAGCTTTCAAGGGCCGTCCTTTTCTTTCTTTCTAAACAATTTCATCCAATTCGTTTTCCTTTAGGGAGCGTTCGGTTCACGAAATTCATTGGAAGTGGAATTGGTATTGAAATTATGTGATTTGTCAATCAAAATTGTGCTTGGGTAAACAATGCGAGGGAATGTTTTACCTCAAAATTCTTTTAGTTGTAGGATTTAAAATCGCTCTCTAGGTGAAAGGAATATTGAAATCCCACAATCAAAAAAATTTGAGGTAAAACATTCCCTCTTATTGTTCACCCAAACATAATTTTGGTTGACGAATCATACAATTTTAATACCAATTCCAATTCCTATGAATCCCGTGAACCAAACGCCCCCTTAAGGTATAATGCTTAAGTCCATTCCCCTAGTACTAACTCCTCGGAGAGTCGGAGACTCGAAATTTGTTTCAAGGCATCCGTGTTAAACACGAATCCTCAACCCTTCTTTTTTATAATCTTCCTTTTATTTCTTATGCTTTTCTTTATTTGTATTGTAATTGTACTATAGTTTAATTTGTCTTTAAGTATTGTGTTGTAATTGCGTATAAGAAATATTATAATTCTATTTTACGAACGATATTTATATAGAGACATCATAATTTATATATTCAAACCATGTGTGTCAGGTAGACTGCATGATCGGTAGAAGTACACCACACCAGATTAAGGGGCTGTTTGGCAACTTTTGAATGGGTAAATGCTGAACTATTAAGCGGTTTAAACCATTAAGTGTTGAACCAGTAAGAAGTCTGAATCATTAAGAGCCAGTATATTACTTAATTATTCAGAGGCAAATGTCTGACCAATTCAAATAATAACTCTTAACCATTTAGACTCAGTATAATGCTTAACCATTCAGAGGCAAAAGTGTTTAACCATTCAGACATCTGCTCACGAAACAAACACTCTGAATCATTAAGTGCTAAATCATTCAAATATCTAAACCATTAAGAGGCTGAAACAAACAACCACTAACTAAATGATCACAAAAACAATACATAGTTGTCGTTGACCATCGGCAACCATGTTAAGCTACCCCTTCTGGGTGTACATACAACCTTAAAAATTAAAATGATGTAACACTACTTGCTTCTCTATAAACCACAATATTTATGTTGTGACGATAAATCAATGTATTTATCTATAAACCACAACATTCATTATTTTCATTTCTTTGATCTTTCAGAGAAAAAAATATGTCTCCTACGAGTTCAAGGTATGATGTCGCCTATATCATTTCAGGAACCTAGCATACTAAAAATATATTCATCATGACAAAATAGTAGAGCAAAGCAACAATGATATAAATAAACAATAAACACACTAGTGTGATAACCACACAATCTACAATTACTAACCCTTAAACCATATGAAGCATAATCATCTTAATTGTATTTATTATACAATATGTTATCCATATAATTTGATATGTTATGAGATGCGGTTCTGGTTGATCATCCTCCTCTTGTGATCACGGATCACCCCACTAATCAACTCTTACATTTACCATATTTTGTATTTTATAAAAAATAAGGTTTAGAGTGATCTTAGACCAAAAACATTGCATCATTATAAATTTTACTCACATCATTAGTTTTAAGTTGCTGATTTTAATGTAAACATGGTTATTTAATATAACTGGATGTACTTAAAACCAAATGACAAATTAGAAAAAACATAAATCCGAGTTAGAACTTTATTAAAGCTATTTATGATCAAGATTGTTTTGAGTTCGATGATAACAAAGGGGGGTTTTCAAAGGGCAACGCACCATGGTGGGGTTCGAACAGTGCCCTGATGGAGCTCGTTGCCTCTAGCAATGAGGTCCAAGGAACAGAGTCCCAAGTGGGGTCATGTTGATAAATTAATGATAAGTTGCTACTGATTATTGATATAAACTACGATCATCAACAACTTTAGCATTTCGATGGTGACTGGTACGTCGACAGTTACTAAGCCTACAACAATAAATATTTTAGGTAGAAATAGAGACTGGTTGCAATTGTGAACTTTGGTAGAAACTATGATCAATTGTAATTTTTTTTAATGCTGATGTTTTGATGATCGATAGTATATCTGTTACAATTGATGGTTAGATAGTTACTACCAATGATGTTTCTACTGGTGTAATTGCCAAAAGTTGATAGTTATAACCCTAAGTTTCATATTTTTCATGAAAATTTGTCATGGTTTTAGGTAACATTTTACACACGAATATATATTAAAAAACATCTTGTTCTTCATCGGACTATTTTGGTTTTATCCGCAATCGAATATCATGTATACATGCAAAATACTTATAAAGGAGACTTATACACTTGATTCTAAGATGTATCCAACCATTTCAAATAAAAAACAGGAAAAGATTCAAATAAAAAAGCTCGAAAGCTAAAAAGTGTAAAAAATAATCTCAACCATCATTCTCCTTAATGAATAATTGAGATCAAATTATAGAAAAAATTTATTAGAGAGGTATTTTAGGAATAACTATTTTTGTTGATTTTTTTGTAAGTTCCTCTATTTTTTTAAACGTTTATAACTTTTATGTACATCATTATTCTTTTTATAAAAATTACACTATCAAAACAAGTGTTTTTAATCCTTAAAATAAGTATAATATTATTATATAAAAATATAATAATTTTTTACTATTTTTAAGCTCATATATCATCATTGTGTCTTTAATGCCGTTCATTGTGTCTTTAATGCCGTTCATTGTGTCTATACTATTGTGCTCTTCTAAATGATGAATCTTAAAAAATATAATTATGAAATAATATTGTTGTGTATATCTAACATGTAAAACATAATAATAAATTAATAACTAATTAATCTAATACGTTAAAAATAATGTCAAAATAACACAATGACTCATTGTGTTTTTTTTATTGTCATTGTGTTTTTTGATCGTTATTGTGTTATCTTGAATATTATAAGTTTAAAAAATACATTGGTCAAATAATATCACTGTGCACTTTTAATTGTAAAAAACAATAATAGATAACAACATATTTATATAATCTACAAAAAAATAACAAAAATAATATATTGTGTTATCTTTAACACTATGAGTTTTAAAAAATGCATTGACAAAAAATATATCATTGTGTACTTTTAATTATAAAACACAATGATAGATAACAAGTTTATATAATCTATAAAACAATAATAAAAATAACACAAAATGATCTAAAACTTAAAACACAATGATGAATATATATAATAAATGGTGTAAAATATATGACACAATAAATTGATATTTGATACATTGAACGTATATAACACAATGATCTGATACATTTGGCACAATAACTAAAATTTCATCCTCTTTAAAATAATAGAATGACACATGTCAAAACTATAATTTTACTTAGACTTTTTAAATTAAGTATTCTTTTTTTATTATAACACTACCTTAAAAAACCAACGTATATAAAAAATGTTAGGTGGTTTAACCTTTTTGTTAAAACCTATGCACCCTAGTAACCTTTCCCCACCAAAAATAAAATAGAAAGTCGATGTTTTTCTTTATCATTGTGTTTTCATAAAAAGAATGAATCTAGCGATTTGAATCCAATGATTTGAATCTTGTCATTAAAATCTAATGCTTTCATAAAAATTATTATTTGAATTCGTTTATAAATAGAGACACCTAAATAACACCGTTAATATTTTTCGTTATACACTCTCATTTTAGAAGTATTTTACTCAAAACAATTACAAAATAAGAAAATCAACTTCATGTGAGTGGTTTTATACTTTCATCACATTAGATAATCACGAAAGACAAATTCACACCCTAAAATCAATCTCTCACATCCCCATAATCAACAAGGAAAGCAAAAATCATAATTGAAAATTTGTCCCGAATTACCCATATATATTGAGTGCATAAAACCTCTCATGAGGTGTTGCTTCTTTATTATGTAACATTTTTAGCTAAAATACCCATCAACTCCATCAAGTGAACAAGGTTTAATAAAAAAAAAAATGTTAACGATATTAGTTAAGTGTGGTCAAACATATGGATTCATTGAAAGTATTTGTAGGTTTTCATGATGGAGTTTAAGTGTACAAAGGTAGCCACAACATCATAGATGGATATTTTATTGGGTGCAGGTACCGTACCAAAACCGATATCAATATTCGTGTTTTCATATTTTGGTTTCAGTATTTTTAATGCTATTGGTACTAGCTTATATCAAAGTAACAAAATCAGTATAACATATATTCAGTTTACATTTATACTTGTTTTTGGTGTTGGTATTTTTTCGTACGATACCACTCTCATCACCAATAGCCATATACATACACATACAAATACACTATATCCATAACATATATATATATATATATATAAATATATGTATGTATTCAAACACACAAATATTACACTTTTGGTATCGTGACAACAAAGGGAGAATGAAGTAGGGAAACCGCGTTATCAACATGAAGTATTCACCACCATCTCGCTGTTATCCAAATTACAAAGTGCTATCTAACAAGTGCATATATTAATAAAAGCATACACACGCACATTGTTATCATGAAAACGTGGCACACCCTCATTGGTCAGAACCAATCCTTAAAAATGATTATTTTGTTGATGCAACCATTATAAAAGATGTTTGGAACCTACTTGGAACTTCCATCTAGTTATCATATCACCCCCAATAATATGGTTCAATAACAAAGAGACCCCTGTCTCAAATTATGGTCTTTTGCTTAATAATACCAATACAATATTCATAGGTTTACATTAGATATTTATCATTAAAAAATATAGTATGTTAAGCAAAATCAAATAGTTAACTTTTGGAACTGTTTGATCAACATGTATATATAAATAGACAGTTGGAGTGCATATGCTTCAATATGCATCCTAAAAGAACAATGAGTAACACTCATTCGAGTACTGGTGGTGGGACTTCTTCGGTTTACCGGGGCGTCCGCAAGAGGAAATGGGGCAAATGGGTGTCGGAAATACGCGAACCGATGAACAAAACCCGCATATGGCTCGGGAGTTTCGACACACCTGAAATGGCGGCGGTTGCATATGATGCAGCATCGTTTTATTGTCGGGCCGACCTTGCGCGCCTTAACTTTCCACAAATGGCAACTGCTCTCCCCCGTCCGGCTAGCTCTAGTGCTGAAGACATACGCCTGGCGGCACACGAGGCGGCATTACTCCTTAAACCCTCCACACCTGAGGGCAACATGGGCTCGAGCTCGGCTCGTTTAGTTCCCACCAATGTTGGGCTTACGGCTAGCCAAATTCAGGCAATCAATGACTCGCCACTTGATACCGAAGAAACATGGATGGAGTTTAACGGTGACCCGAGAATGAGCGTTCCCGACTACGATACTACCTTCGATTATACAAATGAATGGGATGAGATACCTGAAGTTTCCCTTTGGGATCCATAGTTAACTAAAAGATTTATGCGTATTTCATGCATGCATTATATCTAGCTATCAATGCATGCGTATATCTACACATATAAAGATCGATAAATAAATAGCACATTCATGCATGCATTTTATAGCACAATACTTATGGGAAATTAATATTTAATAGAGATGGTTTTTCAGTTTTTGAAAGCTTTTTGAAGGTACTAAAATCGACATTTTATATGTTTTTCTTTTTACTTTTATTGTTCTTTTTATTGTGTGTGAGAATAGTGAGATGTATAATGGAACTGCATTATGAGTTGTACCATTGGTTACAATTTATTGGACTAATTAAATAAGGTTAGTACGTATGATCATCATATCTTAATGGCATTGATAGTTTGATACAATCGCAGAATGTTTTTAGAAATATTTGAAAACCATTAATATTGATTGATGAAATATATGTGTTTTGATTTAGTCCATTGAGGCACTCATTTTGGGTCCGTGTGCGTGCCACATATTCATCTTTAGAAGCAAATAATTATTATTTAACATTGTATCTCATCATATAATTTGTCCTTTAAGCTATTGACTTCGTGTGAATCTTCATGAATCATGATAGCAACTAGATAAGTGACAGGCTTGTGTTCAAATGGTATCGGTGATTATCCTGACAAAAATGATATGAATATATAAGTTATATACGTGATATTTAGAAGTAAAACAATTGTAGTTTGAAAAAAAGTTTATAGTATCAAATAGGGCTAATTGCGTATTAACTTACTTATTTAGAATTAAGTGTCGGTGAGTTCCTCCACTGACATATCATGAGGCACTATGTAATTGGTCAAAACTTTGTTTCCTTTCTTTTGTATTTTTATTTTTATTTTACTTTTTCTACACCCTTAGTAAGCACGAGTAGTTAATTAGTTTTGTGCCTTTTAACAAATAGAGGCTTTTATCTGATGGTTGTCTGCATCTCTTTGCACAACCACCCGGGTTTGAAACTTGGGGCTGCGACATTAATTTTTATTTTTATTTTTTCTTTCCACTTTAATTACATGTTATTAATTCTTGACATGTAGATTGAACAAAGAAACCCTCCAGCATGCTTTTTGAGCATGATCTGGTTGTGGGATGCTATTTCTTTGTTGGTATTGTTTTATTTTTACAAGTTTCATTTTACGTTTTACTTAGATCTTAGCTAAGGAGAAAAATTCCGCCAAATCGTAGTGGTAAAAAAAAGCTCATTTATATATAAACAGGTGTAGCAATATATACTAAACTAGTTTTAGTAAACCCGTGTAATACACGGGTTGAAAATATAAAAACAACATAATTCATAAATTTATAAATATTTCGTGTGATTAAGTTACGTATTACTATAACAATGAAAATAAAAAGTTACATTTATAAATTATAAATATTTGAATACTTTTTTTAATAATATAATATACAATTGACCCATATAAAATTAAAAATCAATTATCTTAAAATCACACTAACCTAAAATATTTAAATATATCAATAAATAATTTTTTAGTTTTTTTTAAATTGAAACTTATTTGGCTATAAAATATGTATAGTTCAAAACAATATTAATTACACAATGAAGTTGATAATATAAACAATTAAATTCAAAACAAAATGAATTATTACTATTTATTGAGTTTCTTAAAATAAAAACTTGACTAAAATAGTATATTAATTTGTGCGGGAAAATTTTTTTGAGGAGTAACATAAGAGTGTCATATGACATCCTAGTTACTCTTTTATTATATACTATAGATGAGAAGAAATACATAATAAGCATGAGAAGTATTCATAAGGCGTCTCATGTATTATGGTGAAAGGTAAATGCGTTTGTTAAAACATAAAATCTAACAGTGAATTGAAGACACACTTGGCTGACACCTCATTATATACATGGGCTAAACACGCATTGTATTGGGAGGACGTTGCGTGCGAATAGTCCTACCATACCACTATACACACCAGTTTATCAACGTTTAAAAAAACAAATATAGCAAACTATATTCGAATTAAAAAGGTTGATTTTATGGTATAAATTTTTTAAGAAAATAATAAAGTATATAAAAAATATTTGTCTTTAAATGAGTAGCTGGTCTAGATAAAAGTAAGAGCTTGGAATTTATAACACGGTCGGCAAACGCACAAACTTAGATGATCGAGTTAACGTATGGCCG
This sequence comes from Flaveria robusta, assembly GCA_025506415.1. Taxonomy (NCBI): domain Eukaryota; kingdom Viridiplantae; phylum Streptophyta; class Magnoliopsida; order Asterales; family Asteraceae; genus Flaveria; species Flaveria robusta. The sequence goes on along the minus strand of CM046466.1, from coordinate 5,617,073 downwards.
GGGTAAGCGGGTCCAATTCATAAACGGTTTGACATGTTAATAACATAAGGGTTTGTCTAAACATATTCAACCTGTTTATATATGACAGACATATTCATCCTTTAAATTCATCGTGTTATTTGTTTCATATTATGTTTTAATCGTGCTCGATCCTTAAGTCCTGTTAATAATCTTGTTAAAGAGTATCATTCGTATTATTAATCTTATTACATTTCCATAAGTCTAGTCGTGCCATTCATGGCCAAGAGTCGAGATTGTTTATTACCCTTCTCATGATCCTAGCCCTTTCTGTTTCATACTTATGAATAGTGTGTTTCCGGTTAAAGAGGTGTGAGTGAATAGTTAGAATAGTCTGGAATTAGAGGTAAATATAAATTTACTTCTGTTATAGATGTTATTATTTCGATATATGTAAATACAAAAACCTCCAAAAAGCTATATATAGTTGATTTCTTTTTTATAAAGTATATGAAATTAGTATTCATTAATCTGATAATTCAGTATAAGATTATAAATATTTACGTACGGTACCAGGCATGACGAACACGTGAACTGTCACGTAAATAAAACCAGTTGACTATAAACGACTCATTTTTGTTTTCACTTTTCCTTTAAATGTAAGGTTTTAATTCTTTATCTTTCTTGTAACAAATAATTAGAAAGTCTTTACATTTTTTTTAATGCTTCCACAGCTTACCTATACGAAATTCACTACAGATGTAACAAGCTACATCGATGGGTCTAGTTAGACTCGCTTAATTTGATAGAGTTGAGCTCGAGCTAGATTCATTTAACTTGACAGTTTTAAGCTTGATATTTAAAGTTTGAACTCAACTCGTTTAACTTATCAGTGCTCAAGTTCAAATTGTTTCAAGCTCGATATCAAAACTTTGATCTTGGCTCTTTAGTAACCTTTTAAGCTCGAATTCATCCTGGGTTCTACTTATTTGATATTTGTTTAATATTTAATTATTTTCCTTATGCATATATAACTATTTTCTTAATGACAGATACATGACCTTGCTTTATAGAGCATTTTTACAAAAAAGTTACACGTATGTATTAAGGTGTTGTTATTTATATTTATGAATAAAAATATATATAAAACAACATTTTTTTAGAAATATATGTTATTTAATAAAAGTTATCATATTGATATTAATTACAATTAACTGCTTGATCACAAACTCATTTATTAAGCAGATTTCAATTCAAGTTTATAGTTCATTTAAACTCAAATCAATTAAGTAGTTTTTTTTTTTTTTTTAATAAAAATATCTTGAGTATGTACCGTATCACGTAAACCTTTATATATTAAGATAAAAAAAAAATTACTACCTTAGAGATTACCCAATATATAACCATTTAAATTAAAATGTCTTACAAAAATGAAAATAGAAGACACCTAGAAATTTATTGAGGTTGAAAAAATTGAATGAAAGTTGTGTATTTATTGGGTTCAACCAAGATAAAGAAAAAATTAAAATTGTCATGCGATTATCATGGTAAAAAAAATCAAAGAGTGGTTTCGGTTTAACGCTCAGGTTCATGTCCCACATTGAAAGCCAATTGAAGAACCTATGAGATTGCGATGATATACCTTTTCTTTGAACACCTTATTCGTATAATTGTCGCGAGATAAACCCAACGATAAGCTGAATTATATCCCGAAACGCGTCCCTCCTACCCGCTATGTTCCCGAGTTCATTTAAGGATAGAAAAGAAAAGAAACGGAAGGAAAGAAATAAAAAGTTGTATTCTTGAGTTTTTTTTAATGGAAAGAAATGGAAGGAAAACAAAAAGATTGTGTTCCCGAGTTTATTTATAGAAAGAAAAGAAAGAAAATAGAAGGAAATTAAAGGAAAATAAGAGTTAAAAACAATCTTTCCAAATCGAAACAAAATGGAAAGAAAAGAAATGAAATGAAAGAAGATAAAAGAGAAGAAAGGAAAAAAAAATATTTTTTTTTTTTTCCTTTCTTTTTTTTCGTTAAGTAAACTCGGGAACATAACGTAAATAGAACATATTCTCCTGAAGTCCTGATAAAACAAGCCACCAACGAGACCCGTCAAGGCGTCAATTATAAAATCCCCAAAATTGGAAGGACATTGATATCGTAAACCTTCACCTTCCAACGTTTATAAAACCCAAAAATCACACATTTTTGCCACTTTTAGGCACTGTATTCGCTCGAATCCATCGTGTCTGCCCAATAATAATATCGCAAGAAGGTGTTAACAATGGATGAACTGACAGAAGAAGAACGAAAGGCTCTTCGTGGGAGCAAATTCGCACCTCTCCCATCAGTCGCCCCCACCGCCTCTCGATCTCAACCAAGGTCAACTTCATCCATCGATTATTACCTCTTTTTTTGATTTTGATCTTGAAACTTTGGTAATCTTACTTTGTTTATATCAAATCGACTCTTGTGTTAACCTGATTGAGCTATTGATAAGCATTGATTAGGGCAATTGTAGTTTTTAAAATGAATGTTGGACGATTGAGTTACTGATGTTGGCAATTGGGGGAAAATTGTATGCTTGCAGATTGGCGCACCCTGGAGGACCATTGAAGACTAATAAAGCTGCTGCATTGGCGAAGTTTCTTGAACGGAAGTTGCAGGAGCCTAGTGGGTTATCTTCTATAAATCCTAAACTTGTGGAATTGGCTATCAAAAATGCTAAAGAAACTGTTAGAGCAAGTAATCATCTTCCTTTTGTTTTCATCTTTTATATTTTTTTTGTATGTGGATGTTCTTGTGAGTTAATGATCTTTAGGATTAACTTCTAAAGATTTGTGTGTCAGCGGTTAATGTTTGTGTGTTATCTATCTGCTCTGATATGTTGTTTTGAAACATCATCTTTGGTATGGACTACAATTGCATTGTGCTGTTTGTTTGATTTTTGAAAACAGGGATTTTTCGACTCGTATGGAACTGAGATTATGTTTTTTGATTTTATATTCTGAATTGAGGATTCTTGAGTGATTGTATAAAAGTTCGATTAGTAAAAAAATGTAGGTAGGGTGCTTCATTGTTTTTTTTAGTCATAGGTGTAAGCTGTTAGCTAGTTTGTAGGTTTGTCATTAGTTTTAGTTATGCTCTTAATCTGACCTACTATAGTCTTTGATATGTTAGGTGTATCTTTAGTTTTAAGGTATGTTTTTAGTTTTAACTAATTTAGGTTTGGGACTTGTATATCTTCATGTTCCATTTTCTATGGTTATAACAAGTTTTGTTATGATACTTCTTTCTGTGCTATTTAATTTTTGTATATTTCTGTATATTACAATGTAAAATGAAAGGAGTTTTTTTAGAGCCAAGGGTCTATCTAGGAGCATCCTCTCTAACCTATGGGATAGAGGTAAGGCTTGCCTTTCTCTCACCCTTTCCAGATCCTGCTGAGTGAGATTTTGTTGGGTATGTTCGTTTAGACATGTTGGTAGGGCCATATGAAATTGAGGGATATGATATGAACCTTTGACTTGAGGGTTCTTTTTTTGACTCGTTTGAAATTGAGGGTTCTTGAGTAAATTCGGCTCGTAGACATATAGGTAGGGCGAATTTCATAGAAAACTTAGTGCTGAAAGTAGTTATATTAAAATCCTTTTGAAGATGGTAGAGATGGAACATATCAAAGCGACCTTGTCATCTACACAAACATTTGGTATATGTGTGTTTCAGATATGTTTACCTAATGTTGGATTTCACAAACATTCAACTTGTTGAATTGAGCTGTTTCTTGTGGTTTATTTATGTAAAATGTCTGCAGGCAATGCTTCAAGTTCTGGAAGGAAGATTCAGCATGTAAACTCATTTAATGACCCTGAGGTGCTTTGATCATCCAGTCCTTTGATACACTTTTTATTGCCAATGTCCATTTTTAAATGAGTTTAAATGTGGCAGGATGCGACTGAAGATGATGAAGATATGAAAGTGAAACCGATCAAAAAGAAGAAAAAGAACAAAAAGAACAAGAAAAATAAAAAACAGAAGGTGATCTAATTTTCTGGATGCCATCATGTGAACTAGATATACCAAAATGAGGTTTTTTTTTTTTTTTTTTTTTTTTTTTTTTTGACAAAAATTGTTCTATAATCTAGTGATTTAGATGGGTTTTGGCATCCAAATGTTTGGTAATTCATTAAAGATCTTTACAGTCTGCACTATTACACTATTTTGTAATGTGAATTACTGTGTTAGTTGTTTTTCTTTGAAATGGAAGCCATTTTAAACATTTTTTGTGACCTTAATTTACATTTCAGTGAGGGTGTTCATGGGTTGGTTGCTACATATATCCCTCATATATGGGGGAGTGATGTACACTGCATCCATTTGTCCCTCCAACCGTATCCAGATCATCAAGTTTGTTTATCAATTTGAATATAGAAACACAATGGAACAAATTCTGAACAGAAGCAATGTGAAGGAGTGGGAATCGAAGCCATATCCAATCGGTTAAAGCGATTGTAGAAAGTAAAATGACCTTGACTTTCTAAATTATTGACATTTTGACCATATGCACTTACTCTACAGCGGTTCCACCACACAACAGGGGCGGTGTTGCCACATCCCCCACCCGCCGCATCACCTGAGGTGACCAGGCACCTCCCAACGCTCTTCTTTGACATCATGGTTTTGCGGCACATTCACACTATCGTGTTGAGTGCAGCGTCATGACCAGGCGGTAGTGTAGCTAGAACCCGCTGTAGTGAATGTACATTACTCAACGTAATTTGTCAATATTTTTTCATTTTTTAAGAAAAATGTTTTTAGCAATAGTTTTTTAAGAATGCCAAACTCACAAACTTTAAATCTACTTATTTGTTTATTATGAGGTTTGAGGTTGGGTGAGGAGAAACACCCTAGAGGTGACCCGCTAGGCTAATTCGCATTTTGGTTTATATACAATTGTTATTAGTTAAAGTTATACAATAAGACAAAACTGACTACTTAAATAATGTAACATTATTATTTTTTTCTGTTTTAGCGTATAGTTAAAAAAAATGCGATATTGAAGCTGTTTGTCTTGTTAGAAACCACCTCATTGTGTGATATTCTAAATTTTGAAGTAAAAAATAACAACACTTGCATATCAGTGTAAAATATAATAGTACACACTTTAATGATCCATAGCAGAAAGTGTGAAATAAATAGAAGGCAATAATAAATAAGAAATGTTGTAGAAAATTCAAGGTTGTAATAATATTCATTGTTTTGGTGTATATGGTAGACAAAATTATTAAAATTATCCTCACATCTCATATCATATCTATCACTTTTGATGGTAAGGCAGGGCAGCATGCACCAGCACCACTATATGATTCTCTAAACTATATCCATTTCCATTCCATTCCCCCACTCATGGGATCAACACTTTAGCTTTGTACTAGGAACCACAACATTAATAAACACAAAAAAACATACGCACGCACATGTGGCGGCTTTCATTCTTCTTTTTTCTCCTAATGGTTATTCAAATGATAACTCAAGGGAAAAAAATAGTGGGGCGGGATACTATATGTAGTTTTTAGGTTTTTCCTAGGCTGTCATTGGCTTATTAAAAGGTGAAGATGGAGGTCATGTAACATAAGAGTCCTAAAAAAAGGGCTCAGCCACAAAACCTAAGAAAGAAAAAAAGATTGGCATGTTAGGTTCATAAATGAGGTTGTAGGAAACTGTTGCCACTTGCTATGAGGAATGACTAACGGTGGTGCTAGTGCCGCCAGTTGAATCAGAAACTGGCATGCTTTTGGACAAACTTGAACTGGCTGAGCCACTAGGCATACTGGTGGAGACACCATCTTTGTTGGCTGCAGAAATAAGGTCAGGCCTCAGGTCAGATGAAGAAGATGACGGTGCCAGGGTGGCAACAGATAAGCCAACTGGATATGGCTCGACTGGCATGTCAGCTTGTGAGGATGCAGATGAACTGTAACTTAACATTCCCATTGGGTGATCAAATTTGCATGACGGCCCAAATTTACACACCCCTTTTTGACTGTAATGTGTACAAAGAGGCGCACCCTGAAATGTAGAATACATAAACTTGAAATTAGATCTCCAAAAACAAAATTTAAGGCTGGTATAAATCCTAAAATGGAAAATGTCTACAATTTAACTACATAAATTTAGAAAATTATAAATAGCCTACCTAAATTGAGCATGAACTCATCCAAATGTACTTAAGATGTCAGATGATGATCAATTTAATAAGCAAGATTAACTATAACCTTGCAAAAACTCTAATTTCATAAACTAGATTCTTTTAACATTCAAGATGTCCGAAAATGAAATTAAATATTATGTGAATGCACGTGCAGATATTTATAATAGCTTTCTTTATAATGAGTGAATCCCCTAATATATGCAATGTTTTATACAATGTAGATGTTCTTTTTTTTCATACATCCACTTCACTTGATACACAATTGGTATATTTTGATACATTCTTTTGCTAATGGGTCAATTTGGGTTGTGTTTTTATCTAAAATGGCTGAAACCAAAATATGTAACTAAAGGTGGAACAAGTTAAATGGGTCAAACAAGCCAAACAAGTGGAAACTTGCCCAAAACTGCAATTTAATTGCATGCAATCTCCCAAGATATTCTATCCATTTATTTTGATTATTATTGTAATGACATTGTTGTTACAATCATAATTAATCTGTTCATTATTAATAAGAATTGAATAAACAAGTATTAGTGGGTCAACCTAACCCAACCCAACCCAGCCCAACCTATTTTGACTAATACTTAGAAATAACACGCTTTAACCCCCGGCCCACCCATCTTGCCACCTCTAATTTCACTGCCCCAAGGAGAAACAAATGGTAACAGTTAAACCAGAGCATCAAAAAAGATCAAGAAAAGGGACGTATAGAGATGCTTACTGGACGGAGGGGAAGGCCCATTGGGCTTAATATATAGTTTGCATTTTGTGCGGTCCACCCTGGTGGATGATGGTATCTACACGAAGATCCATATTTACAATCCCCTGTTTTCAAGTAATGCTGGCATTCGGGCTCACCGGGTCTTTCAGGAAATGAATGCTCTTTTTTACTAGAAGAAGATGCAATAGAACGGTAAGATCCGGTGTAGGGAGGAACAGGAGGAGACATATTAGTAGCTACTGCGTAAAACGGGCCCGCTCCAACATTAGTAGGAGAGGCTGCTGGACTTACAGGTGCCTGAATCAAAACAATTTTGCAAATTTATAAAAAGTTCAACTTCAAACTCAGCAAAAGAAAAAGCAGTATTACCTGATAAGGATTCCAACCTGGAAACGGGACCATTCCTGGTGGAAGTAGCACTGGACTGTACGGCCCGGGGGCATATGAGCCTGGAAGAAGAGTTGGTCTAGCAAATACTCCATATTGTTGGGAAGAGGCAACTGCAGATGGGTATAGAGCCGAAGGAAAAGACTCAGGTGGTGGTGGTGCCTGTGGTGGTACTGGTGGCGGAAGTGGCGGCGCTGGAATGATGGCGGTAGGCTGGGGATGATGAAATTTGCAGGTGACCCCGAACTTACACTGCCCTGTTTTGATATAGTATGAACACTCTTTTTCACCCTGTGAGGGTGAGGAAAAATTTCACCTTAGGTGACAAGTTGTAATATGAAGTTTAGATTAATTAAATAGAAACGATTAGATGTGGCATTTCCAAACCATTTACATATAAATGGGTCAATTTGGGCTACGTTTTATCTCTAACAGGTCAAATGTATTCAATGCATAATAACCTCATACTAATCTTCATTAAAGAAAACTACATTATCTTTTAATAACAAAATCTAATCATATTTAGCACAACCCATTAAAAAATTTTAAAAATTTGGATGAAAAAAGTCTTTCCTGGTTGCACCAACCCCTTTTGACCAGAACCCAATTTGACCCGTTACCCAACCCGTCATTCTTGCCACCTCAAGAAAGGAACAGGAACTCACGGGACGGAGAGGATATCCAGATACATTTAGTGGCACTGTGCTTGATGATCCGATTCCATGTCTAGGATGATGATATTTGCACGAAGCACCAAACTTGCACGTTCCAGTTCGCATATAATACTAAAAAACAAAATAGATATTCATATATTAATGCAAGATATGAATTTATCAGCAAAAGACGAATCTACAACCATAAAAAGTTACATGTCACTCTTTGCATAACTACCATATAAAACAACTGTGATAATGACAACCAAATCTACATTCTTTAAGTATCAGATGCCAGATTAAAAGCAGAATCCATGCTTTAACTTAACTAAAAGAACCAAGAACCTTAAGTAACAAAAAGAAGAAATTTTGAGCATTAAAATTGAATCTCAATCTTTGTTGAACCAAAGCATGACATTCATCTTATATACTCCAAAGAATCAGCATCGAATCTCCTGCAACGAATGATATACAACACCAAACACACTGAACGTATAGCATCCATGATCCATGTTTTAGAACATGTAACATGAACTATCCATAATTCGATATCATTAAACGTTCAAATCCCCAACATGCAACAAGAATCATGATTCAATCAATCACCTGACACACGGGTTCCCCGACACGTTCAGGATACTCCCCTGCGCTGGACCTCATCGCTCCAAAAACCTGGGAAAACCAGTCAAGACAACCTTAATTTCAGCTGCTACATTTGAGGTAACCAGATGATGATGTAGCACAATGCAAGTAAATCTATCAAATCACACAAACCATAAACTCACAATTAACCTCATAGAGTACCAAATTCACATCCAGATCCATCAAATTACAAAGATCAATTTCACCTCACGATCATCATTCATCAAACAACAACAAAAACACATTACAAACGAAGCAAAATCGAAGAGTACTTACCGAACCACGATCACGGGGATGGTTAAACCGACAGCGAGAACCATACCCACAAAACCCTGTTCTCAAATAATAAATACAATCAGCCTCATCGGGTCGTTCAGGGTACGGGTCCGACCCACCTCCGAACCCTAACTGCACCATGGGCTCTGCATTCACCATCGAACCATCAACGATGAAAACACCCAAATAGACATTCGAATCAGAAATTGAAATGTGTGCGGACTAACCTTGGAGCCCTGTTTGATCAGCTGATGAGTTCCATTGAGTAATCGGATCGGACTGTGATATCTCCATTACAAGATTATGTATAAGTGTATGATTATAGGGTTGTATGTATAATCAATCTATGAACAGTGTTTGTTATGTACTGAAGGCCCAAAAGAAGAAAGTATGAACAAATGGTATATGGGTTTTCTTGCGATCGGCTTTTTGGGTGAGAAGAAGAGGTTTTTTGAGGGTTTCTCCCCCTCACATACACACACAGTCTCTTTCTTTCTCTGTATTCATGTGTACATACAGTGTGTGTATGTATGTATCTTTGTTGAAAAAGTGTGTGTGTTTTGGGGGGTATTTTGTTTCTTTTGGGTGTTTAATGAGTGCTGTGGTTGTATACAGTACAAGAGAGTTGTTGCTGGGTTTCTCTCTCTTGAGTGTTGTACAAGAGACTTGTTGTCAGGTTTCTCTCTCTAACCATACAAATACAAAACACAATTGATTAGTGGGAAATGATAAATTTTCTATTTTTTTTCATATGGCCAGGTTATATAAAAAAAAAAAAACAAAGCAAATAAGGATCCAGATTACATGAAAAAAAAGAAAGACAACAAGAATTGAAAAAAAAATTTACACCAAGAAGTACACTATAGAATTCCAAATTTTCCTCTGATCTAAAAGAACGAATGTGTTTTTATCAGGATTTTGCTCGGTGTTAACAACCAAACTCAAATCTATTGAAAATCTCATAGACTCAGACTGCATCTCTAATTTTCTCGGGTAGAAACTTACAACTAGAAAAACCTTTTAAAAAAACCTTGATTATCTTTGTTTATAGTGAGACTTAAAATCAAGACTTTCTTATTTTTTATTGTTTTGGATATTTTATCTTAACCATTTGATATAAGGATTATTGGTAACTAAAAAGGTTGATATGTGTTAATATTAACAAATTTTGGTTCAATGCAAGAATGAGATCGGAAACACCCAGGCACATAGTATCATTTCAAGTAATGAGATTGGGGACACAAAGGATCATTTTCTCATACTTCATGAATTTAATCTCAGAAAAAATAGTTCAAATCTATCACTTACCCCAAAAAAATGGCTCTTTCACGACTTGATTGTGCCATTTTTTGGTTTTCGTGTTTGATTAAACTTAATTTGTCTTCTAAACTTGATCCTGATTAACCTAACAAGCAATAAATAAACAATTAATGCTTAAATCACTTTTTTATTTTAAAATTCTGATCGCAACCAAACTCATAATAAACAACTCAATATTTATAAAATAGTAAATATTAATAATTTCATATCCCATACTATATAGATCTAAAAGTGCATGTCAGGTGCACAAGCTAGGCTCTACATGTCAAGGTCCGGGGACGTCATGACACATTAAGCCTGATGTTCTATTTTTTTCCCCTACAGTCATGTAAATGGTTTTTTCCACAACTTAATAGTGATCCTGAGGTCGCATTACAACAAACTCAATTACCATTGCTTTAGTTTACGTGAAAAAAGAGTGTATAATAATGTGGTGGGTTTGAGCCCCTCTGGGTTGAACAAACACCTAATGATGCTTTCACATGATCATTGTTTAATGTCTAAAAGACACAAACCCAGGCCACGACTCTAAACCATGGCTAGCCGATGATCAACCAAACAGAAGCTCATCTTTACCAATGAACCAGATTATTTATAACCAATGATCCATCCAACCCAAATCCAAACCATATATACTCAATCATTCCTATTTTTGGGTTTGTTCATTTTAGTTGCATGTGTTAGATTAACTTAAAGTTTACATGCATTAGTGAAGTAGGGTGATTCCGTGTGAGAGGGAGAAGAAGATGGAGATCACCAACTCACTCCGGGTCATTGTGCTTTTTCAAGCCTATATAAGTCTCCTCCTCTCACCGGAGAATGTTGTTGGAAGAAATTTTCACCAGGGAAGATGAAGAAGAAATTTTCATCGGAGAAGATGAATTGAAGAGATGAGAGGAAGCCAAAAGAAGTATACTTTGTCATGTACAAAAAAAAACTTCCTTTGGAGAAGTACACCACTTTTAAACACGTCTTCACAATTCACATGCTAAGTTTCACTTTAGCTAGTCCCACTTTGCATATATATGTTCTCTATAATCCTTTTTTTCCTCAAAATTTATACTTTATATCAAACAATCATATATTAATATCACATTACTAAGTTCCATGCAAACTTATTTAATTCATTTTTGTACGTATTCTAATATAAGTTTGATTAAATTACATGAATGATATTTTTTGGCAAGCATATTGCAAGTTTGCTTTTTATTTAAAAAAAATTACATATGCTCCCCACTAGGCACTCAACAGTAGGCACGGTTAGTTCTTAACATTTATTGACGTTAATAAATTTGTGAAATTTCCAAAAATAACAATTACAAAAACATGTTCTAGAGTTTCTAACAAAAGACATGTTAGAACAATAGTTTTTTTATATTTATGTGAGTGTATTTTTATATTTTAAAAAATAGTTGTAATTGGTTGTGAGTAGAATAGAGAGAAAATGTTACTGTTTATCTGTATATTTTAGAAATCACGATTCAATCTCTATAACTTTTGAATATTTTGAAAGTTGTTATAAGTAAAGTAGAGAGAAAAGATAATGATAAAGGTATAAAAGCGTATTATTAGATTGAAAAGTAAAGAGAAAAAGTAATGATTTTTAGTGTAATTATAATGATAAGAATAGAAAACCTGACGTGAATGCTCTAATGCATGGGGTCCAAACAAGTTTTAAGGGTTCTCATTGCGGGGTTATGATTTTTGGGTTTGCAGTGAATGTGTGTATATGGATGGATCGATGGATATAGATTACCTAGGGTCGATGGCTAGAAGCATTTGTATATGTAAAAATAAAGCTGATGAGGAATGTGTTTGATTTTACACGATGAGACTCATGAGTGAAGAGGTGAAAGATAAGGTATGTTTGTGATAGGGAAAAGAGCTGGTGGCGGTGGAGCATTGCCAATGAGGCAGGAGGGGACCATAATATACACTAGAGAGATGTTACCGACGAGGGATGCAAGGGCGGCATACAAGGGCAGTGTGTGGTATTTTAATACTTTTTTTTTTGTTTTTCAGATAAAAAGATATAAGAATTATGTAAGTAGAAATGATCAAATGTGCTATAGATAAGTAAACTCCTAACTTTGTAAAAGAAAGAACCAAAGTCGTAATATGCACCATTCAAGTAATGACTCTATGTATATTAGTAACTAACTCCATACTTAAAAAGATAATACAGATAATAGTACATGTGGGTTGACAATTGATCTTCCACTTCTCGTAAGTGACAAAATGTTTAACCATTTATAAAATTTTCATAACAATCCAATAATATCTATACTTAAGAGTGTTTTTTATAGTTAAAAAATGTTAAAAGACTCTAGTAAAACAATATTAAAAGATGTTAATATTTTGTAATTTTATCCCTTCATACTAAAACAGAGCAAATCTACTGCTTGTTAGTTAAATTCTAGTACAATTTATAAACCTTATGTGTTTAATTGACTGTTCTTCTAGTGTGGTCAAAATGTAAAGTTTGTTAGAGATTTTACGTACATAACAAGGACTATATGACATGCAAATTAAATGATTAGTTCAAGTAGTTAGATTGTGGTTATGATGATTTGTGAATAACACCATTTTGAGAAATAACAATAAAATTAATAAAAAAAATAGTCTCAATTAATTTCTATGGACCAATATCAACCAAGTTGGATTGACTAAATATACGGTTTGGCTCATGAGCTCCTTTAAAATGTTAATCATATGTTATTGATACAGTACCCATCATTCCATCAATTTTGATCCTATATAAGGCACTCTCATGTGCTTTACTTTTATTATTTTTGGCTTTTCTTATAATAATATGCTAATTTTGTAAATAAATCATTTTCATATTGTACAAAACTACAAATTACATATTTTTTAAAAGGTATGTGATTTGTATACAATCAAATAGATTAACACATTTTTTTTTATCAGTGAACACACATGCATCTTTCTAATGACATATAATTTATTTTTGAAATAATCACATATATGTTTTATGGGATTTAAACTTACGATCTTTTATTGAGAAGTAAACTACAAGAAGTTTTTCCATTTGAGGACAAATTGATTAACACCTAATTAATACATCTCAAATTTAAGTTTTCTCATTTTTCAGATGAACAAATTGTAGAGCGTCTACACTTCGGAAATTAAAAAAATTTCACAAACATGTCTTGTCACCTTATACATTAAAAAAACTGCAAATAGTTTACAAAATTAATTCTATTTTTTCCTAAACAGGGACAAATATTTCATGATTAGTTACAGTTAGTAATTTTATGGATTACTAAAGAAATTATTAATACTGTTATTATTCTGTTGTAGTTTAAATATTTCCTTAGATTTTATACATATTATTTGTTATGGTTTTATCATAAGCTACAAGGGTTGTGCCGTGTGTGCGTATACTTTTCATCATCAATTTTAAATAAATACGGAGTATTTTTATATATTTGCGTGTACGCATGTCGTCTAATGTTTATAGACTTGTTTAAGTTGCTTACTTTTTTACAATGTGGTTTCCTTTTGTATCTTTATGGTTTTTCTTTATTGCCTTCACATTTCTTTCTTGAAAAATATATAAAATCTACGATGCAAACTTTTAGACGGTATGTAGGCGGATTGATTGAGAACGACGTAAAATAATCACATCAAGCATTTATTGATTTGAAAATCCGATCATTTATTTGTGCAATAGTAGTGAAACCGACAAAAACTTTTTCATACGCAACTATAAAATCGAGTACCTGTTTTATCGTTTTTGGATTTTGTCGTGTCGCAAATTGGTTCTTTGATTTCTGACGTACATGAGTGGTCGGTGATAGTTAATTTTCTAACAACATGTTGGTTTTATGAGTACATCAAAGTCAAGAACATCAATGTTAAACCCAATTGGTTACACAAGACAATATAAAAGCGGTTGTAGTAGTCTATGTGAAGTAAGTTTATGTAATTTGTAAAATGTAACTTGGTATAATTATTGGGTACTAGTTTCTTGCTACTTTTGTTTTATGTTTTTAATAACATAAAACCTTTGCTGTAAAAAAATTTTAAGATATTTAAATGTATGTTATACGTGGATAATTATGTTGAATATAACTACAATCTACACGTATATTTATATGCATCACTTTAACTGCTCTAAAAAATTAATCAACGTCGATTATAAGTAGACATAATTTGTAAAAGTCAATCATAATTTATAAACAGATTTTGTTATAAAAATTTCAAAAAATAACAATGCAAACATCCTTAAAATGAAATAATGGGAAACACCCCTTTTTGAAGAAATGTGTCAACAAGGTCGAGACTCATGATTGTGTGATGGAAATAAATGACAAAAAGATGGATGACTATGAATAACTAAGTACCCAAAGTAGGTAATACTAGACAAGAGTGGCTCTTGATGCATGTGGAGGATAAATGTGTTTGTCAAGTCGTCAATGCAAACTTTTCTAGTTGGATAATTGTCTCATTGGCAATTGACCATGTAGATTAGGAGTCTAAGATGTTGCACCGCAACATGGTGGCAATTTATACGCGACTAGTGGTAACGCGGAAACTAGTTTAAATTTAATGGATAACATCTTCGTACCATCGAAACAAATAATTGAGATACATGCTGATCTAGTGTCTTTTTTTAATGGCGGCATATTTAAAAATGTTTGAGTTAAATTCGATTTTGCTCCCTGAGGTTTGATGAAAATAACTATTTTCCTTCAAAAGATTAAAAATATCAATTTACCTCCGAAGGTTTCATAAGTTGTTTCAATTCAATCCAAAAGTTTGATAAGTTGTTTCAACTTGAATACAAAAAATAAAACTTTTGGACTGAAATTGATACAAATGATGAAACTTTTAGACTGAAATTGATGTTTCGAAACTTTTGGAGGAAAATGGTTACTTTTGTCAAACCTTAGAGAGCAAAATTGAAATTAACTCAAAATGTTTTGTGAAATGGTCTCAATGTACTTCTAGATATGTACACGACACATGAAAAATTAAGTACAAGATACTATATAACAATGAAATATATTTAAATTTCTCTAAAAAGAACGTAAGATGTAACAGATGGGCATGCTCAAAAGTGATAAATTAAATAGTTCTCATAAGTGAACTGGAAAGTATTTCGTTATTTTAACTTCCGTCATTTTATCTCTAAGGGGGCGTTTGGTTCACAGAATCATCAGGAATTGGAATTGGAAAATTTTTCATCCAAAATCATATTTTGTTGGTCAATGGATGGAATTGAAATTGGAAAATTTTCCCTCATTCATTGGAATTCACATTCCTTCCACTTACCTATAGAATGTTTAACAATCCAATGGAATGTTCAAAATTAAAATTCCAATTTCACTCAAAATTAACCAACCAAACACGTTGTCAACTTCAACAACATTCCAATTTCAATTCCAATTTCAATTCCATTTCCAATTCCTTTACAAAACATTCTGCGAACCAAACGTCCCCTAAATCTCATGCTATCTAGAATATTAATTCATCTTCAACTAGAGATCATGGAAGTTCCTGAATCACTAATCCTCATCTTATGTACTTCCCTCGTCAGGCTTAAAACATTATCCTTTTTTAGAAAAGACAAACAAAATTTGAACCTGTAACTTTCATTAAAAATTACCATTTACGGGGTGACATAAATAGTAAATACAACCAAGCTAAATGCGTGGAGGTGAAAAAGGACACCAATTTAGAGGGAATAATTTTCACTTGGGACGATAAGAAGGAAGGGAGGCTAAGGGTCAAAATCCACTCTGAGTGAAAATGTCAATAGTTGAGGTTGAACATGTCATGTGGATTGACTCAGAGAACACTTTCTTTGAACTTCTTCATAGTAAATGCTTTAATTATGATTTAAATTTAAGAACAATACTACTGTAATAATAATCAAAATACGTATGAACATCTTAGGATGTTGTATACATTATAAAAGTATTTTTCAAGTCATTTTCAACCTGTTCGACGCATTCCCCTTTAAGCTGAGTTTTAGTTTATACTGATATATACATTTGACATAAAATACAACCCAAATTGACTTATTCATAAAATTCAAACAGAAATCACGAACCTTTTATAGTAGTGGTAAAACAAAACCAATTGTGTTTTTGTGTGCTTGATTTTCATCGGAAATTCAATTGTTATTTGTTTAATGGGTATGATAATGAAGTTATGAGTTTGGTTCAAATATCAAAAGTAAAATGCTTGTTAATGTAAACTTGTAAATGGGCTTATGAATTAAATTTCAAGCTCAGAAGTCTACAGAATACAGATGCACAAAACCCATCAAGAAGGTGGGATTATTAAAAAGATTCCCGTTGACCATTGTCGTTACCTATTTTCAACAATATCTCATGTAACAAACTAAGCACACCATCAGTCCTTTAGGGTTTGATTTCTAGCCAAAAACATGTCGGAGCACCACTGGTCAACATGAGTTAAAAATGAATTAAACAGTATAGAAAATTAGAAAAAGTGAATTCTAATCCAAACTATAACAGTATAACCTATTGATTGATAATAATTTATATTCTTCATTTGACCGATAAGACTTCTAACTTTTACTTTTGATCCGGTGACAATCTCAACATAATTATCACATATTCACACTCAATTTGCATTTATTTCCGCTTGATTTGGATTGTTTGTTTTTTTATTTCGTTTATAATCATTATTATGAGTGAAGTCGGGTAAAAATAAGTGTTATCGGGATTGCTATTGGTAACAAATTGAAAATAAAAAACATCACTGGTCAAATTGTTAATAAATGGATTGTTATCAGCCAATAGAAAATAGTTTATATTATTACAATTCAATTTGACAAAAAACTATTATATGAAAGTTTAGTACTAAAAAATATTATTTAATTTTGGTATAAAAAATATACAGCAGCTGTTAAGTTCAATAAAAAGTGCTACAAAAGTTTTGATGTAAAATGTTATAAACCAATTTAAATTAATATGTCATCATAATTTGATACAACAAATGTTACATGTTATAGAAAATTATACAAATAATTAATAAATTTAAATAAGCATTTTATGAGTTAAACCATTATAAAAATGAAAGAAAGGTGGTTTTACTTTCACCAGCATATAGGTTATCATGATATTCTTAACAAGCCCTCAAATTAAGCAATGAAAACCTCTTCCTTTATGGGTTAAAGTTGGTTAGATGTTACCAACATTAACTAACCAACTTTAGCCCTTGTTATTCTAGTAAGGTAGTTTTAGCATTTAACACATTCATTATTTAAAAAAAAAAGGTCCAAATGTGTGGCTTTTTGACTTGTTACACAAGGCACTTGACCTATCCATTTCGACATTGCTACAAACATCATCCATTTCGGTAGGATGAAGTATTAATCAGAAAGAAAACTAATCAGCAAAAGAACAATCAAAATCCAATAAAGCATTCATGATTACAAGAGTGTTACTTAACAAATTTACAAAGATGACAATAATAGCATGATATTTGCTTATTACCTAGTATGGCATGATCAACCAGATTTGAACAGCAACACTGCTTTTGAATCCAGGTAGAAGTAGACAAAGTGATTTGTCTCATGAGTTACATAAGAACCTGCACAAACAAACTCTAAACATTAACTTTCATCACAATCAGACTATTTAAATACATTTACTTATATACAAACTCACTAAACATGTAAAACTTAGCCGATCAACTTATACATTTCCTCTAGCAAGCATATGTCATACACCAAAATTCAGATATCAAAACTGCACTAACTTTTATTTTGGTGTGTCTAAAGATTACCACAAGATTTCCTTTTCCTGATCTTTCCTTTGCAGATTACCATTTTACCCCTTTTAGTCATGGGTGAGGAGTTAAAGACATGTTCAAGGTGGTTTAGTATCCTCATTCCAGATATCTTTCCAAAGATCGAACATAAGTTTGTACATCCACAGTAGCACAATACCACAGAGATTTAAATATTTGATACCTCAACAAACATTAACTCACCATACCCATGCTTATAATTACAAAGGTATCGCTTCATTTTAAAGATTAGAGGTAAAAGTGAGTTGGCTCAAATAATCAACAAGAACATCATGTTATGTGTAGAACAAAAACCATATCAGGCAATTAAGGTTAGTTGAAGTTAAAAATGGCCTTGTTTAAAAGAGGTTACGATAAGCAAGTAACTAGAATCAAGAACTGAAACATGTAGCAGACTATATTTTTATTTGATAAGCTATCGAGTCAACTCCTACTACAGAGGATTAAAGTATATTTGAAAAAACAAGAAGTACCCATGTTTATTGTATATTCAATATAGTCGGGCAAAACAATGTCTGACAGCAAAAAGTAGTTCTCCATCAGACCATCATTTCTGCATAAACCAACCGATGTTTATGTCTTCTTCAACTTAATCAATAAGCCTTCACATTTGCACCTATGTCATGTGATTCTATGCACATTGTGAAATCCAGATCTACACAGCTGCGAGAATCTTCACATTGATTGATATAAGAATCTTAGCAAAGATCATCAGTCATAAAAAAAATTGTTGATCTTTGTCAAGAAACATATTAATCGGTGTGTGTAATATTTCAAACGTCTTTGTAGTTATCAACAATGTTTGTTTGTGACCAGTTTCATTCTTCTGTCTACTTAAATACTTAAAGGTATGAAACAGAAAATTAATATTACAATCAAATAATAAAGGATCCTAAGAATCACAAACAGAAGCACACATTTCATCCCCTAATTTTCCAAATGATCATCAATCACATGTATGGTACCAAAAGGCTACTACTTTACTGTTACAACTTCCAGATATGTAGCACATACAGATTCAACCTAGATGACTAGATCTACATCCCCAAATCCACCAACCATTGCTAAATTAACCTAGAACTTGCAACTATCGAACACAATAAAGCAGATAAGATCATCTGATCATGATCTCACACCATAAGCAAAGCAAATCAAGTGCATTGTATACAGCTTACCGAAGTTTTTCCCAACGATACAATGCCAAGTAGGACCATGCTTCTTATCAAACTCTTTCTTTATCTGCTCCGCAACATCCTTTTCAACACTCAGATTCTCAAACGCCTGTGCATGCGTGATCCACACTCCGATCAGAAAGTTCAATTACATGAAACATGAAGCAAATCAATGGCATAGAATGCACAATCATAGGGTTTCAGCAATTGAAATAGAAAGGGGGATAAAGTATTACGGAAATGGCGATATTAACGGCTTCAGTTTGCATATCTTCCTTCATATCGGCGCTCTTGATGACAACCTTCCGGCTGCCGGAAGAAGAAGAGATCGAAGGTGGCGATGCATTGGTTTTCCGATCATCGCCGACGAAGGATATCTTCCGCTCTTCACTCATCTCGTGTTTTTAAGAGTAGAAAACGGATTAAATGCCGACACCATACCATATTATTTTAGCCCCAAAGACACTTATTTAACATTTTTTTACATGTAATACGAGACGTAAGGTCGAATACAATGAAAGTTAGGAAAAATTTAAGGGGCTATTAGAGCGGTTATACACCTGTATAAAACTATACGAACCCCTACAATGTGTATAGAGTTATACGACTCGTATAAAAATCTAGAATGTTAATTAATAATTTGATGATTTCCCAATAACCACACCCTTATTTTATCATTTGTAACGCATAGCCTTTTTTATCTCGTTTTGTATGCATCTTTGTAATTATGTATCGTGCATCAATTTGAAGGTATTCTATTGGTGTATTTATGTGTTTATGTATTTAGAGGTATCAATTTGATTTTACATTTTTATTGTTATTTGTATTTATAGAATTTAGAATACAATTAAAGTGGAAATCAAGGATAAATAAAAGTGTAGAAATAGACAAAACTATTTTATTATTTATTGTAATTAATTTATAACACTATACACAACACTAACCTATTATTTTTCTCTCAAAATGAAGCGCCCAAGAAAATCCATGCATTTCATATCATCATCACTTTGTAGAAGTTATTAATGTATTAAAAAAAATTTAAATGCATATAGGTAGTGCGATTGTCTGTGGGAAAGGATGGGAGTACGTGAAGTAGCTCATTTAAGGGGAAAATTTATAAAATAGCAATCAAGTTTTAAAATTGTCCTAATTAGGTCATTCATAAACTTTTTTTGTTTCAATCAGGTCACTAAAGTTTATTTTGATGTTTCAATCCTATGTATTTAACCTGAATAGCAGGTAAAAAACTTAAAAAACTTAAGTTTGGGTGGGTGATGGTGGTCAGTGACGGAGTTAAAGGCAATGGGGCGGTTGCAGATGATGGAGGCGCGATTTGGGTGGGTCGCAGAAGTTTGGGGCGACAGTCGTGGGGGGACGACAGTGATAGTGTGGTCGGAGGTGGTCAAAGGTGGAGGGGAGAGGGGTGTTCGAAGGTGAAGATGTGGAGGAGAAGAGCGGTCGATGGTGCAGGTAGAGGAAGATGGGAAAAACAGTTAACTGTTAATCAGATTAATTACATAGGATAGAATACCAAACCAAAGTTAAATGACTTAATTAGAATAGTTAGAAAAATGAGTGGCTTGATTGTAACACTTCTAAAACTTGATTACTACTTTGTAAAGTTTTCCCCTCATTTAATGGAGAAAGTGAAGCGTGCTAGATGTGCGGCTCCTACAATGATGGACATTCCATATGCAACTCATGTTCTAAATTGTTTAAGACCGCCTCCAACACAACACTTGTGAGGGCTGCACGTATTGATAATGTTGAATATGTGAGTACCGTTCTTGAGTACATGTTGTGTTTAAGTTTTATTTATTATATTTTTTTCTTCTCACCTAGTCTAATTTTAATATTATATAAAGTATATAATGTGAGTCGAATTGCAAAGGATAAGTAAGTACAATAGTATTCGAGTAAAATAAGTTTGTGAAAAAAATTTGTAAAAATTTAATTTAAAATGCTAACTAGGCCTATGGGCGAAAACGCTATGCAACAGACGAATAATACTCAAACATGTGATAAGAAACTTAATAAAAAAAGATTGTAGATATATAAGAAAGTGACAATTTGTGCAATTTACTCATTTTTCAACAAAAATTTTAAAATATTAGTAAAGAAGTCATGCTAATCTTGACTACGATTGTGCCTTCGTGCCAAACTCCCATTAAACAAAGGATAAAACAGGTTTGGTAAGTATGAGTTCATTGACCATCATCTGACAAAACTGTGAGTCAGATTCATCATCCATATATCTTCAAATCAATCAATTCGAATACATCAAACTTCATAATTTACGATTCACACCCAATTGATTCATATTCATCATATTTCTATCGAATTTTGCTTATCAATCGGATCAGATCATCCACAATATGCTGTTATCTCGCCGGATTATTCGAGGGAGGTGGTGGAACGCCGGTAGGAGCTGCCGGAGCTACCTCAATTCGACGCCTACAACGACGGTGGTGGCCACTGAATTGAAGACTCGTGTGATTACCCAATTTTCAAGTGTAGCTCCGACTTCTTCAAAGTCAAAGTTTGACTGCTCTTACAAGGTTAATAATTTTGAATTTGTTTGCCAATTTTTGATTTTTTAGCAGATTGAGGTTTAATTGCATAAGGTATTAGTTACATCTATGATTTATGTGTAGATCAGTGTTTTCAATTTAAGGTTTTGTGCATGCATTGGCTTATGTTGACTTGTATACAGATGTTTAGTTTGATGATATGAAAAACTGTTGCAATAAAAGGCTGATGAAGGATCATTCACTTGAGAATTTTATTTTAGAATGTATACTTTGTAACTAGACATTCTATTGAGTTTTTGGTCAAAGAAGCCACTTTCAGAATCTGATGTAGTTATGTTTACATAGATTAATTCACATTTAGATGATGCCAAAGGTAATATGTTAATTTATACACAAAATTTTGTGGTAACTTAGTTTTATGTGATGTTATTGTGTAGTTGAACAATCTGTACAGTATCAAGGGGCATTACTTTTCAACTGATGCACTAGAAAGTCGATCCGTTAACGGCATTGTTGACATACCCTTAGCACAAACAGGTGAAGGTATCGCGGAATGCGAACTTCTCAAGTGGTTTGTTCAAGAGGTGAGGTATTTAGATTTATATATCAAACACGTCTTCGTTTAATTGATATTAAAATGATGAATGATACTTTGATTACATGATTAAGTTGAGTTTACCCAAATAAATCTATCTTGTTAGGGAGACGAAGTTGAAGAATATCAACGTCTTTGTGAAGTTCAAAGTGATAAAGCAACCATTGAAATAACAAGTCGGTATAACGGGAAAGTTGCTAAAGTCCTACATGTTCCTGGTGACATTATAAAGGTAGTTTTCATAGTGATTACCTTTGTAATTGGTTTATTATCTGTCTTTTGTAATGGAACATTTTGTATTATCCCAGGTTGGTGAAACTCTGTTGCAATTAACAGTTGATGATTCATCAGTCCCATACGACGGTGCTGAGTCATCACTAGGTTCTGATACATCTGATTCTGATGTCCACAAACCAGAGGCTAAAAAGATTAGAAAAGGTGAAGCTTTATGCACCCCTGCTGTTAGAAGCCTTGCAAAAGAGCATAATATTGATATTAATGATGTCACTGGGACCGGTAAACATGGAAGAATATCAAAAGAAGATGTTCTCAAATATGCTATAGAGAAAGGAATTATTGAAGATAAACCTGCATTATTTAATCCTGGTTCTATCGAACCCATGACGGGACCTGAAGAAAAGCTTCATGAGATAGCCGAGTCACTTTATCAGGATAAGATACTCACGCTGAGGTACTTCTAAATAACTTTATAAACTTGATTATATTAACAATAATGAGATTAATATATGTATTTGCAGGGCTTATCAACGCGCTATGGTTAAGTCAATGACTGCAGCTGCAAGTGTACCTCACTTTCACTTTGTGGAAGAAATAAACTGTGATTCACTTATAGAGCTGAAATCAGCTTTCCAAAAGGAAAATCCCGACCCAGACATCAAATTCACGTTCCTCCCCGTTTTAATCAAATCGCTTTCCATGGCGTTGACTACACATCCATTAGTCAACAGTACCTTCAATTTGGAAACTTATGAAGTCACACTAAAAGGTCCATAATCCATATACTTCATCACTTCTTTTTTAGTAAATTTCCTCTGATCACTGATCTTCATATGCATAATATTTGTTAACCATTATAGGATCTCACAACATTGGAATTGCAATGGCTACACCATCTGGACTTGTAGTACCAAACATTAAAAATGTCCAATCTCTTTCCATATTAGAGGTCAGTAGTTGATCTTTCAACAGTTTTAGCGCGCCTCGAGCGAGTATTTGATATAATATTTGTAAATGACTATGCAGATAGCTCAGGAATTATCACGCCTGCAAAAATTAGCATTGGCAAACAAGCTCCCACCTGCAGATATATCTGGTGGAACCATAACTCTGAGCAATATCGGGTCGATTGGTGGGAAATTTGGTTCACCTCTCATCAATGTTCCTGAAGTTGCCATTATAGCTCTTGGAAAAATTCAGAAAGTTGCTCACTTTGGAGATGATGGAACTGTTTATCCAGTCTCTCTTATGACGGTAATCTTTAATAAACTGATTTAGCTTATCGTATAAAGTTGTGCTGTTTTTGGTTTTTTATAGAATAAATTAACTTATTTTGATTGATTTAACTTTAGGTAAATATAGCAGCTGATCATAGAATTCTGGATGGAGCAAATGTTGCATTGTTCTGCAAAGAATGGAAGGCATACATTGAGAAACCAGAGTTACTGTTGCTGCACATGAGATGATTTGTCACTAATTTTAATCCTTCTAAGCTTAATATTATGTCAAGAAAATGAATATTTCTCACAAGCTGTTAGGGAACGTAGGCTTGTGACGAGTTTGTGGGATAATTTAAGAGATGTCAACTGTTCTTCTGATTAAACGCTGATTACAGTGTGCTTTGTTTGTTGGTTCAGGCCCTAATGAATCTTTCGAACTCACTGAAACAATATGGATCAAAGTTTCTCACACACAAAACAAAAAGAATGAAACTGGTAAATTCTAAACTTACCACTCTGCAAATTGAACGGAATAAACAAACTCCCATAGACCCATTTTACCCATTCAAATATATCCGGTTTGCTACCAGTGACCCGCTTCAACCCGATCAAAATTATTTCCTACATTGTTAGCGCGTTTTTATAAAGAATTCAGTTAAATCCATCGGCCATCAATTGCCCGTCGCTTTATTTTTGATATATTTTTACTTTATTATAGGGAAAGTGATTATAACCGTGGGTTTAACTATAAGACTATGTGTAATGGTTGTTTAGTTAAAATACTACCTAAATGTTATGTATATAAAAATCATATCACTAAAGCTTTTTTTGAATTAAGTGTGGTGGTTAACTAGTGTTTGAAATCTATATTGATACAATAATATAAGAAAAGTTGTGTTTGGCGCTCGTTAAGGGTTTGGCGTCATCTGGGTTTGAACCTCTTTTTAACTATCATATAATGATATTTGGAGCACCACTTGTGTTCATATTATCATGTTTGGTGTCCCAAAAATATCCACTACGTCCGGTCCGGTCTAATCATGTGCTTCTTGGAAGTCTCAACTCTCAAGTCTCTTCTTGAACATAAGAGATCACAAAATTTAATAGTGTATAGTGACAGTTTTGGTTGAATTTAGTGACACATTTATGCAACATGGTGTAAACATTTAATGACAGATATTTGATCAAATACGTGTATTATATTTTAATTTTTCTTTAACAGTTTTCCCCTTACACTTTTTTTTATCATTTTTTATATCTTTTTTTTATAATAAAATAGTGTTAAGAATTGTGAGTTCAGCGATGGCGTTAAATCATTAAATATTTGACGTTAAAACGTTAATTAGAATAACATTGTTGACTCTTCACGCGTTACAACTTGCCTGCATAGGGTGGCGTAAGCATGACTTAGTTTTCATGTGTTGCAAGGTAAACATTACTTAAATTTGAATAAATTTATATTACACCGATGGTCAAATTCATGAAAAAAACTAGATTTAAGCTAACATAACGGCATTGTAAAGCCGTAAATTTACACTAATAATGTTCAAAACCTTATATAAACAATTAAACAGTTTAAAAAATTAGCATTAAAACAACAAACAACAAAAAATTAGCATTAGCGTAAATAAAATTAATTTAAAAACTCGAAACCGTAAAACCTTAATATCGAAACAACAAATTCATTAAAAGAAGTTAGCAACAAAGAAAATGAAATAGATATTAAAAAAACAAATGTAAAAAATTTAAAAATAATAATTAAAACATAACAAAAGTAACTGAATTAGGCTTGAACCCACGTTAGGCCAAACCAACTCTGTGGGCTTAAGCCTCTAATATTCTAAGTTCGTATTTATTAATCCATTTCAGTCATTAAACTAGTATGGAACAGCTTCATAGGACACCAACCTTTATCTAGGAATCCTCGACCTCATCCCGAGCCCACGTCCATTGATGCGCTCCTCCTAGTACTAAAGTAACCCCATCAGCTTCATGGGAGTGGCCTCAGCCAGATTGAAAACCACCTCGATGGAAGGTATCATAATCATATTTCGGTGACAGACTCCGAAGTATTTTTGCCATTAGTTTTTGATACATGAGTTCTTCTCCGTAGGACCTTTGTCGTCCCATGTTGTCCATGACCCGCAAGAAATAATTTCTTATGGTCTCATCATCTTTCATAGCTAGATGATTTGAGAGATGTCAGCCAGTGGCGGAGCTTGAACCAAAGTTTAGTCTAATGAAATTTGAATAACGAAAAACAATTTATATTATCTAATGAAAAAGTCAGATTTAAGCAAACATGCCTTGTGAAGTTGTGAATTTATACTGATAAAGTTCGAAGCTTTATATAAACAATTAAACCATTTAAGAAATTAACATTAAAGTGACAAAAAATAAAAATGTTCAAGAAAAGCAAAATCAAAGCAAATATATAGCGCTAATAAAATTATATAAAAGCTCAAAACCATTAAAAAAACTTAATATCACCAACAAGAAATTTATTAAAAAGGTTAGTAATATAGAACATGAAATAAATTTGAAAAAATATATATATAAAAATAAATTAAAAAATGATAAAGAGTAAGCCTTGAACCAACGTCGGGTCAACCCAACTACGTAGACTTGGACCACTAATAAAAGTTCAAAGTTATTACTCAATTTCGGTCACTATAATGGTATAGAACTCTTCATTGCCACCAACCTTGTTTTCAGGGACAAATGCATAAAACATGTTAATTGCATGTTTATTGAATCAAGAACTAAAATTGCATATATTATTTCCCTTAAACATTTTTATTTTGTATATTTATCTAATTCAAAACCGGAATCGAATATATTCCCTTCATTGGTTTAAAAAAGTTCAGAGTTACCCATTTTGTTTTATTTTATTAAAAATGAATTTATTCAATGACTATTTTACCTTTATTTATAAAAAAAACTTAAATTTTTTTTATATTAATCCCTTTTCAATTGGTTTTTTTCATTCTTTTTTAATTTTTTATTTGTTTTTTTTTTCTATTATGTTTTGATAAGGAGACTTTTAATTTCTCGATATTTTTTTTTATCTTTTTTGCATTTTTACTAAGTTCTTTATGCATTACGGTTCCAAAACATCATAAAAAAAAACAATCAATAACAAACGACACTACGATCTCCAAAATGTCAACAAAAAAAAAAAAAACAAATGTAATGTTTTTTGATGAGTATTTTTGTCATGAATTTTAGGTAACCATTGGACTAAATCTTTGATATTTGTTTTCATTTTATTAAATCAAAAGTAGTGATAAAAAAATGTAGGCTAAACATAGATGGAAATGAAAAAGCACAAAAAAAACGGATTTTAATAATCCAAATTATTGACTATTGGCCAATAATAATCCCAACTAATGATTTTGTTAATAATAATAGTCCAGAATATCTGTTCGTTAACTTTGTTAGTTTTTTTATGATGTATCACATGACATGGCACGTGACATGACGTATAAAATATTATAATTAAAAATATAAATATATTACTAAATTCTTTTTTTATAGAAGATCATTTTTTTAAATTATTCAATGTAACGCTTTAGTCGCTGCTTGAGTAGCTTGGAGATAAAAATGCGTAAAAATTAAGTGATATATTTATATTTTTTATTTTATTTATGCAATAAGTTATGTCACTTGCCACGTCTCGAGCAATGTCGCGTGTCACGTAATAAAATTAAAAGTTGTGATTAATACTGGTCAAATTATTTGTTGGGACTAATATCGGGCAAAAGAGAAAATAAAAATCAGAAAATTAAATAAAAAATTCAGCATAGGTAAATTTATAAAAAAGAAAATTATCAAGAAAGGTGATATATGCATTTTTTTAATTTTAGTTGGCTAAATATGCAACTAAAAAAATTTATGGAGGTGATATATGTAATTTTAGTCTTTAGTTGGGTGAATATGTAAATAAGAAGCTTTATAAGGAAATGTATAATATTATTGCCCCTTGTTTTTAATATACAGTAAAATTTATAACTTATTATCCTCCTATTTGTGTAAAATCCAATGACCGACAATCCCCGAAAACCACCCAATAATAATATATTATATTTTGTTGATAAATTACGAGAGGACAGCTGACATTTGTTGACTTTGATTCCATGGTTCAATTTCGTGAATGCAAACAAAAACGCAAAACACATTCTCTTATAGAGAATCAAAGGGATGCATGATAAGTGTAAGTAGTTTTCCATCACGTAGCTGACATGTTATTACTATTCTGCTGTGATATTATTACGACAGTAACAATTTAGAACTAGTGTATAGTGTGACCATTTTGGTTGAATTTAATGATAGGTTTAAACAAAATGGTTCAAACATATAGTGATAGATAAAACTCCACCGCATTTATATATGTCATTTAAGTGCTTATTGGTGCCCAATTACAACTGACTTCGATCTCGGGCCACTGCTTCATCTTTACCTGAGTAAAACCACAATCTCAAAAACCAACTCGAGACACAAGCAAGGTTAGAAAGATTTGTTTGTAGAATCTGTTAAAAGTACAAGCACTAACTCGCTCGCATGTAACGTTGCATAGGCGATGGGCGGATAGTCTCTGATGTGGTTTGGCAAAAAGTTGGACCAGAAGATCTCAAAGGCATCTAGAAATTTCAGACAATCGCTATAGAGGATGGCAAAAAATATTCGTTAGTAGGTGGTCTTTGAAAAAAATATCCAAAAAGCCGACTGTGACTCTCTAAAATATGTAACATGTTTTAAGATGACCATAAAAATTAGTTTGAAACCATTTACTAAATCAATTAAATTATTATTAAAGACATATTTTGTATTATAGTTTTTCCTTAACAATTTTGCCTTACTTGTTTTAATTTTTTATATTTTTTAAAAATAGTTTTTTTACTCTATAAAAAAAGATGACACATAAGATCATTACATTCATTCTCACCCAAATTTTTCTGTTTCTCTCTCCTATTAAATAATCACATTAATTACTAATAATATTATTTAATTTTTTTAGATTAAAATAGTTTTTTAATAAATTAAGAAAAAGATATTTTTATTAGTGTTAATTCTAAATAAAAATAAAAGTTTATAAAATAAATTTTATTTATAAAACACCAAACTTTTTTATAAATACGAAATATTTTAAATTTTGTGTATTTAAAAAGTAAAATTTTTATAATAAAAAATAATTAAAATTGGGAGTTATAATAAGAAAGTTTTTAAAAATAACATTTTATTAAAAAGTTTGTTTTAAGAAAAATGTTTAATTATTTCCGAAAAAACAACAAAAATGTTTTAAAAAATTAATATCATTATTTTAATACTGATAGTCATTATTTAATTTCAATCATATCTTATATCTGAATATCATTTCAGAAATTCTTATTTAATTTAATATTTTATTTTTTCAACCCGTGTAATACACAGGTTTACTAAAACTAGTTTTTATAATAAACTAGTTCCCTCACCCCCTCCCGTGCTGCACGACGAGAGTTTTATTGATTTTTCTTCGCGCTAGTACTGAAACCACTTCTGATAATACCAATGCTAACAACGATGTTTTCCGCTCTTAATAGGTTCAGTTCGTCACGATACCACAAAGGTAACTGCACCTGCTTTAGCATGTGAAACCAAATAAATACTTGATTTGAATACAAATCTGTTATCAAAAAAAGTTTATATCAAGATGTCGTCCAAAAAAAAAAACTAAAGAAAGGTGTGTATTTTGGTTCTTTAAAAAGTTAACGGAAAAAGTTATTATAAACAAAATAATTAGAAAATGAAACGAGTTTAATACGTAAATTATATAGTATGATGGATGAAAATGAACGGATTTAATACTGTATCTCTTTGTGTTTGAGTGAAGATGAGAACATCGATCAACTTTTCCTTTCTTGTCTGGTCTCAAGTCGAGTTTGGCTCATGCTCAAAGATTGGTGCAAGCTTTTAGGTGATTTACCTTCAAATATAAGCGGCCTACTGCTCCTTCCTAACTCTACTTGCTGATCGTAAGGTGGCAATAATGTTTCTTGTCCATAATCGCCACAACGATTTGGTGCCTTTGGAAAGAAGAAACCGTAAAATATTCAACAATGAATTTCAAGGGCACACCATAATCATGAAAGATATTAAAATGCTCTCATATTTATGGTTGAAAAATAGTGGAAAATTTAGTCATCTAAAGAGGGGAAATTGATGTTCTTTTACGTTTTAATATCATCCTATGTAATATGTTTCCTTTTGTTAAACCTAGCTTCTTGCTGGGTTGCTTAATGTACGATGTTGTTAAAAAAAACAAATCATATAAGAACAAACTTTGACACTTAAAATTTCCGAAAGTTACTTGTGATATAATATTAATGAGTAAAATAATAATACTTTGTTTGTTTGATATGCATTTTGATGCAAATTGCATATAATTAAGAATACTGTTTTTAAAGAGATTGGTGTATTTAGTCCATAGATGATAGGGTCCATGACCACGACTCGATGTTTGGTTTTTAGTGTTAAAAAAAGCTATTATATCCCTTTCATAGAAAATGAAACTTTCCTATTTATCATTGTTCAATTTTTCTTATACAGATATAATTCTTATAACATATTATTGCCCCATTTTTGTACAATCTAATAAACCACAATCCCAAAAAACCATCCCACGGTAATATTTTGATGATAAGATTACGTAGGGACAGTTGACATTTGTTGACTTTTGGTTCCATGGTTCTTATTTCGTGAATGCAAGCATAAACGTAAAATATATTCTTGTGAGAACAAGAGATATGCATGTTGAGTGTAGATAGTTTCCCATCACATGGCTGTCATGTTATTACTGTCACTCACTATACTAACCGATTATACCTAGCATACATAACTTGTAAGTCTTTTCAATAAAAACTAAAAAACTATATTACTTGTTGTCTGATTTTGATTGATTGGAAATCTATCAACTGTTGCCCACGTTAAACTCATGCCCGTGCGGGCCAACGGCTGAGATACTAAGGACGGATCATGGTCAATAAACACCAACCTCCTTTATCATTTATGTAAAACGTATAACATAAGTCTTCTCTTTAGATGAAGGACACCATTTAATCATTTTTTCTCTGACAAGTAACATCACATAAAAATTAAAAATGCTAAACTAAAAGTCGTCTGTCGATTATAATTTCCTCTTTTCTCACGCTACATAAGTCTGTTATATGATGACTTTAACTATTTCTTCTGTTTTTGATTGAAAGTTTAGCTACCGAACCCGACCCTACCCGAATATTCTAATCACGTGTTGATAGAAATCCAGACACCGAAAAAAATTGACGCCCCTGGTTGAGGGGAGTGGTGTTGAATGAGCCACATCACCCACTCACTCCCTCTTTCACAGACTATAAATCTATAACTTCATGCCATTACAGTTATCCAAACCTCAATCCCCAAATCTCGATCAAAGATGGAAGCAATCGATCACAAAACAATCGCCATCAATGGCATCAACATGCACATTGCAGAGATGGGTCAAGGCCCAATTGTCCTACTTCTTCACGGTTTCCCGGAGCTCTGGTACTCATGGCGCCACCAGATCCTCTTCCTCGCCGCCCACGGCTACCGCGCCGTCGCGCCCGACCTCCGTGGCTACGGCGACACCACCGGTGCACCTTTAGAAGACCCCACCAAGTTCACTGCTTTGCACATCGTCGGTGACTTGGTGGCACTAATCGACGCCATTGGTGCAGATAAGGTGTTTGTTGTTGGGCATGACTGGGGTGCGATTATCGCTTGGAGGATGTGTTTGTTTCGACCCGATAGAGTCAAAGCGTTGGTGAATTTGAGTGTTCATTTCACTCGAAGAAACCCTCATCGGAAAGTTTTGGAGAATTTTCGTCATGCCTATGGAGATGATCACTACATTTGCAGGTTTCAGGTGACATTGGTGTTCAATTACTTTGTGATTTTGATGATAAACAACTGAACAAGAAATTTGATAACTTTTTATAGGAACCTGGAGAAATTGAAGGTGTATTTGCAAATCTTGGAGCTAAACAAGTGATCAAGAAGTTCTTGACGTATCGTGATCCTGTTCCTTTTTATTTTCCTAAAGATAAACCCGTGGAAGATGCAGATCATGCTCCAGTCGTCTTGCCATCGTGGTTAACCGAAGAGGATGTCGATTATTACACGAAGAAATTCGAGCAAACGGGCTTCACCGGAGGAGTAAACTACTACCGTTGTTTTGATCTGTAAGTCCTCTTGTAAATTCTTTTGTATCAACCAATTTTTTGTCACGGGTTTTAGTCGTGGAAACAACCACTTACAGAGATGCAGGGTGACGTGGAGCCCACGCATGCAGGAGCCTTATGCACTGAGTTTGTTAATATCAATATGGCATTGATCATAAGTCGCGGTTTTATGTTCAAATTAATATTGAAATCTTTCTTGTAGAAACTGGGAGCTAGAAGCACCTTGGACAAATGCTAAAGTAAATGTACCAGTGACGTTTGTTGTTGGGGACTTAGATTTGGTGTATAATATCCCAGGGGTCAAAGAATACATACACAATGGTGGATTTCATGAAGATGTGCCTATGTTGGAGGAAGTTGTTGTGATTGAAGGTGCAGCTCACTTCATCACTCAAGAAATCCCTGATAAAGTTAACAAACACATCTTTGACTTCCTCCAGAAGTTCTAAAACCTTTAGGATTTGCTTGTTGAATGGTCCATTCGGTTCCATGATCTCATGAAGTCAATAAACACATTCGATCTTTGTGTAAATCGTATCGAATGATTGAATGAATGATTAGATTTCTGTCACTGTTCAACCTTTCGTCGACGCTTATTCCTTCTAAGTTCAACCTTTACCGTAGTGATTAGCATTTAGCAACGGATCGTAAGATATTATGTAGGCAAAGAAAACTTTGTACCAGATAACAAAAGACAGATCTCATAACACAACTTTATTTTAGTCAATACATTGCTTGAGGATACATAGCCTCGAACAAAATCTCAATCATATAGTAGGGTCTGGAGAGGGTGCAATGAATATACATAGTAATAGGCATAAAATATTAAAATTTTTGTAGAAATTCGAGTATGTGTTTGTTGACTTCATCAGGTTTCTCTTGGTTGATAAAGTGCGCTACACCTTCCATGACAACAACTTCCTCCAACAACGGAACATCTTTTTTAAACCCATCACCAACGATATAGTCCTTCAAGCCTGGCATATGATAGGTCAAATCCAAGTCTCCGATGATGAATTTCGTTGGCACCATCACTTTGGCACCACGCCATGCGGCAGTGAGCTCCCAACTCCTATAGATCATAAGCGAAATCAAAAATAGAATCAACTAAAGGACCTCACAAATCGAAGACTTTTATACATGTTATGTTATGTTATGTTATGTTATATACGAATGTTTTTTTTTTGTAACTTACAAGTGAAAAGCTCGATAATAGTTGACTGCACCGGTAATACCAGTCTTTTCGAGCTTGCTAGCGAAGTATTCAACGTCTTGTTCGGACAACCAAGGTGGCAAAGTGACAGGGGTATCACCAGGGGAATATCGAAATCCTTTACCTTTAGGAAAATAAATCTGATCGGGATCTCGGTATGCCAAGAACTTTTTCATAACCGTTTGAGAGCTCATTTTACCCAATTCAACTTCAATTTCTCCAGGTTCCTAAATCAATAAATGTATATGAATTATAAAAAGGAAAATTTTCTACACACTATGATACTACTAGACTAAACATGTTTATTTTGTATCAAAACTAAAATGTACCTGAAATCTGCTCATGTAGTGATCCTCTCCATATGCATTCCTCAGCATCGTGGCCATGTCGCCACTTGGGTTCCAAGGAATAAACGGCACGCTCATGTTCACCAAAGCCTTGACCCGATCGGGCCTAAACAAGCACAAATGCCAAGCAATGATCGCGCCCCAGTCATGACCCACAACAAACACCTTTTCGCCTTCCTTGGTGATAACATCAATGACCCCAATCATGTCACCCACCAAATGGTGGATTGTGAACTTTGTGGGGTCATCAATCGGCGCACCTGTCGTGTCACCATACCCACGAAGGTCTGGTGCCACGGCACGATAGCCACGATCAGCCAGATATATAATCTGGTGGCGCCAAGAGTACCAGAGCTCAGGGAAGCCGTGGATGAACAAGACCAATGGACCTTCACCCTTTTGTGCTATGTGGATGTTGAGCCCATTTGCACTTATTGTTTTGTGTTCTATCCCCTCCATATTGGTTTGTTTTTTGAGTTTCCACAGAGCAGAGATGTAGATGGGAAAATAGTTGGTTGGGTGTTTGAAATATAAATAGATATTTAGACGTGTGAGAGAGAGGTAGTCAAAGATATTAAAATTGTGTGTGAAGGCTCTAGAGGTATTCTACGTCAACTGGCTGCGATGTATGTCGGTTTGATATGCATGTATGATTAAGCGGTTCAAAAGGATCACGTCTCATGCAATATGTATCCCGTGTGACAATTTACTGGATTAATTATGATTAGATATTAAGTTGATTTTTAACTTTTTCTATAAAACGAACTAAATTTCATTGAAGGGTTTTATTGCGGCTTTGAATTGGGGTTTATTGTATATATGAAGGTTGGGAAATTTAGTGAAAGTTTTGGATTTAATTTGAAGAAAACATTCGTGAAATCATCCACAAGGACCATGTATTATTTATGACCGGTTTTGCTCACAATGGTGGATGACCACATCTTTCGTTTTTTTTTTCCCTCATGGGACGCCTCCCACTAGGCTTATTAATTGAGATTAGTATAAATATCTATGTATTGCTAGTTGAACCATTAAAAAAAAGTGTGACGTCAAAACGTTAATAAAAATAAGTATGTCGACTCACCACACATTACAACTTGCTTCGCACATTGCGGCGTAAAACGACTCAGTTTTTCTCATGCGTTGTTGTGTAAACATGATTAAGTTTTAAATGAAGTTCTAGAGTAAAGTAAAAACAACAATGTGTAAAGTCGTGAATTTACGCTAATAATATTAACTGCATATAAAAAAAAAACTATTTATAATAACCCGTCATTTTAGTTAAAATAATATGTTAGAGTACTAGCGTTTCATGACCATTTTAGTTGGAAACTTAGATGTTTAGAATAAAACCCTTGAGTTCCACCGCTCGATCGTGTTCTTAGAATTTCGAGGACGAAGTTAAATTAACGGGATAGAGATGAAATAACCTAAAGAAATTAAATATAGTAAAATTATCAAAACACAAACCTTAATGATAAAAAAAAAAAATAATAATAATAAATCAATATCAATACACAAAAAGGGGGAAAACGTGAGCCTGTATGTGAGCAAAGCTACTCATCCCCAATTCTTCTTCTTCTCCTTTATCCCCAACAAACTAACATCACCGAAGATTAGGCAACTTCAATCGTAAGCCCTATTAAATGGATCCCAACCCCAAAACCATTCTCACGAAAGCCCTCATCAATAGTCCCTTCTCATTTCTCGCTCGATCTTTCTGTTGGATTAGAAGCCGCTGTCGAACACCACCACATCGCAGGCTGTTGATCCTCGATTTAAATTCGTTAGATCTAGCTTTTGGAGTCGTAATTGAGGTAAATTAAGACCCCTGTTATTCTTGTTCTTTCTGTTATTTCCAATCTTCTCACATATAGAGTATGGCAATTGTGTTACAGCCACCATTTTGAAGAACCTGACCTCGAGACTTCAATTTGACTATCCCGTAAATCACACTTAAGGTAAATACTAGAAACCCCTTATACTATATTCTTAATCTTTGCAATTCTCTGAAAATCAACATGAAAGGTTCTATACCATAAAATAGACATCAAGTTTCCCCTTCATCAATTCTATAAACATCATGAAACAATAATAAATATTAGGGCAAGTAGGATTCTAAATTTAAAATAGACTATGATGTTAATTGTCCTTATTAGCATTTAAACAATTCAATGTTGCCTTACGAGGCTTCTGTTCTTTTAATATGCATGTTTTGGCTCCAAAAATAAAACCTTTTCTTTGTTCTTTTATTAACTGTATACATTAAATACCAAGCCAAAAACTCACTCAATAAAACTAGAAATTAATCTAAATTTATAAGACAATGAATTTATACAACAATGACCTGATGGGAAGCAGTCACTTTGATTAGTTAGTTACGTTGTAGTATTGGTAACTGTTTACATAATAGTAGTAAGTAGGTGGAATTCCGTTCATGTTCTGTTGGGTCAAATCTAGCTTAATTCTGAGTTCTCTTAACCTTATTCTATGTTGGGTCAACTGGGTCGGGTGATATCTGACGTGACTTACAAGGACTTATAATAGTTTTTTTTTTTTCACATTACAACCACATACTAAAGTCCTCTAAGTAGAGTTTGATTAAACCAAATGTTAATTTAAAATTTATAAAGGTGACCTGATGGGATTAGGTTGAGCTATTAGTTGTTTACATTTCTAAAAATAAAAATAAAATGTATTAATGGGTCAAATGGTTCTAATAATGTTTAATTGGGTTAGTTTTTGCTGCTCGTTTATCCGTCTTGAGTCAAGCACTGTGTATCTGTCTAGAGTTTAAGCACTTTTCAGTTCAATCAACTCCTACTAGTGCTGTGGCTGCTGGTTGCTGGTGTATTGAGTTGTTTCAGCCTGATGGAGTTACCATTGTACCACATCATAATCGTTTCCGGTGTTCCTTTCTTTTTGATTGACCCGTCAAATTCACAGCCACTTTAGTTTAACTTCATCAATAAATATAGGAGTGTCCTGACAATCAGATTTCATGTTCAAGATAATTAAATCCAAGGGTTTGACGTTTAGGGTTTCATTCATTATGTATTTCTTAGATGTTTCATATTAGATTAAGTCTTTATTCTCTTCTAACTCTTACAGACCCTCCAAATGACACTCACTGCAACTCATTTTTTTACCATACAGGGTATTTTAGGGCTGCCAATATGGTGGATCAGTAAGCAAGTTAAATAAATAAGACTCACTAGTTATATACAATATATATATATATATATATATATCTAAAATACATAACAATGAAATGTTAAATGTTGTACTCGTTGGTAGGGCATTTTGTGTTTAGTCCAATTATCTCAAGAATTCAGTAAATATACATACCAAAGTAACCAAGGACTCAATTATTAATGGGGTTAGAATTTTAGAGGATGACAAGTGGAATCGCTATTAAATAGTCCTAATCTAGAGTGCAAATAACTCGTTGTAGGTTCGTTAAACACGTCGGTGGGACTTTGAGACATTAGAAGCTAAGACACTCACTCAGGTACGGATGTTCTTTATTAATTTTATGTGCTCGATCTACTAAAAAATTATGCAACGTTTGAAATCATTCTGGTTGATCTATGACTCTCTCATATGATCCACTTCCTTCTTTTGAGCTACTCTGATTGTGTTGTTGAGCTATTTTTTAAAACCATTGCGGAAAATATATTTTTAGGATAAGCTTATGAACGTCAACATTTGTGTGCCATTATTTGATTTCCTTTAATTAGGATCATTATGCATGATGGACATACTTTGGGTGTAAGGTTGGATTATATGTCATTCATGTAACCATAGAACCCTAGATTTGTAGACAGGAGATAGGGATACCGAGTCAACTACCTATGGAGGTACCATAGGCTTGCCGTTGTGGCTACCGACGGCTTGACACTATCCGTGACGGTGTGATCAGTTCACGGCGTCTCCACTTTGCTTATATGATTATGCCCGTGGGAGAGTTTTTGGATTATTTTGGGAGGCGTATGGATGCATCCTAGGATTTTGATGATATGTTTAGTTCGCGGCTGAGTTGTGTAGTGCCATACACACCTTCCGATTAGGGGTGCACTTGGAGTCGCGACCAGTGTGCCATTGTGATTATGATATGTGATATGATTTATGATATGTTGGCACCGTGGGTGTGCATTTTGAGTATTTGATTAGTAGGCTACTCGGTATCAATAACCCTAACCCTTCGTTGCTTCAGCCTTCATCTTTGATTTGTTCTGGTGTATGTGGTGGAAATCGTCGGGAAAGTTTTAAATTTAAAAATATTAAATTCCTTTTCTAATCCGCTGACATTATTCTTCGATATATATTATTTTGTCTATTGTGACCTACATCCGCGCACTGAGCTTGTAGCTCAGCCGTTTTCTTGTTTTCCGCGGCAGGTAATCAGGGTTGATCGGGGCTGTGTGATGAGAGCTAGTAGGAGTTTGGAACACATTCTTGGAGACTTATTTTATTTTATCTTATTTTTTTTTATTTCATAAGACTTGAATTTTTGATTTAGTATTTATTTTGATGGACGTTTTAGACTTTATAAGTTGATATTTTAATTTAATCTTCATAATATTAGTATTCTTTTGGGACTTAGAATGTTCTGTTAACATTTGACGTGACCTCTTGTTCCACGTTGGGGCGGGGGCGTTACAGTATTTAGTAAATTAAAATTGAAACGTCAAAAAAAAAAAAAACTAAATTTATTAAGAAAAACAATACCGAACGAATTTTTAACGTTGGTGAAATTTTTATATTAAAAATCATACCGTTAAAAAATTGAAATGAAAAATTTCTTAAGATATTAGTTACAAAGAAAAGAAATAATTAAAAAAAAATTATATAAAAAGTAAAAGAGAGAACTTATTTTTTGACTCCGGTGAGATTTGAACTTGGGTCGAGTGCCTCAGAATGTAAAAACAAAAGTCATGTGACACAATCTTGAATACACTATTTGGTTTTTAAGTATATAGTAAATTTTGTGTGCACACTTCTTGTTAACTATCACTTAATTCTTCCTCACATCCCAATTATTCTCCTTTGTGCAGTCAAAATTAGCCAGATAAGTAAGAATCAAAAACCACTTATATATATATACTAGCTTAATAACCCGTGTATTACACGGGTTGAATATATAAAATATTAAATAAAATAAAATTTTGTTAATTATAAAATAATATTTTAAGATAAAATACGGTTGAAATTATATGTAAGGACTATAGGTAACAAATAATGATATCAAGTTTTTAAACTTTTTTTGTTTAAAAAAACTAAATATTTTGTTTCAAAACAAAAGGTTTTATCATATTTATTATATTTATTTTTTATTTATAAAAATTTTACATTTTAAAAATATTGATTTTTAAAATATTTTATAGTTTTAAAAAAGTTTGATCTTTTCAAAAAGAAGATTATTTTATAAAATTTTATTTCTTTATAAATAATATTGATTAAAAGATTTCTTTCTTAATTTATCAAAAAATATTTTTAGTCTATAAATAAATTAAATAATATTATTAGTAATTATAGTAACTATTAAGTAGGAGAGAGAGGCGAGAAAATTATGGTGAGGATGAATGTGGTGCTGCCACGTGTCCCCATTAGTTACTCTTTTATTATAATACTAGCTTAATAACCCGTGTATTACACGGGTTGAATATATAAAATATTAAATAAAATTAAATTTTATTAATTATAAAATAATATTTTAAGATAAAATACGGTTGAAATTATGTGTAAGGACTATAGGTAACAAAATAATGATATCAAGTTTTTAAACTTTTTTTGTTTAAAAAAACTAAATATTTTGTTTCAAAACAAAAGGTTTTATAAAATTTATTTATAATTATTTTTATTTATAAAAATTTTACTTTTTAAAAATATTGATTTTTAAAATATTTTATATTTTTAAAAAAAGTTTGATGTTTTTGAAAAGAAGATTATTTTATGAAATTTTATTTCTTTATAAATAATATTGATTAAAAGATTTCTTTCTTAATTTATCAAAAAATATTTTTAGTCTATAAATAAATTAAATAATATTATTAGTAATTATAGTAACTATTAAGTAGAAGAGAAAGACGGGAAAATTATGGTGAGGATGAATGTGATGCTGACACGTGTCCCCATTAGTTACTCTTTTATTATAATATAAAGATAAAGATATCATACAAAATATGCCCATTCACACACGTACACACCAAACCATATATTATCAATCATACATCAACACATTGAGATAGCCGATAGAGTCTTTGATCAGTTGTTAATTCTCAAGGATAATCCTCTCCTAACAGTACCTAATTAAACTGTTTAAAGAACTTGTGGATATGTTGGTTGATTTCATCAGGTTTTTCTTCATGAATAAAATGGCCTACACCTTTCAATATGATCACATCTTCTAAAAGAGGCACATCTTTCTTGAACCCACCTTTCGCTATATAGTCTTTAGCACCCATCGTGTTGTAGGTCAGATCAAGATCGCCCACGATGAACTTAACCGGAACTTTCACTTGCGCTCCAGTCCATGGTGCCGTTAGCTCCCAGTTTCTGTAAATTCATAATATAGTTTAATTAGTTCTTAATTCGTTCTTAATCATCCATTCTTGCTACATTAACTTTTGTTTTTATTGACATATAATCTGCTCATGTTAACTAATTGCATCAATTGAACCCTCGCCAGCTGGTGAGGCCGTGAGGGTACTAATACACCATCTACCATCAGAATGTCCCTATCTAGACCACTAAATTAATAAAGTTTATGTTAGCTGCTTTTGCAAACTATTAATTAACTTACGTGTTTAAGGCTCGATAGTAGTTTAATCCTCCGGTGAAGCCTGTTTGCTCGAATTTGCTAGTGTAGTATGCGAGATCTTCTTTCGACAGCCATGATGGCAAGATTAGAGGATTATCAGGCGAGGTTCCAAATCCGATACCTTTGGGTAGAAAAAGTGGCCCAGGGTTCCGATAATTGAAGAAATCATTTAGAACTCTTTCTGTACCCCATGCCGCGAATTCACCTTCAATTTCTCCAGGTTCCTGAAACATATAACCAAGAGTTGCATACAACATTTTAATTCCATGAAAGATTAAAACATAAGGAAACTAATAGAGTTTTTTTAGATTTTTAGGGGGTATGAGATTTAGTAATGGTTCCTAGGTTGTACCTCAACAAGACAACAGCGAGACTCAAATCTATTGATATTGTGAGTTGACTCAACCAATTAGTCTACTCTCATTAGTCGATCTAAACAGACTCTACACACATCCTGCACGTTTCGAAGCCCCTTATACGCCATAAATTACTTTATTTTGAAAACAATTTGGTTTTAATAAAATTTTTTAAATTCTGAAAAAATTAAAACAGTGTATTTAAAGTTTTTGAAAAAGTTAAATATTACAACTTATTAAGATTTCAAATCATATTATAAGTTAAATAAATTATTAGAAAAGAAAACAGAAAAATATATATATATTTGTGGAGGACGCGTGTAAACTCCGTTTAGAGCATTCACATCAGGTTTCATATCTTTATCCTTATAATTACACTAAAAGCACAACTTTTTTTCTCTACTTCTCAATTAAATAATATTTTTTTTATACTTTTATCATTATCTTTTCTCTCTCTTTTACTCACAACCACTTTCAAAAATATTAAAAAATTTATAAGGGTTTAACAGTGATTCCCCAAATATATAAAATAAACAGTAACTTTTCTCTCTCCTCCACTCACAACCATTTACAACAATTCCTTAAATTATAAGAAACACACTCACATAAATATAAGAAACCTACTGTGAATACTCTTATACCATCAGACTTTGTTGACCGCTCGTTGAGGTAACAAATCACCCAGAAATCATTACAATTTTAAAATTTCATCTAGAGAACACTACTAATCTCATACTCTCCCACAAATCCAAAAAAAAAAAAATGATTTGATAGCAGTGTATAAAGATTATTTTGTAACATTTTAGTGCAAAGAGGTAGAAATTAATAAGAACACTTTATGCCTTTGAATATCAACCAACTGAGGTGGAAACAGGGTGGTTGTGATTTGTGGCTTATGATGTCACAAATAACACAATCGAAGAGAAAAGAACCTGAAATCTGATGATGTAGTAATCGTTCCCATAAAGAGCACGAAGTCCATCAACAGGTTTGAACTTAGGGTTTCTTGGACTAAAAGGAACACTCAAATTCACCAACGCTTTAACTTTATCAGGCCGATAAAGACACAATGCCCATGCGAAAATCGCACCCCAATCATGTCCAACCACAAACACCTTGTCCTCTCCTTGCGCTACCGCGTCTATGAGCGCCACTAGGTCTCCAACCACATGTAGGGTGGTGAACCTGGTGGCGTCAGAGGTGGGGGCACCCGTGGTGTCCCCATAGCCACGGAGATCCGGGGCGATAGCACGGTAGCCGTGAGAGGCCAGGTAGGTAATCTGGTGGCGCCATGTGTACCAGAGCTCGGGAAAGCCATGGATTAAGAAAATGGTCGGGCCATTCCCGAGCTCTGCTACGTGCATGTTTATGCCGTTCACCGGTATCATCTTGTGTTCGATCATATCCATTGTGTGTGTTGTGATAGTGTCGTGTTTGTTCTTGAAGAACATTGTGAGAAAATTTCCCATGTAATTAATATGTGAATTGTGTGGTGTCTAGTGTTTGTTGCTTGTTAGTTTTTTCTTTTAAGATGAGGACGACATAAAGAATATGCCTATCTCATCAAACACGTTACAGAATTTGTTCTCTTTTGGGATGTAAATATCAAGTTTTTTTTTTTTTTTTTTTTTTTTTAATTTTTAAACACTACTAACACACCTAGTAATATACTTCCAACTTTAATACTTTACTAGAATTTAACTCCGCGCGTTGCGCTGGGACTTTCGTCATATTCTGAATATCAAAACGCAGATGCCAAACATGTTGCAAAGACTATCATTACAACAGCTGTCATTCCAACGTAAAACTCTCTGCATCTCGAAAGGTAGAAAACACGAAGCTACGACTTTTACTTCGCCTTAAAACCCTAACACGTACTTCGTCGCAAAATTAGTGACATAATCATCCAAAACCAAATAAAAGAAAACCAAAACAAACCACAAAAATATTAAACAAATTAGAAGTTACGCAACTAAACCCAATTCAATTTTTTATACTAATGTTTACAAAAACCATGTGGTTGAGCCGGTAATAAAAAATAAAAAACAAACCCCAAAAAAAGAAAGAAAAGGAAAAAACTGTTGCTTAAAAGATTCAAACCCTGGATGATTCCGTTGCCTCAACTCCACCTTGCCATCGGACCAAATAATTATTTGGTTGAAATTATTTGAAATAATAGTATTTAACTCAACTCACCAGTTTGAAATTAATTAAAAAGAAAACCAATGGTCAGCTGCCACGCAACTAACACTATTCCTTCACTTCTCTTTTAAAGTATAGTAATTTTACAGTTTATGACTTAACTCGAGCCCGCTATTTTTAAGGAAGAAACACCAATTGCACTTTAAGTAATTAATATTCCTAAAGTTAAACACCAATTCCACTTTAAGATAATTAATATTCCAAAGTTAGACACCAATTGCACTTTAAGATAATTAATATTTCCAAAGTTGAACATCAGTTTGATCACTTTTTCCTTTTTATTCTTCATCTCTGTATATCCCTTTCTCTTTTTTGTGGAGCTACAACACTTTCTACAATCTACAGTGATTCATTTTATCTTAGTGGCTGTCTAACCGGTTGACATATATTTTCTTTTAGAGATCTTGGTTTGGTACATCATTTTGACCAAGTAAACAACAGTTTACAAACATAAACGACAGTTTAAATGGTGTGGATTTAGTAAATTCACACCAACTAAGATGTCAAGAATTAATTTTGCAAAAGTAAACAGGAGTTTACTGTAGTAAACGATCTTTTACCCTTCTAAACCATAAAATTCATGACTTTATCTACCATACTCCTATCCAAACCCTATTTTTCACATAAATTACCCCCACCCCCCAAAAAAAAAAAAAAAAAAAAAACTAATTTTCATTCATTCCATAGGTTTAATGTGTTTTTGATCTTGTTTGAAACATATTTCAACAACTATAAGGTTAATATGTATTTATTTGGTCTCGTTTTTCTTATAATACCTTGTTCATTTTTGGTTTATGATGAAAAGTATTGTTTTTTATTTATTTGAGTGTATAGAGTTCAATATTTGATGAATCTTATGGTGGAATCGACTTGATATGTTGTATAATTATGAATTTTTGGCTTTTTTGAAGTTTAACCTGATTACGCTCATGTTGAAATATTAATCTTACTATTGTACTAAACAAACATAGTTTTGTGTCACATGTCATTTT
Source organism: Flaveria robusta (assembly GCA_025506415.1). Taxonomy (NCBI): domain Eukaryota; kingdom Viridiplantae; phylum Streptophyta; class Magnoliopsida; order Asterales; family Asteraceae; genus Flaveria; species Flaveria robusta. The sequence goes on along the minus strand of CM046466.1, from coordinate 5,573,173 downwards.
TTTAAAATCATCTTTTTGTAAAATCACCTTTAGCCATATGATATTTTTTGAATTGGTATCCAATTGTTAGTATGTTGCATATAAATTTATTATTCACATTTTTAGCAAAAAATATATAAAAAACACATAAAACATATGGTTATTAAACAATTACATAGTTTATAAAACGAAATAATAATGTACAATTTTGAAAAAAAAAATATTAGTATTTAACAGTTTAACAAAAAATATTAACATTTTTAAAAGGATTAAAACACCATACAAAGTACTATTAAATTTTTTTTTTTAAAATTGTTGTCGTGGTGATATTTCTACCAAAATAATTACATATTTTATAAAACGAAATAATCTTGTAAAGTTTAAAAAAAAAAGTCAAAAGAAAAAGTTTCATAAGAACTATAAAATATTTTTGTTAATATATAATAGTGTTGTACAGTTTTGTTAAGTTTAAAATTTTCTTTTTTTCGTTCATGTATAACATGTGTTTATAATCTATATTATTTAAATACTGTATATTTACTGCAAGATTAATATAAATTATATTTATTTATTTAAGAAAATAGATTTTAATAATCCAAACTATTAACTACTATATAATATTAATCTTAACTAACAATTAGACAGTGACAATCCCAACTTTTATTTTTCATATCAATAATAATCTGAATTTCATTTATTTTAGTGACATTGTGTGTGACATGTCGTTAAAATGAAAAAAACTCTTTTAAAAAATATATGAAAAGTATGTTGTTCGAAAAAAAAGAACAAAATCAATTACTGATCAAAACAGACAATAGGAGAAAACGAAATTGATTGGCCAAGTACCTTTTAGAAAATAATTAGAATTTGAAAGGGGAAATTTTAGGCGCATCGTAAGGAATTTAGGATAAACCGGACCAAACCATCACGTTTTGGCCAAAATGTGACGGTTTGAAAACCTAGAGGTGACGGCTAGGTCAAAGTGTCACGTATAGACTGACTCCTGACAAAAGTACACTGATAAAAATGTACGGTTCTAAAACAAAAGGTCACGGTTTGCCCTAAACGTGACGGTTTCTCGCCCATTTCATGGTATATGCACAACACATTCATGTTTTTTATAAAAATGTTGATTTTTTATAAAAGAAAGTATAGAATACTATACTCAAAATCATACATAGTTATAACACAAAAGTAAAACTATATTATAGAAATTAATATTATAAAAAAAGTATAGAATACTATACTCAAAACCATACAACTTTTTGAGTAAAATTGATTACTATAGATGTTAATTTTTGGTTTTGTGTTAGTATTCTATACTTTTTTTTTTATAATATTAATATCTATAGTAGAGTGTTTATTTTTGTGTTATAACTATGTATAGTTTTAAATATAGGATTCTATACTTTTTTTAATAAAAAATGAACATTTTTATAAAAAAACATGAATATGTTGTGCATATACCATGAAATGGACGAGAAACCGTCACGGTTAGGCCAAACCGTGACGGTTCAAAGTGGTACTTACCTCGTACCTTAACCGTCACGGTTAGGGCAAACCGTGACCTTTTGTTTCAGAATCGTATATTTTTATCAGTGTACTTTTGTCAGGAGTCAGTCTATACGTGACACTTTGACCTAGCCGTCACCTCTAGATTTTCAAACCGTCACATTTTCGCCAAAACGTGACGGTTTGGTTCGGTTTCTCTCAGAAAACACATGCGGTGTCCCCAGCACCACCCTTTAAAAGAGACAAAATTGATTTGAAAGACAGTTGATTGATGCATGGAAGGATAATATATGATATATAATTAAATACCATCATAACGTTGATCTTTTACAGAAACCAAAATAAAAAGGGAAAGTTATGAAAATAACCATTTGACAGAATTAAATTAACAAAATAACCATTGATTTCTGGAAATACGAAAATGATCATTTGACTTTGACCCTCGCCAAAGGCGAGGAAAAGTCATGATCCCTCGCCCACATGGCAAAACTTTTCCTCGCCCACATGGCATTATCTAGCCCACGTGGAAAATAAATTCGTTTTATCAAAAAAAAAAAAAAGGAAACATTAAGCGAGGACACGCACCCCTGGGCGAGGGATGTGACAGACATCTCGCCGAGTCAGCGAGGGATGTGACACATATCTCGCCGAGTCAGTGAGGGATGTGACACATATCTTGCCGAGTCAGCGAGGGAGGTGCGGTCAACGAGACGAGGGGTGCGGGTTACGAGGCGAGAGATGTGACCTCTATCTCGCCTAGTCATGTCAACTTGACATAGTCAATAATCAATAGCCAACTTGATATCCATATTTTGACCCTGAAATCCACCCACCCAATAGAACCTTTTAATTGTTGATGGAATTTTAAGTAGTGATAAATGCTTATTCAAACTATATTGGCGTATGTTTATTCAAACATAAATGTGATTTACAATTAACCAGGTGCTCAGATGTCCGATTTTGCATTAAATATATGTTAATAAAAATATTAAAGTATTTTTCTATCGGTTTATACTTTAGATGTAAACCATCATTTTGATAACTAAAGGAAAAACAAACTAAAATTACTTTGAAGTTATATGTTTAAAATGAGATGGTAATCGTTTGATATGTGAAAGTGGATGTAATGAAATGAATATTTTATGAGAATAAAGAAATACGGTAGGCACTATCCCTAAAGATATTGTATTCTTTCTCTAACTTGATTTCAGTTTACTAAATGTCATTTACCTTCACTCCATAGTATGATATTAACTGATATTTTTTAATTTGAAAGAATTTTAAGAAAAAAGTTAAAACAAGAAGTTTGATAAAAATGTAAGACTTGATAACTTTGTTAAAAGGTAAACATTGTATTATATTGGGAAAAATCAAATTAAATTAAAATTTTAAGTATTTTAAAAACAATAAATGAAAAAAAATACGGATTTTTTTGGTTAAAAAAAAAAAAAACACACACACACACACACACACACACACATATATATATATATATATATTATTAATTATGGGCGAGGGGGGGGGGGTAATTTCGTAATTTTGGGCGAGGGATTCCCATAATCCCTCGCTGAGTCAGCGAGGGATGCCCCAAAACATGACACGTGGGCGAGGGAGATGACACGTGGGCGAGGGATTATGCTTTTTCCTCGCCGGCACGTTTTCCTGGGCGAGGGATTATGGCTGATCCTCGTCACGTGGGCGAGGGCAGGACATGTGGCGGGATACGATTGGTTGTTTTATTTGATAAACTTGATTTTGACCGGTTATTTTGATAATTCGATTTGGTCAATTGGTTATTTTGGTAATTTTCCTAATAAAAAATTCAAGTCATTGCCATGTAATTACCACTTTACATGCCACAACTTAAAAATAATCAAAGTTAATGATTTCTTAGAATGAGATTGTTATTGATAACAAAATTGAAAATTGGGATTGTCACTAGTGAAATTGTTAGTTGTGATTTATATTTTCCAATAGATAATAGTTTAGATTATTAAAATTTAATTTTTTTTATTTAATATAAATGTATAAAGATTATATATTTTAATTTTATTCTTTAACTATAAAATTTATATTTAATACAATATATCCAATAAAAATAATGAAGGAGATATATGTAAACAAAAGTTTACTTTTTTGAATTTGACAAAATGAATGTATCGTCAATGTCTTTTTGATCAAGAGATTGTACACTACAGTTTACTATAAGTAAATTGACCTTTACTCTGTAAACGATAGTTTTTACGGTTGTTAGTGGTGTTGAATGAAAATTTAGTGATGTATTAATCGAGGCTCCATTTTTTAATTCTATGACTAGTCTATCTACAGTCCTACCTTTTTTATTTGATTTCTTTTATGCTTTTATTTTTCTTTAATTTGTTTTCACTTACTTTTCATCCATCCTAATAAAACTTAGGGGCCGTTTGCTTCATATAATATTTTGTAAATAGGTTGAAAATGAAATTGGAATCTTGTTAAAATTGATAACGTGTTTGTTTGATCAATTTTGAGTGGAATTGGAATGTTAAATTTGAACGTTCCATTGGATTGTTAAACATTTTAGTGGGTAAGTGAAATGAATGTGAATTTCAATGATCAAGGGAAAATTTTCCAATTATAATTTCATCCGATAACCAACCAAAAAGAATTTTTAATGGAAAAATTTTCAATTCCAATTCAATTCTTGTGAATTTTGTGAACCAAACGAAGCATTATAATATATTGACTATCTTCATTTGCTTGAATTTACAGGACATTTATTATGAACATGTTGTTTTAACACATTCACTTTAATCCTATAAAATACATAAAATACATAAAACACATCTTAAAATATCAAAGTATGGTAGTATCTTCCAAACATTCTCTTTTGAAATTCATTTTCATTTGTTAGATAAGACATGATTAAAACCTATATATTACATGTGTTAAATAAAATAACTTATATATTACACAGTTAAATAAAATAATATTAAATTAAATATATATAGTTAGTAATAAAAAATTATAAATCAAGAAAGATAAATGAGAAAACAAACTTAATTATTAGGTGAAGAAATAGAAATAAAAAAAATGGGGCCGGGCTTATAAATTTATGGCAACTTGGCAAGTTATACCCTTATTTAATTATTTGTTATATACACACACATAATATTAAAATGTAAAATATAAATTAGATTATAAATTTTTTAACTACCAACAATTCATTAAAAGAGTACAGTACGAATAGAGAAATTAAGGCAACAATAAATTGAAATTGCACAAATCCTCCCATGACAACCACATACATTTTCAGTTTTGATTCTTCAATATCATATGCTCATTTTCACATGTAATATGCGACATTAAGTACTTGTATATTACGTACTTGTTTATACGATGGTCTTATATTTATTCTATACTTTGTCAATAGGGATGAGCTAAAATATTCTATTTATCTTTTCATTTAATTCAAGAAATACAAAATTACAGAAAACGTCCTTTAAGTTTATATAAAATTACAGGTTTCATCCTTTATCTTTAAAAAGTAAGCTAAACATCCTTTATGTTAATATTTTGTAACAGATATCGTCCTTTAGATTAACTGTCGTTAACTTTTTCTGTTAAGTCAAGGGTAATTTGGTCTTTTTACCGCTAAAGGACTATTAATGTAATTTTTTTTAAACATAAAGGACGTTTTCTGCACCTTTTTATTTTTTACTTAATTTATGTATTTTTAGAATAATACATATAAATATGATTTTTTTATAACATAATATATATTATTTATTTATTTTCATCCATGTTATTGTAATGAATCCTGGTGAAAAATCTAAGCAAAAAATATGTTATTATTATTATTATTTAGAACAACCACAAATATATTTTCTAGGATAAAATTATTATAACGTGTATCATGAAAAACTAGAATACATAATCTTTTAAATAAAAAACACATCATTTATCATCATGTTATAAATTTTTTTAACATAATGGCCTGTCTCTTTATAGCTCAAGTATATTCATAGCTTGGACGGGATTTCAACCGTCAATCGTTAATTTGACGTTCGAGGATGACACAAACACGCTTAAGTAAAAACCGACTATCTCGTAAAAAACCATGGCGCGCAAATGCCAGGAGACAAATATGTTATATATTTTGGCGGGAGATAAAGAATGAAGTACGCTGGCAAAGGGTCCGAAATTAATGAAGTAAGTACAAAACCAAACTAACAATATTTGACCAACACCAGAATCAAAGATAGCATGTGGTGTTTGTTCAGATTGGCAGCATCGGTTGTCGGTTATCACTTTTGTTTTCTTTTCAAGTAGTAAATATAAGTCAGTTAATTCGGCTCACTTTTCTTTTCTTTTGTTCGCCTTTAAGATTGTAAATTATAAATAGCTCATACATGAGGTTGCTTTTGCTCTAGTGAATAGAGACTCGTTATCATGTAATATTGATATGATGAATATTGACAAAGTCAAGTTGAAAATAGATAGCTTTTATCTATTATGTTGGGTTTGTCTGGTTTTTTTTTCAAAAGTTCTTTTTAATGATTATTATTTATATCTTTTATGATTAAATAAAATGTTAAAAATGTTATACAAAAAGTCTATTTACAGCATTGCCAATGTGCCTTTGCGGACGATGTGGAGGAGATGGTAGTCGATGAAGAGGGAGGAGGCATTAGTCCCCCGATGAACGCCCTTGTTTGTTTTTTTTTCTTTGGGGGGGGGGGGGGGGGGTCGTTGGCGTTTTGTTATATAGGGCTAACTTCTTGAGTTCTTGTACGGTGAGATGAATGATTGACATAAATAATTGACTTATTTTTAATTGTTCATAGCAAATTAGTGTCTTATGATCATATTAGCATGGAATATGATTTCAATAGTGTAGAATCATGAAATAACGTGTAAAGTCATGACATCGTTCGTAGTTTTTTTTTTAATTATGCAAACTAATATAATTGCTAATTTTATTTTTTCTTTAAAACTAGTTTCTAGTCCGGCCTGTACCAAAACCAAACCAAAAACATGATGTAAATAAAAATCCACCCAATCTAGTCGTTGTTAGTTCAAAGATTATTAAGATACTAATTTTTACGATGATTTCACTTATTAATGATTGAAAATTCAAACATAAAATCATATGCATAGAAATATAGAATTATTAGAGCCTAACCTTATTGAAGGCATTGATTAACATTAGCATCCAGTTGAACGAATTCATTACATAAATGAGATGAACCATACACATGTGGACATTAGATGCATATACTTTTGGTTAATTGCACACCAGAAAGTTAATACAAACCAAAACAAATTTAAGCAAAAAAGCAGAATGTGAACTCCATTCGATTGAATTATGTTACTCATAAACAAGATCAATCGAAGATCGGTCCAGGCTGTTTTACTTACAATATACTAGTAGCTAAACATGTTAAAAAGGAACTAAGAATAGAGTAAAATACACAAAATTTGCTATAATATATGCGTATATAATTATGTATGCTCTTACAGAAAGAACTCCCTACATTTTGTAATACAAGAGCACATCTAAGATCTGAGAAACTATAGACATGCAATCTTAACACTAATAGCCATTTGTATTTATTATCATTTGATATTGACATTTTTATTTGGGATGATTTCTCTGACTACGTGACACAAAACACTCTAATAGTCTCTATTTTTTTTTGTCTAAAGTTAGTCTTTTCTCCTGTTTACAAGTTATATAGACATAACTGTGTTAAAATGTTATTAAATAGGTGAACGCAAGCCGATTATCTGGTTGTGTTAACTTAGTGATAAACAAAACCTATAAAAAACACAAGCAAGGATGTTATATTAATAAAATTCAATTCAATGAATATGAAAAAACTAACATCTAATTGTTAATGATCACATGATTAATGACTGATCGGTTGCTAATCGAATCAACAAAAACAGAATCTTTATATAAATACAATATTCAAACAATGAAAACCTAAACAAGTAGTCAATATCGAATGATTGTACAGGTTCTAAACACAAAGTGGGTCTGGGTGATTTACATGCTCATGACGATGGTTGGATCTTCGATTCTTGATTACATCCTCCGATTGGTGATTGGAATGGAAAGATGAGTTATGTGCTCCAAGAATCGTCTAAAATCTCCTCTAAACTGTAAAAAACAAACTCTCCTTCAAACCAAGGCTTTTCCTTCTTTTATCTCGTCCAAGATATTTAGAATCCGGAAAAAACACGCCCAACGGCATAGGTGGCTCCACTAGTACGTCTATGGTGAGATAGTGTAGCTCGAGAATTTTGTTTACTGACTGACGGTGCTTTGTTGCTGATAACTTATGCAAATTGGCGTTAGTGGAGCCACCACTTACTTCCATGTCTCCGCTACTAGCATAAGTGGCTCCCATCCTGCTAGAAGATCTTATTTTTTCAGCTTCTTGATCTATCAATCTAAATTTTAAACATCAAAACCTCCATAACTTATACATTCATTATGTTTGTTCTATAAACATAGCAAGAGCTTAAAGTAGCTCTATCCTATATCAATTTAAAGCTAAACATATGAATGAAGCCTTAAAACATTATAATCACTAACTCATCAAATTAAAAAGAAATTAAAATATAAAATCATTTAAATTACAAATACCTAGTAAAACACATTAACCATCATTAGGAATGCATAATAGAAAATTTTGCTTTCTACATGTTTTATTTTTTGAAATTTTATCATTACAACATTTAGAGGAATATTTTTTAAGTAACTATTTTTCAATATAACAAATACAATTGTCAATTAAATTCTCATAATCAATCCAATTAGTCATTTTTTATATTATTCTAATGTAGGCTAGCATATTACATAACGACGTTGTCATTAACAAATTTACAACCGCTAGTTTCAAGCTAAAATTCAGAAAATCAAAACAATAACCAAATCTTTGATCCAGTCAAATTGGGGGTGGGTGGGGTGGGGAGGGGGGTTAACAAGGATTCCAACAACAAAAACTAGATAGTTAGGGCTTGTACTGCATTGACAATTGAATTAAATCTGTGATCTAAATAATCGTCTCTTCGATTACTACTAATTTTGTAATTTAATTGTTTGAAAATTTTATGTTGCTTATTTGATTATTGGGCTAATGAAGTAATGAACTTATTTTTTTCTTAATTATATTGAGTTTTTGGTTAATTATAAGAAATAAAAGAGTTGTGAGTTTAATTGTTTAATAGTTATCAAGCTTATAGGAATTTTTTTAAAGTATGTGTTAATAATTTTATAATAGATTTATATTTATATAATTTGAAGATCTTAACTTTGATCTTTTTAAGTTGTTATCAAATTTCTTAAAAGTCGATCAAGATCACAAGAAACATGTATGCTAAAACATATCATGGGGTCTACATAGGTCCGCTTTTGAGGAACGGCTCCCCTGACCGCCCATCATCGGGCAACCGTCTTCTCCCCTTCCTTGCTCTCCTCTTCTGTTATTTCGCCTCTCTTCCACATCCTCTTCTCTACTCGATAGTAATAACCTCTCTCATTCACATCACATCAAACCGATATATCTCACGGTCTCGGCCTTCCGTTAGGGAAGGTCCAATTAACTAGCCGATACCATCCATCACCTCTTCCAAGAAATCAACCAAAACAAGAAATTGGTCAATATTGTTATATAGCAGTCAAATCACGAGTACAATTAACAATAAAGTGAACCTCAGCTCTGCCAAAAGATTAACAGAAAAAAGGAACACAGATTTTCCCAACAATCTCCACTTTCACCATTTCTTTTCATTCAATGCATAAACAATTAAACACTAACTGTAAATCAATGTTCAGGGTTGAACCAGTGGGTTTTTTCAGTAATGGGTTTCCTCCTGAAAGGGTTGAGGGTGCGGTTTAGACTGGGTTACACATTTGCCGTTAAAAAAAAAAAAAAAAAAAATTGCAAATCAACAACACTTGAATTCAACTCAAGTCACCAAGTAAATCGGCATGGGTGAAGCAGAAATCTTATGACTTTCCATTTCCTCCATGTTCAGTTCAGTGAGACTAATGTAAGGTATATCAACACCAGCTAGTGGTCCGGACGACGGCCTACTGGTGGAGCTACGGTGGTAGGGGGTGGAAGACCCACTTCTGCTTTCGGTCAAATACACCGGTCCCGACACCGTGCGGCCACCGGCGCCGCCGTACAGGCGGTGGAGACCGGTGGACGGCGGTGGGTGTTGGTGGTTGTTGCCGGAGGAGGAGGTATGGCGTTTGCGTTTGAAGAAATGAAGGGCGTTCTTCCACCACCGTTTACGGGTCTTCTTTATCTTCTTGCTGTTGTCGTAGTCTTTCGAGATGGGCTTTTGAAGCTTGAAGTGCAGGTTGTCAATGGCGGATCTGGAGGATGAAGATGATTCGCGTTTGTGCTTTCTTGCTTCTTCCAGCACCTGCAGAGTTAGTTGAAGACATGAAACTCTAGTGATATATATATATATATATATATATATATATATATATATATATATATATATATATAATATATATATATATATATATATATATATATGGTTGAATATGGTGAGAATTATGAAGAAAAGAGACCTGAAAGTAGTCGATTTGAGGGTCGAAGCCGTAGTCGCTGAAATGTTGAGGTTCGTTAATGGCGAAAATGGGAGTATTGTTGGTCATGATTTCACAATCACAGTGAGTGAGTTAGCGAGGAAGAAGGTAGGTTTGAGAGAGGAAGTAGATGATTTGATGAATGAATAATGGGATAAATAGAAGAGATGTGTAAACCGCAAAAAAACTAAAGAAAAATAGGCAAAATGCATTAAAATGTTAGATTCTTATAAGTATTTTAAGAAAAAAATAATCAACTTTATAAATCTTTATTTGAGTTGATTAAGATTTTGTTTGATTAAAGATACTAGTTTATAAACTTGTGTATCACATAAGTTGAATGTAAATAATAAATTAACAATTAGCAATCATTATTTATAAAAATTAAAAAAATTGATAAGATATGATTAAATTACTTATAATTAACTACCTTATGAGAAAAACAACAACAATATTCTTAAAAAAAAAAAAAACTGGTTGCAAACAATGACATTTAATTTTTTTTTTGTATTAAACAACTTAATATTTCAAAAACATTTGTTTTTAAAAAAATTAAGTTTTTTTAATAAAAAAGAAACGTGTTTTTTTTAATATATTTTATAAATTGGAAATATTATATAATATTATTAGCATTTTATATTATCATTAAAATGTTTAACTGTTATGATAGTAACATATGACAAAACGGTTATGAGAAGATTGACATGTATCAAAAGTTATTTTATTTTATTAGAAAATTAACTTCCAGTTACCTTTGTTTCAAGATAGCTTTTAAAGTTAACATAAATAACTACTAAATTTAATTAAGATAAAAGTAGGGGAAATATAAAAATTGTTTACTTTTTTATGAACTTTTTGGAGCGTGTTATAGATTGAGAAAAAGAAAATTTTGTTAAGTTTGTTTTCGCCCTAATAAAAAAATAATCCGTGTAAAAACAATATTCTTTTAAATTTCATTTATCTTATGTAAAGTAATAGCACACTCTTTACATTTAAGGTTGTCTCTAATTTAATTGTTTTATTTTATAGTATTTGTATAATCAAATCAAATCTTGTCGTTCTATGGTTCCCTGTGATATCGAATTTGGTCTATTTTGTTTATATTCATCTACTATCCATAGAATAGTACTATCCTCCTAACTTATTATAGTATCCATTTCATTTGATATTTGATATTAAAACAAGTGAGATATGTGTAATATATTTTAAAAGAAAAACATTTATAATTTTATACTAATAAGTAATGTATGATATTTTTATCATAAGTTTAAACCTATATAGCATTAACGTTTCTAAGTCTTTATTTAATATTAGATTATATTGTAACTAGCATTATTATATATCTTTTAAAAGACAAAGTAAAGTAATATAATAAGTGATGTAATTTGAGATGGGGTATTGGGAGTGGAGGTGTTAAATGCGGGGATGCGTGTTCGGGGGTCGTGAATGAAATAAATGGCCCTCACGTTGGACTTACTGCACCTACTTTCTTCCCTACAAACTGCCCCTTTCACGGGTATTCTCATCGCTCAACACAAATGTGTTCCCAACATGATTAGACACTCAATCAGACGTTATATTGATAGTCTGATTAGACCAGATTTAAAATTCAGATAATATCATAAATATATGTATACATTTATAATTCAATACAAGTATTTTTATATGTATCTTATAGTTATATATAAAATTCGACTATAATATAAGTTAGACTTATAATCCTTGCTACATGGTGGGGCAATACATTGTATTTTTGGGGAAAAAACACCGGATTAAATAAAAACTTCAAAAACATCTAGAATAAAAAAAACTCCCAACCCAAGGCTCGAAGCCAGATGGCATAGGGTTGATAGCACGCTTCTTTATCGCTTGGCCAACCAGGCCTTTTGTGTTTAATTCATGTAAACAATGTGATACAACCTTTTATGTCAGTAATTTGTGGATTGGAGAAACATAAATTGAAATGGTTTTATAAAAAACATAGGACTAGACATTAACATGATAGTCTGGTTATCAAAAGATTATAAACAAAGAATAATTGACAATTTAAAATTTACAAATGTTTATAATTTTAAAATTTTATTAATGTATATAAAAAGTTATTCTAATCAAATTTTAAAAAAGTTTAATCTTTGAAAAGTTCATAAGTTTTTTTAAAGCTTTATAAATTGTTGTGCAAACTTTAGAAGCTTATTAAACATAACTTAACTAAAAAGCTAAAAAAAATTACATATTAGAGGGGCCGACACCGACTTCTTTGCCTCGTCTTTCACACGTATATTGGGCCCACAAATGACGGCATACATGGGCCGTGCTATGCAACAGAGGTGGGTTTGTTTGTCCGTCATTTCAAGCTAATTGGTTTGAAGTCTCGCGTTGTGGTTGATTTTACATCATAGAAAGTTCCCTCTTTATTAAGATGGACGCTATGTATGAAAGATGTTACAGGGTAGAAGGCGGCATCATGTGAGACCGGAGGGAGCACCAATCTGCTAGCCTTGATAAAGCATAAATTAAAATGTGAGGTTACTTTTCAAACAAAATGTAAAAAGTTAAAATATTATAGTTAAAAGAAGAAAGAAAGAAACACTAGTTTTATTCTTTCTTTTTTAATTTATATTTTTATTCCTATACTATCTACAATAAAACTTGACTACTATTTTATAAAAAAAAAATTTAAAACTAATACATTTTATTATGTAAAAGCATGTGCATACACACATACATACACACATATAAAGAAAAGGGGAAGAATATGACATTTGAGTCTCACATGGTTCGATTAACTAATTATGGGTAGCCGTTTGTCTGCTTCAATAAGGACGGAAGGGTTGAAAGTGAAGTTGCAAATACATGATTTTGAGTATTCAAACCTTATATACTTGAAAAATCCTACATGTATTAAAATGATTGGTCAACAAAGTGTCTTATTCATAACTATTTATAACTACTTATTTAAACGTCTGCAATGGCATACAACTGGGTGGTGAGTTTGCGACGCGATAGTCCGCGGCTGCATCTCCAAGGAACATTCGCTGAGGAGGTGATGGGTGAGGTAAAGCAAGTGTGGAGGATACAATGTGGCTAGCACGATGGTGCGGGACAGTGGCGGAGCTTGAATTATTTCATAGGGGGGCGGGGGCGAAATTAATTTTTTTTAGGGGGGGGGGGGGCGAACTCGATATTTATATAAAAATTTACACTACCTGGCCAAAAATTTACACTATTAGACTAAAATTTAACACTACTGGCGAAAAAAACAGAGGAGGCGGCGGGCCCCCCCCCCCCCCCCCCCCCCGCCCGTAAAGCTTCGCCAATGGTGCGAGAATACTACTATCCATGTGCAGTGGTGTGTCAACCTGAAGCATGCAGAAACCAATTCTATACGGTAATAATAATAATTATTACAATAATAATAATGATAATTATAAGACATATTTATTAGTCTATTAACTTTGTTTTATCATGAAATTTATCATTTATTTCATGACTAGATTACAATCTTATGTAATACACGGGGTAAATAAATTTACTGTTACATAGTTAATAATATAAAAAGTTATGTCTTAAATATTATGTATTATACGGATTGAATAAAACCATGTATTACACATTTGAAAATTTGAAGTTAACATATTGAAATTTTATGGATAGTTATTAATTAATGAATAGCTATTATAGCATTCATAATTAAGAGTACAGAGAAGCGGAGAAATCAATTATTAGATGGACTAAAATGATGAATGTTCGTATTTATTTTTATTTATTAGTATAGAGATTTTGTAAATCTATACACAAAAAGCATATGTTAATTATGTGTCATTATTTTTTACAACCATCAATTCTTGAAGTAATCTATATTATCAACATCTGACTAATTGTTGTATCTTAAACAATGTTCACTGTTGAAGCAAATTAAAGGCACATTGGAGAAGGGGTGGCCTCAAACTGTCTCATGTGATAATATTTTGGCCCTGGCAGCTAGAGACTCAACTGTTCTAGTACTATATCCTAACACAATAACGACTCGTTGTGCTTTTAACCTCCACGCATTCACTCATGAATGCATGCTTTAAATTTTTGCGTACCGGTGGACCAAGTTGGGAAGTCCGATTATGCAAAAGGGATTCATTAGGTGCAAGCTTGAGTAGTTCTAATTTCTATCCAAAACATTCCGGCTCCAAACTACACTTTCAGACCTTTCTCACCAAAATTCAAGCTCAAGATTATCAAACAATAAAGCTATATAGTGGGTGTTTGGAATTGTTTTTTTACGTGACTTATTAATTTTTAAGAAGTTAATAAGTTAAAAAAAATGTTTGACAATTCTAAAAAAAATTTTTAAACTGACTTTTTATATAAAATAAAAAATAGGTTTTGAAAAGTAAGAGCGATGTTACTTATTAATTTTTAAAAACTGCTTTTACTCTAATTTTTTATTATATCATTTTGCTACCTCCTATTAACTCCATTTATTTTTAAGAACATGTCCGCTTTGATCATTATATAACTTTTTACTTTATAACTTAATTCAAACACTTTTTAATAACTTATTTTAAAAAATCATAAGTCAAAAATCCTTTTCAACCAAACTAAACAATTCCAAACATGCCATATAATTATAATGATAAGAAGAAACTAAACAATTCCAAACATGACATATAATGATAAGTAGCTATGATGAAAAGAAAATACAAAAATCTAGCTATGATGAAAAGAAAATACAATATAACACTTTGCTAAAATCTAAACTGAAACCAAAAGTTCTACAATACACATCATCACCTCGTGCACAAACCAAAAAAGTTGCATTGATCGGTAGCTAGCCATCACCAATGTCGAATCTTATTCACTTTTTATCAACACTTGAAGTTCAAAACATCAGGCATTCACGAGTCCAGGATCATAAGGGACACCAGTCGGCTTAATCCACAAATCTCCTTGAATGTATCTCGCGGGGGTGTAACTCATAGCCTCTTTTGGGCTTATTTTCTTGATACCCTTCCATGTTACCCGGTCCGCGGTGCTAGCCCGCGGTCCTTTATTGTTAAACTCACCATAATAACATGTGTCGAGAGCAAATGTCCCGGCCCACGGTGACCACCCTTCAGGGGAGATGTTATTGTCGATAAACGACTGCATGATGATGGTTCGCGAGAACACTTTCCACGGGCGCCCGAGGTAGGATTTAGGCATTGGGTTGGTGGCCAGGAATTCTGGTTCAGCTGTTATGATGCAGCCTTGTAGGATTACTGCACCTTTCGAGTTTCGGTCCTTTCGCCCCTGGGCCGTCACCATGCACTCTTGATTGTCAAGTGGTTTCTTGACAATCATCTTGCAGTTTTGGAAGATGGCTGCAGCATCACCAAACACGAAATCTATCGTCCCGGTGATGTTGCACCCGCGGTAAAACTGGCGGTATGAGTGCGCGTAAAGGGTGTCTTGGTATGCGTCTATGGCACAGTTGTGAAATATTGCCATGTCACCTGACACACGTAGCGCAACCGCCTGATGCTTTTCGGGCCCCGCCGTGTTCTCGAATCCCATGTCCTTCGCCAAGAACCGGTCTCCGTTGACCCCTAGGAAAAACATAAAAACACAATAAACAATGAAATAACTTTGAAATGACTTTAACTGAGATTTTACTGGTTATGTTTGTTTGTTAACCACTTACCAACAGTAGCGGTCTTGTATGTGGGAATCCCGTCATCATAACTTATGCTTCCGGTGACTCTTGTTCGGGTCGGACCATCACCTATGAAAACAATATTATTAACGTGACGCGGGATCTCAACATACTCCCTATATATACCTTGCTTTATGTATATAACAAAGGGTCTCTTGTTCTTTTTAGGCACTGTCCTAACCGCATCCATGATGGTCCAAAATGACCCCGAACCATCCTGAGCCACAACCACCACTTTAGGCTTCCATAGTCTCGAACCAACATCAAGAACCCGCACCCGCCTCTCTCCTCTCCCCCACCACACATCGCCATTTGGGTCCTTATCTACGAGCCTATGACTAAACGTGGTCAACTGGACACCATTGACCATCGCGAGCACGTTACTCGTGAGCTTCCACCCCAATCTCAACAACTTTTTCATCTTCTCGCCCACGCCACCTGTCGTGTCTTTGAAACCTTCACGACACGTCTCTTGATACGTCAACGCGCCACTGAGCCATATCTCGAGATCACCAGCATATTCCTCAATGTTAGCAGCATCAAAACTATCAAGCTTTTTCAATGATCTCTTGAGATCATCAATGGAGGTGTTGAGAGCCTCTTTGCATAGGGCTAATGCCTTCAGTGTTCTTGAATCTTTAGCCAGTTGTTGAAGGGTGTATGAACTATCTAAGGCTATCTTTATTTCTTTTATTGCAGATTTAAAAGCAATCTTCACGAGCTCTTTGGGATCATCCGTGTGGTTTACATTCGCAAGACTCTTTCGACACGATAGCTTGTAGTCGGTGTGTTGGCATAGTGACTCCACGGCTTTGTGGCTCGTGGTGATCGAACCATCGTGTTCAGTATGGTTGGAACCGGTTGCACCGATCACAGCCATGGTTAATAAGAGGATGCCAATTACGAACAAGGTGAACTTCTTCTGTACGTCCATGTTTCTTGTATTGTAATTTTCCTATGTACCTAAAGGGGCAAAAATTGTAACAAAAACGTTAAAGTTGACATTTATTGCCTTAAAACTGCAAAAGGGAATGCGAAAAAACTGAAATGGACTAGAAAGGACCGAGGAGCAAAACTAAGCGAGTAGTAATTCTTTATATTTATGTGAGTGTGTTTTTTATATTTTAAGAAATAGTTGTAAATAGTTATGAATGAAAAGAGAAAATTACTGTTTACTTGTATATTTAGAGTATTACTGTTCAACACTTATAAATTATTTAATATTTTTGAAAATAGTTTTGTGTAGAAAAAAGAAAAAATATAATGATAAAAGTGTAAAAAAATATTATTTAATTGAGAAGTAAAGGAAAAAAATAATTTTTATTGTAATTATAAAAATAAAAAATAAAAAACCTGATGTGAATGCTCTAACAAAGTATATGGATTGACTTTATAATATATGTTGATACATATTGTTGGCATGTGTTCATATTTTCGCTAAAACTACATATCTAGCAAATCTTTTTTGTGTGTTTGCTAATTAACACGAAGTAGGGTTGTAACTCCCGCTCCGCGACAGGTGGAAACAATTTGAAAATAATAAAAGCGCTAAAAAACGCTTCTCAACTTGTTACAGTCCTTTTTTAAATAACAAAACGTATGCATTGCAATGATAATCTATAAAAAGAATAACCAAAAGACAATCCGAAATTAACATTTCATACCCAGATTTATTTAAAAGCTATTTACTTCAAATGAAAATCAAAATGAAGTATCAGTTTGTTGTCTCTCTTCTTCGGACCCTTCGTTGGAAGGAGTGTGTGGGCTTAGGACTTTTAAGCAAATATAGTAATTTTGGTGTTCTTACTTTGAAACGCTCTAACCTTCATGTAGAAATCGACATACAGAAATAATATAAATCATAGTATGAAATGTCCGCTAACACATTTTTGCGTTCGTTCACGCACACGTTTGTCGACTTAACTGGTATGGTTAGATAATGGTTATGTCAGGGGTGTTCACTCAGTCGAATAAGTTAAAATTTAAAATTTTCAAGCATCATACAAATTTGGTTTGTATTTGAAAAAGATAAGTCAATTTTAAATCATATCGAATCCGAAATTTTTTAAAAGGATTCGAATTTGAAAAAAAAATCAAATTCGAATTGAGTTCGAATTTGTTCGATTCGTATATAGTAATATAAAAAACTAATCGAATAATATTTTTAAAATTCATTCAAAAGATTAAATCTCAAATGATCAAATTGTAACAAGCAAAACACACAAATATTCAAGTGTTAAAAAAGACAAAATGCACCAATTAAGATTTAAAATTTTACATTATAAATTTTTATATTTTAAACTTCTAATTTTTAATTTTTTATATAAATATTTCTAAATTAGTATATAAAATAACTAACTGTAAGCTTGTGTATTTTAATTCGAATTTTGAATCGAATTGAAAATCACAAATTCAAAATTAAAAATTCGAAACGAATTTCGAATCAGTGATTTTCGACTCGAATTGAATTTCTAGTTTTTCAAATCCGATTCAAATATTAAACACCGGTAGTCTTAAGAGCATGATGATAAATCATTCAAACATCTGTAAATGCGTCATGTACTATTTGTGTGTCATCCTTTAAAAACATTCATCTCATCTCCTTGCTACATCCACTTACAAAAACCTATTTAAAATCAAATATCTTTTATTTTTTTTTGACTATGACATTGCTATACTTTTGAGTCGTGTCGTACTATGGGTGCGTATATATATCTTACCATTGTGAGTCGTGTTTCTTTTAATGGTGGTGTGTCAACGTGTGATTGCTACCAGATTTAGGATTTGTTGAACTTACCATTCACCCCTAAGACATATGATGTATGGTCATAGCTTCCTTACACTTCTTTTCATAAAAATTGAAGCTTATGAGCCCTACCACGGACAAGAAAAACGTCATTTAGGATTAAAAATGCCCACCAAACACCAATTCTTTTAAACTAAAAAAAATTTAATTTACGTAATTGCAAATAAGTTCTGAATCTTAATTTGCATAGAATGAGTGCATGATGATTAATTAATGAGTAACCTACTTCTATAGAATTAGTCAACAAATATCTAAATTGTGTTTACATGCATTCTGGTTAGAAGTGATTGTAACCTTTTAGTTATATTAATACTTTTTTTTTTTAATGTGACTCTAAGAAATATTTATCTTTACTTCTAAACTATACAAATTTCTAATCGATTTGTGCTTCTCCAAATAGTATCTTTTCAACTTTTTTTAATTTTTTCATATATGAATATATGTGTATGTATATGCATCTTGAGTGTTTGTTTATATCAATTAAAATAAAAATGCCCCCAAAAATGTATTGCAACATAATGCTTAAACTCAAACAACGGTAGAAATATATATCTTTGAAACGAAAGAAAATTACCCCGTTTAGCCTTTGTATTCATTAGCACCTCCAACCACCCTTGAACGAGAACAAGCTGAAGACGTACGATATCAACTCTAATTTGTCGCAAGCGCAAAATACCTTAGATTCATTTGTAAAGGAAATTCATGCCACCATCACATGTTATCTAATTGTGTGATAGTAATCAACAACAGATTATATATCGGCAACGACAAACCATTGCTCAATATTAAGGGAATATTACATAATATGTTGCACTGAGAAATTCTTTAAATTCATATCATATCACATTAATCATATATCTTGTATTCGATATATATGCAAATTTATTCAAAATCTTCTTTTATTTGACTTGTGCATGACCAAATGATTCATTAAATGTAAGCATTGAATGTTTTTCCTTTTAATGTTTAATGATGAGGTCACACATTCTTTATTTTGCACTTAATTATTCTACTATTAAAGTCATTAAATATCTTAAAGAAAAAAAATTTAATTATATAAGTTAAAAGAGACAGAATTATCCTAATGTATTAAGTTAAAAAGATGTAATTTCAGAAGTAATATTAATACTAGTAGTGAAAACTAAACAACTAGCGAACATAATATTAATAAATAAATACTAGCAGTAATAAAACAATTACAATTTTGTAAGCACAGTAGTATCTTTTATAAAAGTAAAGCATTTATGTTTGTCGTAAATACAAGAGTAAATAAAGAGTACTGTTCAAAGACATACAATGATGTTTAATGGTTAAATATACATTTTTGCTATTACTGTACTCGCCTAAGTTTGATGATATTTGATGCACTCATGCGCATATGTTTTTCCATATAATAATATTATTTGGTACTTTTTCTAGATTTCTCAATACGATGTCAAAGTGGTAAAAGAAAATAGGCTTATAAATACTACCTTTCTTTATGGCTTGCAAATCCAAATAAGTTTAGTCACCGGTAAGAAATCATAAGATGCTAATGAAATTGATTTCTAATAATATCTGTCATGCTTTAATAATAATGACGATGATGGTGACGCATGCTGCCGTCACCGCCTTCATCGGATAAAGGACCGGCTAGCAAACCTCCTATGCCAACGAGAGAAAGTCACAAGGAGGAACATTTAATGCGCGCAAAGTTAACGTTCCAATAATGTTCTAGTTGACCTATAAACGTTGCCAAAATGCATTAGTGTAACTTTTTGAATTAGATAAGCTTGTCTAATGAGTCAGGTCGGGTTTAAATCGCCACCACTTCACATATTCGTATGCAACAATTATAGTGCATATGGAAAACTAAATGCCATTAGAGGTACATACGAGTAGCAACAGGAGCACATGGAAATCCTGCAACCTCACACTATCTTTCTATATGGAAAAGAGAAATTGATCATGTATAAGGTCCAAAAATGTTTGAAACCTAAAAAACTTGAGGAATGACCTGGTGACACATGTATCAGAAGCAAGGAATTACATGTTGCATCTTATGAAACGGGTCAGGTTGGGTTGGGTTGGGTTGAACAGTATTAACAATTTTACGTTCAATTCTTAAAAAATTTGTTGATGTTTTGATTACGATTGCAATTAAATGGATGATCAATAAAACTACTTAAGCAAACATAAAATCACCAGATGATGGAAGTACAAATGAATGCTTTTAGATGATGGAAGTACAAATGAAGATTTTAATATACAAGACTAAATGTATAAATTTATAATTATGATATTTTTCTGAATAATAAAAGTTGATTGATAATCTGATATACTCAATACATATAGACCCTTTAAGTTTCTGTTATACTCATTATCTCTACAAATTCTTCATGCTATAAAACAACAATTTATTTTGGGCACAATGGAAAAGGTGTAGTAACAACTTACATGATACTTCAAAGTTTAGCTCTCTTTAATTCTAGTTTGGCAATTGTTCCTAAATGAACTTCATCAGGGCCATCTGCAATTCTGAGAGTCCTAGCTGTAGCCCAAAGATGAGCCAAAACCGTGTCTCCGGATACTCCAGCGGCACCATGCACTTGCATTGCTGTGTCCAGCACCTTCATCGCCATGTTTGGAGCTGCCACCTGTTCCATAACATTAAATACGAATCACAAACAGCTCAAAATGTCAAATTCATCTTTTAGCTAATAGAAGAATGGGTCAAACAGGCCCAACCTCCTACATCATTTTGTTGATATTGTTTTAAGGATTAATGGATTTAAATACTTCCAACTATTGGGAATTGGCCGCTGCCACCCCCAAGTATCATTTTGACGAATATAACTCCCAAGTAAACATTTCGGTGTCTGTATCACCCGCCGTTTGTCAAAACCCTAACAAATGATATAAAAAATATGACACAATGAACGTATATGACACAATGAGCTGATTTATTTGACACAATGACCAAAATAAATCAGCTCATTTGTTAGGGTTTTAACAAATGACGGGTGATACAGACACCGAAGTGTTTACTTGGGAGTTATATTCGCCAAAATGATACTTGGGGGTGGCAGCGGCCAATTTCCAATAGTTGGGAGTATTTAAATCCATTAACCCTTGTTTTAAAGATCTCATGAGTAATGCATAAATCTGTTAACGAAACGGACAAGAAGGCACTTGTAGCTCAATCAAACAAGACCCGGCCTGTTTCGGCTTGTACTAGAGCATTACCTGTTACAATCCATACTCATTTTGACCCTTACTCGTTTGTAGAAGATGGTGATTGTTATTACCTTCTGGTCTTTTTGTTTTCATTCACATGTTATGCAGTGAGAAAATTGAGCACTTTCATAGCAGAAAATATTATTACTCGGGACTTTTCAATTTATTTTTAGAAATCTGTTCTCTAACTTCCATGGCAAAAAAGATAAAATGCCACTGTCCTGTTCACAATCTTCGATTACATACTCACAGAAAACGATTTATTACATACTCACAGAAAACGATTTATCAATTAATATACATAAAATTTAACAATCATATAAATTACATAACTTTTGCCCAATCAGTTATAAGCATGTATCTTGTATTGATGGTAAGTTCAGTGGGAGGAAAAATGTTTACCTTGGCCATTGCAAGGGCCCCACGAGCTTTCTTGTTTCCAAACCGATCAAGTTGGTCCGCAGCTTCAAATACTAATAGTCTAGCTTTCTCTAATTCTATTCGACACTGCACAAAAATATTCTTCAAGTTGTAAATGAAGGAACAACAAAGCAAAAGGAAAGAAAGAAAGAAAAAAAATACTATTTACATAATTACCTTGGCTAAATCAGAAACAAAGGAGCCATGCTGAGCTATTAGTTTCCCAAACGTTTTTCTTTGAAGAGCCCTCTGAACCATTAACTGCATCCCACGTTCTGCTGCACCTATTAATCTCATGCAGTGATGCAACCTCCCTGGACCCAACCTACCCTGCAAATATAGAACAAGTTTACTTAATCAACAAGTTAATTAATCGGCTTAAAGCACAATTTAGTAATTACCTGCGCAATCTCAAAGCCACGACCCTCCCCCAAGAGTATATTCTTAGCTGGAACACGGACATTTTCAAATGAAATCTCTGCGTGCCCATGAGGTGCATCATCAAACCCAAATACAGTAAGAGGTCTTAATATTTTAACACCAGGAGTATTGATATCTACAAGAATCATGGATTGCTGCTTATGAATTGGTGCATTAAAGTCGGTTTTCCCCTGCATTATCATGTGGTTAAATAAGGTCAACTCAGCATATTTGACCTAAGAAAGTCAAATTTCGTCTCATTTCAGGGAACTAACCATAACTATAAGGAGTTTGCATCTAGGATCCATTGCTCCACTTGTCCACCATTTCTTTCCATTAATAACATATGTATCACCTTCTCTGTACATTTTATTCAACTTTATTATATTATAACTTTGAGAAAATTCTCATATAATTTCAATGTCTCATTGTTGCTTGATAGATTACCTTCTTATAGAACACTCTATGTTAGTTGCATCAGAAGATGCAACTTGAGGTTCTGTCATTGCAAATCCAGAACGAATTGTTCCATTTAGCAATGGAATAAGCCATTCTTGAAGTTGTTCTTTGTTGCCATACCGCAATAATACCTAAAGACAACACATAACATAATGGGTTCTTCATTTATCCTCGTATCATGGAAATGGGATCCGGAAATTAAAATAAGAAACGGACTACATGAATGGGCTCTGATAATCTATTTTCACTGATCTTGGGCATAAATAGACATATGACTACTATAATAATTGTCTTTACTTTCACTTCTTTACAAAGTTCTAAACTTTTTACCTCCATATTTCCGGTATCAGGTGCCCCACAGTTGAACACTTGTGGAGCCCACACAGAACGACCCATGATCTCACAAAGGTATCCATATTCATGATTTGAGAGTCCAGCACCCAAAAAGTTAGGGGATCCTGTTCCAATGGCATCATCAACTTTCCCTTCAAAAAGAATTTCTCTTGCCCTTGCAGCACTATCAAGCTACATACAAAGTAATAAAACAATAACTAATGGATATTAAATATGTCGTAATCAAACTGTAACCCCTTTTATTTAGCAAGTATGTACTTACCGGTATAAAAAGATTCCATAAGCCTTCTTTCTTTGCAATCTCTTTCAATTTTTCCTCTTGTGGATGAACCGTCCAGCGCATGGAAGACTGAGCAAGCTTACTAAACTCTGGTTCCATTGGATATACATGTTCCTCAATAAATTTAATCAGTTTTTCTCTTAAATCCTTAACTTTTTTGTTTGGAACAAATCTCCCTCCACTTTCCAGCCCTTGATCTTTTTTGTCATTAGCATTACCATAAACATAATCTCTTCTTCCTGTAACTGTAAATTAAAAAAAGGTCCATTAAGGGGCGCAGGCACTAAATACACTCATATGTTTGGATAAAAGAAATAAAATTACCAGATGAAGGATTTTGTGAGATAACAGTATCCCTTTGTATATAAGACCAAGCAATTTGTATAAGATCATTGGCTTTTTCTCCTGCGTCTTCAGCACGCTTCCCACCTGATGCATTACCCTAAAATTTAAAAGCGATTTATGAGTTTTTCCAAGTCCTTTGAAGTACTAAAATAAAAAGATTATAAATCATCATACCATAATATATCTACTGTGGACACCTGCTAAGATTGATGCTCCACGGAAAAGTGAAAATGCTACATAAAACTTCCAACCAGCAACAGGCCATGGTTTTCCCTATAATGCAAACAATAACATTAAATATTCTTACAGTTAAGAAACATTATGCATATTAAACTCGGTGATTAACATTATCTGCCATGATCTTACAGCAGAAGAGCAGTAGTCTGTTAGATATTCTTCTAAAGAAGGAACTCCTTCAGGGAGGTTAGTAATCTCAAATCCGTTATTATGTTTCACTTTACCGTGTGAAAAATCTGCAACGTACAACTGGCAGAAAGAAAAAAATAAATAAAAGGGTTAGGTACTTTTGACTTGACCAATGTGTGTTTAGTAAAATAAATAAAACGTATATGAGGAAGACTCGTTTACCATACTGCTGTATGCAACATCACACATCTGATTTCCAAGAGTTGATAACTCCCAATCAAGAATGCCAATCACTCTATCCTGCATTTCACAAATATCTACTATGTTATTAAATTATTAACAAAAGTATGAATGAACTCAAGTACAAAAGAAGATTAAAACACAAACCTCAATAGGATGAAAAACTAAATTATCCATCCGAAAATCACCATGGACAAGGCCTGCTGTTCTTCCGGAAGAATCTTCAGAAGGAATATTTTCACGCAACCAATTAATCAACTCTAACATTCTAGGGTTCCTTTCAGACTTTCCTTCACCAGTAGAAGCAATATATTGCTTTGCCCACCTTTCTACCTGATGTATTTCATAATATTTTCATGAAAAGTCATAATCTGTGACGCTACTAAAATACATTATCCATTCAGAAAAAAAGGTCAAAACTTCAAGGTTTAAAGCATTGGCATAGCCTCCCAGTAGTTGTTTATTTCACATGCCTGTCGTTGACAGTAGTTGTTTCGTCGCCCATAGCCTCCCAGACCCATTGCATCTACGTCTGCGGAATGTAGAGAAGCTAAAGCATTGGCAGTTGCACGGTACAAAGCCCTCCTCCTATTAGGTGCTACACCCTATCATAAAATTAACTATTAAAAATATAATCAAGAATATTGCCCTTGAAGATCTGAAAATGAACCAGAGACTAGAGTTCATACGGGTAGCATAGGGTCAAGGAATATACGCCCCTCCAAAAACTCCATAATGTAGAATGGAGTCCCGATTACACTTGAATCCGTACATAAACAGAAGACTTTGGGGACAGGAACAAGTGTATGAGTACCTAATGCATGAAGCACCTGTCACATTAAAATTAAAAAATTTAATGAAAATCACAAGATCAATCACATACTGCACGCGTTTAAACGTGCAAACATGACATCATAGACGCATAATCACCTGAAATTCTCTCTCGACAGCATGAGCGGATTGGAGAAGCTTCCCAGGGGGTTTCTTTCTCATAACATACCTCTTCACTAGATGACCCGACTGTAACTCTAGAAGATACGTCGGGTTTGATTGACCATGCCCAAACTGATCAACAACCAACAATAGGTTAGCAAACACTCAGAAGAATGAATATCGAATCTAATCAAATCTTGATGTGTTAATTATGTCATCCAGCACCTAATCCACTCCTATTAACTACCTTAACAACACCAAACCAACACACCGTAGAAATCGAACCCTTACAAAGGGGAATACACCACTTACCAATACTCCAATAGTCTTAATTATGTAACCTAACCTACTAATGTTCATCAGAGCTCAATATCACTAATTACAATTGATTCTTACAAAATACAACCACTACACCTGCTAATTCTAACCCACAAAATTTCTTGATAAAAATCGCCTAACGTCAGTAAGAAATAACAACCGATCGATTCTACTCGAATTACCCAATTTAATTCAACAAAAATCCAATCAAATAGGCTGAATTAACAGGATTATGCATCTATAACATAATAATAATAATCATACTTGATCACTGAAAACTGAACTGAAGCATAAACCCACAGAAAAATTCACCTGAGAAACGGAGAATTTGGAGGAAGAAACAGGGAAGCCTTCAACATGAACAGAACAGTAACGAAATAAGGCATCGGAGTCGAATTGATGTGATGAATTCACTTCACCCACAAGCTCACCCGTACGCTGAGCCATTATAGCTGATGATCCGATGAAAAAACCCCAAATTTCTTCTGAATATTATAAGAACTGTTGTGATTGTAGTACTTTGGTAATATCAAAGGGGATTGATTGAAGGTGCTGCGTATATGCTTACGTCTTCAAGATAAAGAAGAATGCCGCCCACTTTCGACCCCAGATGGTTAAATAGGAGCAGAGAGTGTACATTATTGGATATCCGATAAAGAAAAAAATTTTAAGATTGTTTTAATTAATAAATTTTTTTGTTTTTTAAAGGGTTTGTTTTTCAAAGGAGTGGTTTTATATTCAAACCAATGCATGATATAATATAAAGTAATTTAAGAGTAGAAGTAGGAGTATAATAGATTTACTGTTTAAAAAAAAAAATTCTTTTGTTTCAATTATCTTATTTATAAATTTATTTGTATAATATTTTAAAAGATTAAAATTTAAGATAACAACATTTATAGAAACCAAATTGTTTATAAGATTTTACGAATTATTTAAAAAATTTTGTGAATTATTTAAGAAAATTAAATAAGTTGTGATTGACTTAAGTGGAATATTTCTAAAACTTTAGTGACGTGATTGAAACAAATAAAAATACTAGATGCTTATCAAAAACATCTTCTAAATAACCGCAAATGAATAAATAACTTTGGATATAAATATCTTTTTAGATGCTTATCTTTGACCAACTTAAAAAAGGGTAAATTTTATAGAGAAAAAGTAATTGAAAGTGGTAAATATTAACAAGTAAAATTATGAAAATGACCATTAACGATCTTATTATTATGTCCGTTCATTTTGGTGCAAGTTATTGGATAAACCGTGTGAGCAATTAGTGGCGGAGCTTGAACTCCTTCGTAGTGGGGGCAGGGTTGAAATTAATTTTTTTAAGGGGAGGCGAACTCGATATTTATACAAAAATTTACACAACCTGGCCAAAAATTACACTATCGGACTAAAATTTAACACAAATGGTGAAAAAAACAGGCCCCCCACCCCCCCCCCCCCCCCATTAAGCTTCGCCATTGTGAGCAATTATTATACATAATATTATAAAGTAACTAACATGTTAATGATTTATCAGTTTAACTACTTATACTCAATATGGTAAAATAACTAATATGTGTACTGGTTTATTTTTGTCACCTGTATCTTATTTGAAAGTATATTATGAAGTGAAATTATTTTCTATAACAAATTAACAAGTAGTCAAGTAAGTCATGATGTCATATTATAGTATTATACAGTATTGTTTGGGCCGCCCATTAGTCGGAATGTCGGATAACCAAAAGTCCAAATATTAATCATTAGACATTTAGACATGAATAAGATTTAGAAATGATCTGAGACCAGGCCCATTAAAATCATAATCTCTATGCATCCGTATTTTTAGACTCTTATTACCAATTAGAATTTCAGAGCCCACAGAAAGCCCAAAAGTTATCTTACTAGCCCGACAACACCCAATTTACACAATGAGGAGTTCGTAGTATTTTATTTTGTAGACACTTGATTAGTTGATTTTCTGTCAATCATATGCAAAAAAGAAACTGTTTAAAAAACTCATACAAAATCAAATTTACTCATTGTTAGTAGAAGAAAAACACACATATATTAAGCACTGGTTTTTTAATGAAACAAGAAAACAAGAAAATGAGACATAGGGATAAAATAAGAAGTGATTTGAACTTTCCCAATAAAATTCCAGGTAATTTATAAATACCCATCTTGCAAATGGAAGTTAACACGGTCCCATGACGTTTCATTGCTAAATAAGAAACAAGGTTTATTTTTAAAACTCGAGCTCGGCTCGTCAAAAACTTTTCCAGCTTGAGCTCGGCTCGGGCTCAGCTCGTTTATCTTTTAATTATTATTTTTATATTTAATTATATATATATTATATATTTTATATGTAACCTTATACATATTATTTAATTGTTTTATCGTAATCTTATATATAATAACTAATATTTAAATAAATATATTTAATAATATTAAATACAATATATATAAATAAAAAGCTCGTTTAAGCTCGCGAGCCGGCTCGAGCATGATATGTGACGCTTGAAGTAAGCCTTTAGAGAGGCCTACTTCAAAAGTGTCTCTCGTTCATTCTAGTTTTAATGAAATCAACCCTCTTAAACTAGTCTCTATCATCTTACCTCTATCCTATAAAATTTATTCTTGAATGTAGTTGCTAAATCTAAATTTCACACGTTAGAAGCAAAATTATAAAAATAAATGAACCGCCTAATAATTAAATTAACTTTTTAAATAAACACATATATAGATTACTAATATCAATCAAGCATTCCATGTTTAGGAAATATATTCAAATTGTTAAAACCAGAAAAACAAATATATTCAAATTGTTAAAACCAGAAAAACGTCGATACCAAAATCCAGGGTGCTAGATCATGAAATTGGGACCCGACAATTGGCCAAACCATCTATGGCCGTTTGTTACATGTTTCATCCCATTGAGATGTTTCCGTTCATTACTTATGGACCCCAGTCCATTTACTAGCCCCTTTGTTGCCTCTATCTAGTATGTCTAACTATGAGTTCCTAACTCTTTAATCAACTTTGTATCAAAATCCTAATAAATAATAATCTGAGCATGCTAAGGGAGTGAATTACATACTTGAAAGAAGGATGCATATATGTTAGTTAAAGCTCTTTAGAATGTCAGATACCGTTGCCCATTCAGTCCATATATGAAAACAATACCGTTACTTAACTTCAAGACAACTCTATTAAGTTTTATCCGGACAAAGGTGTAATATTCTTTTGACCTCATTTCAACCCAAGTGCAAATACACTCCATATTCATCCCACTGTCTTATCTAAAACGAATCATCACCACTTGGAAAGATGTATCATATCATTGATTTACTAGCTTATGATTGTATGAACATGGTTAATTTACTCTTCTATCCCTTTTCCCCTTATATAAATTTTCTATTTCTCCAAATATTTTATACACCTACAACCAACAACACATTCACTACCTTCATCTAGTTTAAATCTACCTTATTTGCAGCAGTAAAAATGGCACCTCAGACAAATCTTGCTAAGATTGGTATGGGCGATTCAAGCGCAGAAAACGAGCAATTGATAGTTCAAAAGGGAAGGTCTTCTTCTATCGTCCTGCAACAATCTTGCCGCTATAAGTTTGTTCCTCAAGATTCTATTGTTCATCTGGTGGAACCAAAAGAATCTAGTGCAAATTGTTGCAAGGCCTCATGCTGTTCTCATGTAGCGGTGGAAAGCTAGATTTGATCCATTAGATTAGTTGTGTACAAGAAAGCGATACAAATAGGGCGCGATAGCTAGTATCTGGGATGTCTGTATGAATGGAAGTAGTTCATATGGTTGGTTATATATAGTTAGTTTAGTAAGGTAATCTTAGTTTCTAATTAAATGTTCTAGCTAGTGACCTTATATGAAGTATAGTGGTTATGATGTTTCAAATTTCTTAGTTGTTTGTTCGATCTTTCTCTCTTCCCGATCCCTCCCCGCGCATAGAATAGATGTATTTGCATTGATGCAGTGATCAATCATGCAAATATGTGAAAAGGATAAATAAACATGGGAGATAAATGGCCACAAAAGTTATAAAAAATCTACAGAATTGCAAAATTAACGATGATAACTGATTAAGTCCTACAACGGTCACAAAATTTGTGACTGTTTAGTTTCGGTCGCAAGCAAGTCGGTAAAATTGTCATAAGTAAGTTTTATTTAAAAGTATGAATATTCAAGCAATTGGAACAAGAAAACTAACTCGTTGATAGTAGCAAATTTTACGACCAGATCGAGACGAATTTAATTAGTCACACATTTGACTGTGTAATTTGGTCGCAAACTAACTCGTGACAAACCGGTAGCACATATGTGTAAAAAATAAGTAAAATATTTCGGATGTGAAATTACTATCAAAAATTTCGCGACCGAACCTGAACAATCGCAAAAATAACGGCCATAACCGATCTAGTTGCCCCAATTGTCATAAAATATGTAATTGTTTAGTTTCCATTGCAAATCGGTGACTAAAATTACTAAAATTAAATTAAAAGCATCGGATATGTCCACCCGGTGGGCTACTGAGCGACAAGTGGTGAAAAGAATAAATAAAAAGTAAATATATATTTCGGATGCCAAACGGTTGCAAATTTTACAATCGAATCAGTACCCTCGTAAATTCACAAACCTAGTTTATGACAGTGTAGTTTCAGTCACAAACTCGTCGCTAAAATCATTAGAACTAAGTTATAAGCACTGGTCGCAAACTAGTAACGAATGGAAAGAAATAAATAAATAAATAATAAAAATATATTTCGGACACCAAATTTGAAACGGAAGTTATTCAAAAGACTTGAATAGTATCCACAGGATCAAATGGCACTCATAAAAGATCATAATATTGGAAGCATATATATGATCTTTTATGTTTATTCTATTCTGATTCGCGTTTGTTAAATAGAAACCTACAAAGAAATATAATAGGACCTTGTCTCTTTTAATATGCTTATGAATCTTGTACCTTTATATATGATTCTGCAAACATGGCAAGGAAATTATAAAATTAGATCTTAGATAGAAGATCTTAAAATCAATATTTCTTGTTAGCATATATTCGAACCAAAAGAAACTAGGGAAAGGATCAAAGGAATGAGAAAAATATCCAAGAACAAGACACATATAGTAAAGAAATTTTCGACCCAAAAGTACACGATAACCTAGTGGAAGAAATCTGGAGATGATATAGTACAAATCTAAATGCCTTTAATCTCACAATTACAATTTTCACAAACAATATTCAAGCACTAATTAATATAAAAACACCACTTGTTGAATCAATTTCTTCTACTAATACCTTGTTTAATTGACTGATAAAATTTTTTAGTTTAAGTTGCAGCAATAGATTAATTATTAACGAGTGATGAAACCCGCGCGATGCAGCGGACCTGTTTAAATCCGTAAGACTCGATTTCGATGACTTGAAAATTGGTAATCATCCCGTGACAAAAATCATGTCGAAACATTGAAACAAATAAACACGTGATTAGCTTTGACCAATTGAATGTGTACGTTTCGTGACTTGTATTATTATGTACAACTTGTTATCGAATGAAATTTACATTGAAACTTAAAATAACCACGTCACAACAATACATTTTAAATTTTATAAAACATCAAATTTTAAAAACTATAAGAGAAAAAGTAAAAACAAAAAATTTGTATCAATTATTTTTTTAATAAATTTATGTATTATATGATTGTCAAAAAAAAAAATATTTTAAAAGTTGATGGGTATGAAACTAAAAATATAAGTATTTTAAACTTTATAAAATTAATTAGTCAAATTATTCATGGACTATAGGTTATAAAGTCAAACTAAATTGAATCTTTCTACTCTAATAAAAGTGTAACTAAGGGTGACACGTGTCACCACCACATTCATTCTCAACAAAATTTTCCCTCTTCTCTCTCCTATTAATGACTACATTAATTACTAATAAATTTATTTAATTGTTTCTTAAATTAAAAAAAGTTTTTTAATAAATTAAATAAGAAATCTTTTTATTAATGCTATTTCAAAGAAACAAATTTTTATAAATTTTTTTTTTAAAACATCAAACTTTTTAAATAAGATATATTTTAAATTGATGTTTTAAAAAAGAAAAAAATTATATATAAAAATAATTAAAATTGGGAGTTATAGTAAGAAAATTTTTGAAAATGATATTTTTTTTTAAAAACGGTTTGTTTTGAAACAAAAATATTTAATTTAGTTTTTGGAAAAACAAAAAAAAGTTTAAAAAGTTAATACCATTGTTTATCACTTATCTATACTACTATATAATACATATTAGAAGGATAAAATAGTAATTTCATTAAAAGTGTAATACACTTGTAAAACATTTTAAATATAGAGTACAAGTACTTTATGCAATAATTCCACTTTTGCCCCCATTTAATTAACTTATTCTAATTATTTTATTATTTAATACACATTATTAATACATTATTTAATAATATGATATTATTTAATTCACTTCATTAAATTTTATTTTATTTATAATAATATAAATTGACATTAAAATTTATAATTACTAATCATATTTTTAAAACTAAAGTTTTATTTTATTTATAATAATATAAATTGATATTTAAATTTATAATTACTAATCATATTTTTTTAACTATATACTATTTAAATTAAGTATTATTTTATTTAAATACTTATATCTACACTACCTTATAATAAATCTCTCTTGATAGAGATTTAATTTTGCCAAGCATACAAGTTTTGAATCAACATGTATAAAGAAGTGCAAGATATTAAAAATGCGTAGAATAGAGAATTGATTAAGATTTTAAGACAATTTAGGGGAAATCTGATAAATTTATCAATTAAATTTTAGAGTTAATTTCAGTTTACTCACTAAGATTTAACTAAAGTAATCATTTTCCTGCAAAAGATTAAAAATATCAATTTACCTCTAAAAGTTTTATAAATTGTTTCAATTTTAATCCAAAAGTTTTATTAATAAACATTATTAATACATGATTTAATAATATGATATTATTTAATTCACTTCATTAAATTTTATTTTATTTATGATACTCTAAAATGACATTTAAATTTATATTTACTAATTATATTTTTATAACTAAATATTATTTAAATTAAGTATTATTTTATTTAAATATTTAAGTATATAACTTATATATATATATATATATATATATATATATATATATATATATATATTTTTATGTTTGTAATAGTTATAATATTAATATTTTTCTAGGGGCATATAATGAGTTTAATAATTTTAATATTTATCTATATCTTTATAATAAAAATAAAAGGAGGATTGAATGATAATTTTACATATGAATTAAGATACCCATTTGAAAAATCATGCTTAAATTTCATAAAATTAACCATTTTATTTCATTTATACACTTATAATAAAGTATAATATATGATGTTTATAATACAAATGCTAAAGCATGTACACGTGTCCAAACAAAACCGCCATTTACTTTCAGTTTCGTTCATTCACTGCGATTGAGCACTAATCACTCTTCCCATTTCCCTTGCCGGTTATTAAGAGCTTAATAACAATCAAGATGGTAATTTATTGTGATAATTTCTCCATTAACTTTCTCTGGTCTATGCAAATCACCAACGAAAGCTACCTCCGATGATTATAAAACTCTAACCTATATTCCTAAAACGAAAACCCCCTAAAATCTAGATAATAATTGATATCCAACCACAAATACCACCCATGCTTTCACTAATCTTGTTAGGATAATATATTTCTTGTAAAGACTTTTGTAATATGCGTATTTGTTTTCTTTCATTCAATTTTTTCAATAATTATATTTTGATTTTTTATTTACATCATAATACAACTCGCCGATACTGACTAAAATCGAATTTCAAAAAAATCGCGCAACAACGGTACCGCGGCAACGCGCGGACATTTTCATCTATACTACTATATAATACATATTAGAAGGATAAAATAGTAATTTCATTAAAAGTGTAAGACACTTGTACAACATTTTAAATATAGAGTACAACTACTTTATGCAATAATTCCACTTTTGCCCCCATTTAATTAACTTCTTCTAATTATTATATTATTCAATACACATTATTAATACATTATTTAATAATATGATATTATTTAATGCACTTCATTAAATTTTATTTTATTTATAATAATATAAATTGACATTTAAATTTATAATTACTAACCATATTTTTAAAACTAAAGTTTTATTTTATTTATAATTATATAAATTGATATTTAAATTTATAATTACTAATCATATTTTTTTAACTAAATACTATTTAAATTAAGTATTATTTTATTTTAATACTTATATCTACACTACCTTATAATAAATCTCTCTTGATAGAGATTTAATTTTGCCAAGCATACAAGTTTTGAATCAACATGTATAACGAAGTGCAAGATATTCAAAAGGGGTAAAATAGAGAATTGATTAAGATTTTAAGACACTTTAGGTGAAATCTGATAAATTTATCAATTAAATTTTAGAGTTAATTTCAGTTTATTCACTAAGGTTTAACTAAAGTAATCATTTTCCTGCAAAAGATTAAAAATATCAATTTACCTCCAAAAGTTTTATAAATTGTTTCAATTTTAATCCAAAAGTTTTATTATTAAACATTATTAATACATGATTTAATAATATGATATTATTTAATTAACTTTATTAAATTTTATTTTATTTATGATACTATAAAATGACATTTAAATTTATATTTACTAATTATATTTTTATAACTAAATATTATTTAAATTAAGTTTTATTTTACTTAAATATTTAATTATATAACTTATATATATGTATATGTATATATCTTTATGTTTGTAATAATTATAATACTAATATTTTTCTAGGGGCATATAGTGAGTTTAATAATTTTAATATTTATCTATATCTTTTATAATAAAAATGAACAGAGGATTGAATGATAATTTTTCATATGAATTAAGATACCCATATGAAAAATCATGCTTAAATTTCATAAAATTAACCATTTTATTTCATTTATACACTTATAATAAAGTATAATATATGATGTTTATAATACAAATGCTAAAGCATATATACGTGTCTAAACAAAACCGTCATTTACTTTCAGTTTCGTTCATTCACTGCGATTGAGCACTAATCACTCTTCCCATTTCTCTTGCCGGTTATTAAAAGCTTAATAACAATCAAGATGGTAATTTATTGTGATAATTTCTCCATTAACTTTCTCCGGTCTTTGCAAATCACCAAAGAAAGCTGCCTCCGATGATTATAAAACTCTAACCTACATTCCTAAAACGAAAACCCCCTAAAATCTAGATAATAATTGATTTCCAACCACAAATACCACCCATGCTTTCACTAATCTTGTTGGGATAATATATTTCTTGTAAAGACTTTTGTAATATGCGTATTTGTTTTCTTTCATTCAATTTTTTCAATAATTATATTTTGATTTTTTAATTTACATCATAATACTCCGCGCCGATACTGACTAAAATCGAATTTCAAAAAAATCGCGCAACAAGCGTACCGCCGCAACGCGCGGGTATTTTTACTAGTATTCCTTACTCATATGTAATTTCAATTGTATTTTATCTTAAAATATTATTTTATAATTATAATTTTTATTTAATTTAATATTTTATTTATTCAACCCGTGTAATATACGGGTTTACTAAAACTAGTGCTCTATGAAAAAAATACTTTTGAGTGGGCTATTGAAAAGGACTCACGTCAATAAATAAAATAAAATAAAAAAAAGAGGCTGAATGGAAATTCGCCTGGGATTCGAACCCAGGTGCACTGGGTGAAAACATAGCCCACTAACCACTCTTCTACGACCCCAATAATAGTTTAATTGTCACTGAGAATGTATATATTGTAACTTGAAAATTAAATAAAAAAACAATATAGTTACTGTATCAACCGACATCTATGTTTAATAGTATATATAATTACTTAAAAACAATTTCTTTGATTGAATATGAGGAACACAATTAACACAACAGGAGCAGTGGCGGAGCTTGAACTATTTCGTGAGGGGCGGGGCCGAAATTAAATTTTTTAGGGGGGTGAACTCGATATTTATATAAAAATTTACACTACCTGGCCAAAAATTTACACCATCGGACTAAAATTTAACACTACTGGCGAAAAAAACAGAGAAAGCGAAGTCACGTCAATAAATAAAATAAAATACTTTATTTATTCAACCCGTGTAATATACGGGTTTACTAAAACTAGTGCTCTATGAAAAAAATACTTTTGAGTGGGCTATTGAAAAGGACTCACGTCAATAAATAAAATAAAATAAAAAAAAGAGGCTGAATGGAAATTCGCCTGGGATTCGAACCCAGGTGCACTGGGTGAAAACATAGCCCACTAACCACTCTTCTACGACCCCAATAATAGTTTAATTGTCACTGAGAATGTATATATTGTAACTTGAAAATTAAATAAAAAACAATATAGTTACTGTATCAACCGACATCTATGTTTAATAGTATATATAATTACTTAAAAACAATTTCTTTGATTGAATATGAGGAACACAATTAACACAACAGGAGCAGTGGCGGAGCTTGAACTATTTCGTGAGGGGCGGGGCCGAAATTAAATTTTTTAGGGGGGTGAACTCGATATTTATATAAAAATTTACACTACCTGGCCAAAAATTTACACCATCGGACTAAAATTTAACACTACTGGCGAAAAAAACAGAGAAAGCGAAGTCACGTCAATAAATAAAATAAAATACTTTATTTATTCAACCCGTGTAATATACGGGTTTACTAAAACTAGTGCTCTATGAAAAAAATACTTTTGAGTGGGCTATTGAAAAGGACTCACGTCAATAAATAAAATAAAATAAAAAAAGAGGCTGAATGGAAATTCGCCTGGGATTCGAACCCAGGTGCACTGGGTGAAAACATAGCCCACTAACCACTCTTCTACGACCCCAATAATAGTTTAATTGTCACTGAGAATGTATATATTGTAACTTGAAAATTAAATAAAAAAACAATATAGTTACTGTATCAACCGACATCTATGTTTAATAGTATATATAATTACTTAAAAACAATTTCTTTGATTGAATATGAGGAACACAATTAACACAACAGGAGCAGTGGCGGAGCTTGAACTATTTCGTGAGGGGCGGGGCCGAAATTAAATTTTTTAGGGGGGTGAACTCGATATTTATATAAAAATTTACACTACCTGGCCAAAAATTTACACCATCGGACTAAAATTTAACACTACTGGCGAAAAAAACAGAGAAAGCGAAGTCCCCCCCCCCCCCCCCCCCCCCCCCGCGCGGCCACAATAAAGCTTCGCCAGTGAACAGGAGTTATCTGAATCGATATTTTCACTGATACATTGAATTAAATTTGATTCTTATGGCTATAAACTAGATAAGATTCTCTAAATAACTTAATAGATGATTACTGAGTGTACAATAAAGATAAATATTATAAGTAAAGATAATCTTCATTGAATCTTTGACTTGATTATCCCATAATATTGCATGCTATTTCTTAACAATAGCAACTTCCTTATTAGTATGACTCATTCATCATATTGTCTTCATTAGTAGGAAGTTGCTACGAACATCTTCTAACTCTTTGTCGTATCCAAGTTGCTTATCATGAATATCGACTTGTCTATAGACTCCTCTTTAATAATAAGTGTTCTATTAGTATAAAATCACTTCATCAGTAGCAACTTGTTATTTTGTCTTCGTCAATCTTTCACTATATCAGTAACCACATCTCGCATTAATATGAATTTCATCCACCTCGTGCATCCAAAACCAATCCCACAAGCTTTTAGGGTTGGTATAATAGACTGGATGTTACACTCAGATAGACCTAACAATACGTGTTGTGTTGTAATAAACATGACATGTTTGAGAAGACATATCTAACGTTGCTCTTGAATCCAAATACAACACGTTAAATGAATGTTCCATCTTAAAAACCAACACATATATGTTAAATAAGCAGGTTAATTATACAACACAACATGTTTAATACCATTAAATGTCACTTGAATATTAATGACTTGACATATTTACACAATTAACTATAAACTATTCAATAACACGAATAACATGATACGTTTAATTTGATTATTGACATGACTCGCTATGCATACTTAAAAATAATAAGAAACAATTAACATGAAAAAATAAAAGTAACCAAATATTACAAGCCATATTAATTTATAATATATTTAATTTTCTAAAAACTTTAAATTTATGTTGTTTTGATAAACAAGTCACGTATATGTCGTGTCGACTTTTATCTATTTGACACAATAAGTTAAACATGCTATACATCTCATAATCAGATTATGCGGGTTGAACAAGTTTAATTAGGCCTATTATCATGTCATTAATGTGTTGACCCGGTTATGAGCAGAAGTTAATCAATTCGTTTACCTCAAACACTAACGTGATTCCTGCTATGTTAACATGTCATAACATAAATTTCTAGCTCTACTCAACAATTCGCGTGAACAACATAATATATCATAGTAACTCATATATAATAGTAACAAATATTTTCTCATGTAGCTTAACATAACTCGAGGAAAAAGTTATAACTATTTAGAGATAAGACTAAAATTTCAGTTAGAGCATTAAATTAGTAGATCTAAACTGTTATAAAATTTCAACTACTCACTATCATACATAGATTCTTCATGAGTTATTAAGGAAACGGCACAAATCAACTACAATTAAATTGGCATCTGGGAAGCTTGATTGTGTAACTTTTAGAAATTAAATGGAACTTTTTTAAAAGCTTGGGCATTTGTTCGAATGTGACGCTTTCTAAAGTTGTCAAGCTTTATAATATCGTGATGTGTGTTGTTAAGAGAGTCAATTAAATTCGGTATTCGAATTAATGTAACACTAGAAAACAAATTTAAACCAAAGTTCAAGTTAGGTTTTTAATTTAATTTAAAAACCTATTTTAATACAGTTGAGTTACAAATTTATGATTTTTCATAAACCTGAAAATTTAAATTAGAATCATGCACATATATTATTTAGTATTATTTAGTATTTATAAACTGAATCGATGTACACCTGCCAAAATGAGCACTACTTAGGTTTTGTTTCCAATTTTTGTTTTATTACAGGTAAGACCATTGAACCGCAAACTATAGTTGTTGAATCTAGTGCATCAAACAGCTTAGAAGGAAATAAAGATAGGTTTAAGAAAATTTACAATTCTGTAACAAAAGATATATGGGATCCAATCCAGATATGATAGAGCATCTGCAGAAGATTCTACCACGTAACTTTAGGAGGTTGAAGGAACTTATTCGGGAGGTATTGGGTGTTGATTGAAGCTGAAGTTTTATACCTTAAGTCTTCTAAACTATAAGTATAACATTCTACTTTATCAAATATGCAAAGGTTGCTTGCAGGATGTCTATAAACCGGCCATGGTGTCTTTTCTTTTTGGGAAGTTTTAAATTTATGAACGACTTAAAATTTGTGTGGTTTTCTACTTTGGAAATGGTTTTACAATGGTTTATGGAGAGCCAAGTCTCTCAACTAGTGGTCTCTAGTTTTTTTAATATTGACACCGTTTGAGTAGCTAGCAGACTCTAGACGTTACATGCACCCTAGGTCATCATGCTGCAACAAGTACTGTTGGTTGAGATAGACGACTATCCATAAACCACTGTTAAACCAGTTTCAAATTAAAGTCATCACACAAACTCTAAAAAAAATTCCTCTTATTGCAGGGACCATGGTCTGTTATGGAATCCCATCCACTTATCAAAATGGAATTGATTCAAATCCCTTTTGGTGGCATTTCTGATTAGAAATCATTAGATTCTTTCATACTCTTTTGCTATAGTAAATAATTAACTAATTAACAGGAAGGTCATGAAACTTATCAAGTCCTCTATAAAAGGTTTTTGGTCTCAAACTAACTTCATGCATCCTAGAACAAGCAATACATTTCCATCATAATTACTCATAGTACTCAATGTCATCAAAAACTAATCTAGCCTCAGTGGGGTCGTTCGACGGTTCCATGATGGTGGACGAACGCTTTGGGCCAAAGGGAAATAAGCCTAACTGTCAACAACAACCTCAACAACAGCTATGTCGTTACAGGCATCACCCGCAATACTCCACCATTCATAAACTAATACTTCCAGTTTCTGAAACCATAGGGGTTGTGAGCTTTTACCAAGCTGCAACATCTTAAGGTGGCCTAATAAACCCGACTGCGACGCTATATATACATTAGTTAGTTGTAATGCCTTGTTAGTTTTTCTATGTTTTTATGTATGTAGCATATATGTAATCAGGGTGATGATGAAATCTGTACCTAGTTTCTGTCGGTCGGTGTCCTGGGTAGTTTGTATATAGACATGCTTCCGCCTCGGCTAGCTTGAACATGCTAGCTTGCTTGGTACTCCTGGTCTTCTGCTATTGTCCAAATATATCTAGTAGTTTAAATCATGTACATATATGACTATTGACTTTCTGTTATGGAGAACATTTGTCATGATAGATGGAAAATTGGAAGTGTTGTTTCTAATTCTTTTTTTATTAATGTTGAGGAAGATGTTATAGAATAATAAAAACCACGTAGGTATTACATATTTAGGGGTGAGCAAAACACGCGAAACATAAAAAAGCCCAATAACCGGACTGATTTTCAATGCGCCAAGGCATTGGGTAGTCTTCGGATCCTGCTTTCACCAAAATTAATTAGGGCTTGCTCTTGTGTAATGACCCGGCCCAAAAAGCCTGCATACCCCATCGAATCTCCTCCACTCCTTGTAAGTCACATGCTTTGTGTTTTATGAATTCTCATCATACTGTTAGATGTTGTTGTGTATCGACCAGTTTGATTCAACAGTTAAGAAAGTAGGGGAGAAGCTTAGAATTATGAGATGATTGGAGAAAATTTTCGATATCTTCATTCATGCCTATCGTTCCGTATTTAAAAAACCAAATAACTAATTCAAATCTACTTCCTAAAAGAAAGGATAATGGCGTTACTTGAACCCGAGCATCCCCATGTTTCCCTTTATTCTAGCCAACTAGCATAGTGCAATTTAAAAATAAAATAGTAAACATATGATGATAATTTCCTTATGTGCATGGCCACGTACACCAACTCACAAGCTGGGCTTTTGAGCTGCGCATGGGATTGGGCCAAGAACATAACAGATGTTTATTACTATATTTGCAGGATTATATTTATTCGATCCGTTTGTTTTTCTTGTTGATTACACAATCCGCTTTAGAACTTGAGTCGAAAACAGTGCCATGAGTAAGTTTTTCCTGCAAAACACATAAAAGTTAGCATCATTACGTTGATGAACCTACACACAACACAATCCAAAGAGAAAACAACAAATTTAAAATTTTGATTCCTAATTTGATTTATGAAGAACACACAAGTAATATTTTTGTAATTCCATACTTTTGAAGTTCTATTTTTCATCAAGCAACCAACATCTAGTAACCAAACATCAGAAATCATATCTATCATCACATACCTTATGTAAAAGAGGATGAAACTAACTTTTAGGTTCTATATTTTCAGAACCATTGATAAAGTGTTCATTCAAAGGTTAAAGTGTAAAATAAACAAAAGAAAATGTCAGTATGTAGTGTCAACATATAGGGTTTTTCATTGTTGAATCTTATTAGGGTTTTTCATTTCTTTGAATAAGATATGATGATAAAGGGAGGTGGAGAATTACCAAGTGCCCTCACATGAGATGGGCATGATTGGAGTTAACGGAAATAGTGGATGGCCGTTACCCAAAAGGATAATAAGTAAGGCCAATTTTCACTGAAGGGTTATCTGATGCAATTTTTGAAAATTAAATACCCAGTCCATAATTTGAGTTATTATAAAAGACAAATTTTATAATTTACTCTAAGTATATTTTAACTCGTGAACTAATAAGTAAAAATCAAGTCTCAACCTAACACTATTTTGGAGTAAATTACATGTTTCGTCCTTTGTGAGTATTATAAATTTTACTTTTCGTTTTTAAACTAAAAAAATAACATAAGTCATCCTTTATGTTCATATTTTATAAAAATTTCATTATTTTCCTCTAAGAAAATTAACAAAAATCATCCTTTATGTTTATGGTTTTGTAACAGATTTCATTCTTTAAGATATAGTTGAAAATTAGAGGACATAAGGAAAATTGTCATAAAATATGAAAATAAATGATATTTTTGTTATTTCTTTAGTTAAATGACAAAAAGCTAGTAAAATATAAACATAAAGTTATTTGTATGTGTGTGGTGCAATAAACACTAAGATCTTTCTTATATTACACCACACATATAAATAACTCTATCAAATGAACTAATCATTTAATTAAGTGTCAACTTTCAACTGTGATTGAATTAATCATGTGCAATAATTTGTACAGAACAAATCAGGAAATCAGATAAACAAGTGTGAACTAAACAAAGAAATCAGTTGAACTAAACTATGAGAATTAAACAGGAAAAAAGGTGTATCAAGAATATGGAACATCCATTGTTCATCGTAATAACAGAGATTCAAAAACAGAATCCTTATCTTTGACTAAAATAAGTGAAATTCCTAATTGAATTACATAACAACCCTTAGGTCTGCTACTCACATACATAATTTACCCCTAATAACTAATATTTAACAAAGGTTAACTTTTGGACCATAAAAGAAATAAAATTTAAAGATTAGGGATCATATCCTAAGTTTTAAAGATTAGGGACCAATTCCATAAGTTTGTTTAAACCACAGGGACCATTCATGTAATTACACCCTAAATAATATACTCTCCAATTATGAAGAGAAGTTAAGTTGTTGTTAAGTTTGCTAAATTCTGTTACTGGAGTAAAAAAAACTGTAAATGAAACTTATAAACAGGGGCCAAAAGGGTTAACATTAGAAGTATTTTGGTTTGGAAATATTATAAGTTGTATAGCTCTCAAAATCCTGAGAAATGCTTTTGTACAAAAACAAAAAAGTGATAGAATCAGGTTGTTACTTGAGGTATTCAAGTCATGTGTTGTTGTCTTGTTTCTTGTGCAGAGTCTATCAAATAATCATGTATTGTTTTTTCTGTCCATTCTATTTGTAGTCCAATCAAAGCATGAGCATTTCAATCCTCGGTCGGATTTCATCGATGATCGAAGATGGAATTAAAGCAGGGACATGTCGATCTTCGGTCTGATTTTTGTTGACGGATGGTCTAAGTTGATCCAATAAAAAGTTAACATTCTGGTCTTACGCGTTATTCATGATACGCGATTGGCAACAAAGAAAAATCTGGACAACAGGAATATTGAGTTGCACTAATTGGTTCTTTGTTCCCTTTGAGACAGAAGTTGAATCAATCACTCACTCACTTGTTAGTTCCCTGATCCTAGTTTAGTTCCATTTATGAAAAAAGTCTCTTGTAATTCTGGTGAGATTTATTTAACTTGATTAATCATGTAGACTTTGTTTGAAATATATCTGAAAATATCAAACAATTGAACAAAATTTCTATTCAACTGACTGATGTTTAATAAAATTGATGTCCTGTTTGCATCAGTTTGGGCAATTTTGGAGAAGCTAGAACCTCATGATGTTCGTCATTGTAGTAAGGTTTTCTAGTCCCTAGTGTCTTGCTAGATGTTTAATAAAATTAATCGGTTTTCAAAAAGAAAATACTTTATGAAGTAGAAATAAAATTTA
Organism: Flaveria robusta; assembly: GCA_025506415.1. Taxonomy (NCBI): domain Eukaryota; kingdom Viridiplantae; phylum Streptophyta; class Magnoliopsida; order Asterales; family Asteraceae; genus Flaveria; species Flaveria robusta. The sequence continues at coordinate 5,529,475 of CM046466.1, read as the reverse complement.
GAGTTAGGTTCGGTTTTACTCCCTAAGGTTTGAAAAAAATAATCATTTTCTTCCAAAAGATTATAAATATCAATTTACCTCCAAAACTTTTATAACTTGTTTTAGTTTCAGTACAAAAATTCCATTAGTTGTTTCAACTTAAATTCAAAATAATGAGCTTTTGGATTGGAATTGAAATTACTTATAAAACTTTTGAAAGTAAATTGATGTTTTTAATCTTTTGAAAGAAAATAGTTATTTATGTTAAACTTTAGAAAACAAAACTGAAATTAACTCTAAAATTTAACTAACAAGAGTTATACAAAAAGATGGATTATTGATGGATACAATTTAAAATGACCAAACAAATTTGAAAAAGAAGAAACTGAAGCAATTCTGCAAATGTTGTAATCCAAAAGGAATAGTCTAGAAAGCAAATTATTCCACCCGCCAAACAAAAGAATAAATCTCACAAAAAAAAGCTAGAAAGAATATTAAAGTTTCTAAGAATACTAGTAATTTCTTAATAGTTGCACTAAGCATTCAATTCTATATAAATCAAGGCATGTGGTCTCTTACATACATCCCAAAACAAACTTCATTTCTATACCTACATCTTGCTAACTTCTACCCAAATTAAAATGGCTTTTACATATACTTCCAAGAACAAAACTAACCTTGCTAAGATCGGAAAGGAAACGTTTGACGTTATAGATGATATTTTCCCTCGTGGGCGCCAGTCCTCAAACCAACAGTTGTGTCACTATCATCAGTACCAACCACATCAAGCTTATGCGGTTCAGCAACAAGTGTACGAAGCCCCAGTGATGGCCAGGATGACTGAGAGAGTGATACGTTGTGACGAGGCTGCTAAAATCTATCGTGGGACTATGTTTATGGAGTATCCTAAAAGGAAGCCTGCTCGTAAAGGTTTCTTCTTTTAGTAGTTCTAGCTAAGCTAAACAAACATATGTATGTATCTAATATCTTGGATTCCATCCCTTGCCACTAGAAGGATTTACGTGGATGCGCCAAGATTGTTGAAATCAATTACTGTATAATAATATTACTGGTGGTTGTATTAACTTAATCGTGTTCTTTTTGTTGCTGAGACCATCTTTGTTTTGATTGTGTTACTAGATAAGGGAAGATGAAAATTAAGATAACTAAAATGAACAATGGTCCGTTGGTATTCTGAAAGGCAAGGCTAAAGTTAACTATAGAAAATAAATTTTCATGATGCATAAAAAAGAGAAGAGAAAACCAACATTTATGTGGTATGGACCTTACAAGTCCTTTTAATCACCCTCGCTTCACTCTTTTCTTATTATGCAATTGACATTTCGTAACCAAATTATTAGTCTTAAATCGACTTTTATTTTATTAAATTAATATATATTTAAGAACTACTTTTGTATATATTAGAGAATAAAGTGTTACATAATGTAATCACTACGAAAGGTTGCTTTACAATATTATAGATAAATACGATTAATAAATTATGAAATAATTCAAAGTTTAATACTTGTAAATATATAAGAAATCATTTTAATTTAGTAGAAAATCTAAAACTTATAAGAAAAATAAACAATTTTAATTAATGACCACTTTGTCTAACATACGAAAATTAGGAAAAAAATTTGTTTATAAATTATAACGACTAAACACAGCTCTAGATCTAATACCGTAGATCTAGAAATGAAGGAGTTAAAATTGCAAAAGTACTATTAATTTCGTTTCTTTATTAACATGTAGGGTCATTTATAGTTAGAAAAGATATTTAATAATATTAAATGAACTTTTTTACATTATAATATTATAAACACGGGGTTTAATCCCAACTCCTATCCCTTTCTGTCAATAACCGTGGCACCAAATTGTGGGTGCTTTTAGAATTAGGGAACCGGAATTGAAGATAATCAAAAATTGCAAAAGAAATACCATTCTGTTGTTATCATAAACGTTATTTTTATTTTTTATTTTTTTATTTTTTTAAAAAAAGGCTTACTATACACACATCATTAATTCTCAGATAATTTTCAAATAGTCGTTTGAGGTCGTTTTAACTGGCAGTCTGAAAATTACGGCATGTGTCAAAGCCCCTTTACCGTTAAACAATAGTTGAGTTTATCATCGAACGACCCTTTGACTTCGGGTGTGACGTATTTGACTTGGAGTTGTGTACGTAGGTATATATAGTTGGACCCTTATATGAACCTCTATTATAACATGTTATATTATCATAAACCTTTTATTATAAGTCTACTGTTGTTATCTCCATGAACATTAATTCAAAAATTCTATAGAAAAAATCAAACATCGTATTGTTATTAGTTACTTCGTTAGTAGAAAGTTGATGGTAAAAGATTTACAACTATTTATTATGATTCAAACAATTAGACAATATATAAATATAAAAGGGTTATTGAATTTTAATAATCCTAACTTTTATTTATTGATCGGCATTAATTCAAACTCAAAAAATGTTTACAAACACTCTTAACTTTAAGTTTGTTTTCTTTCAATGATCCATTATTAACTGAGAGTTAAAACCATTAGTTTTTTGATAACGTGGACTGTTTATATGGCCAAAACATTAATTAAAATTAACCATATAGTCCGTCAATCTGAAACTTTCGCACCCTAAAACCCGTCAGTCTCCATTTTCTGATCTGAACCATTTAACTCATTCAATCTAGATTTCAGGTGACGTTGGATACTAAACATCGAAAAACGGACTTGATGGAGGCTGGGCGGCAGCGTAGTTGAAAAATGGCTCAATGTTGGCCTCATTTAATCAAAAAAACTAACGGCGGTTAACTCTCTGTTAGTAAAGGATCGTTGGAGGAAAATAATTTCAAAGTTGGGAGTGTCTACAAATATTTTCTGAGTTGGGATTAATTCCGGTTAATAAATGAAACTTGTAATTATTAAAATCCAATAACCCAAATATAAAACACTACCGTTATAAATATAGGGGTTGCTCTTAACATCACAAAGATAAAGCCTAAAACACCATGCAATATAGAGATCTCTAAACACGATAAACGTAAGTAGAAGTCGTTCAATTCAAAAACCAAAAACAAGTGATAATAAGCGTACGTCAGGGGAGGGTACGTCACCATTTGGTAAATGATTGAAGAGTATATATCTCCAACTACTAATGGGGAAGGAATTATGATTAAATTACAAGATTGAAAGAATAAACATCTTTTCAAAATTCTATTTTAATCAAGCACGCTATCTAGAGAATAATATATAGACCTATACCAATTATATTGGTCCAAGTGTATGTTATCCAACAAAGATAACCAGTGACAGATATGGATATACCCGACCCATCTTTGTAGTTGCATGATTGCATCAAATCTAGTTGATCTCCATTTTCCACTGTGTTTTGACTCTTATCCCCTCTGTACAATAAGAACTATACTATGGTAGATATTACTGAGATTCACGCGAAAACACTAACACAAATCTAAATGGGTTCTGCTTAGTTAAAGGGTCGCACCCGCCAACACATTTAGCTACATGGGTCGGGTTCGGGTTAACCAGCCTGGCTGGTTTGTGTGTCGGCATATTTAACCCGTTTATTTTTTATTTTATTTTAAAACTATGTTTTAATGTCATGGTTAGATATTTTATGTAGAATTTCAGAAGTCAAAGAGAAAAAACCTTTGTATTTTTAGTTATAATTTATACTCTAGAGTATTAATATATTAAAAATAAAAAAAATCAGGTTAAACAGCTTGTGTTTATGTCATCATATGAATATTCTTGTCATGTTAGGTTCATATGTGCGATATGGTTTTTGGATCCTTGTCCAACCCGAGAACATGGCCAGTTTAAATTGAAGGGTCTAACACCTTTAATTTTCACTTGTCATTCATAGGTTTTCTGACTTTCATATGTCTAATAATTATTAATAAGTGCTAAAAATGGACTTAAATGCATACCAATTTTGAAATCTTAATTATAACTTGTAGGTAGGTACCTGATTGTTTTTCTTAATCTTAACAGAATAAGCAATAATGTTGATACCAACACATATATAAGAATATTAGTTACGCTTTAACTAAAGGAACAAATATATATATAAAAGGAAAAAAAAAGATGCCTTTACTGTTGAGCTATTACTTTTAGATTGCTATATATGAAGGCATACCATCTCTGGCATACACACCATCCCAAATCACAACATAAAAAACAAGTACTTTAATCTTCTCTTCTCTTGTAATCAAACCTGCTTGCTATAAGATGTCATATTATCCAAAATCAAAATCTGATATTTCTATGATTGGAGCTGAAGCGTTCGCTCTCCTGGAAGATAATTTCCCTGGAGCGCAGCACAACATGAAGTTTTCGTCACCAACTGCTCCACCAAGTAGAACCCCACCACAGATGTTTCCCTGTCATTACAAACCCCAACAGGCTTATTTGGTGCAACAAGTACCAGCCAAAAAGACAGACATGGTAATAGATTGCTACCAGGCGGCTAACATGTATGGCGGGGTTCTACTTGTCGACTATCCTAAAAGGAAGCTTACTCGTAAGGGCTTCTTTTATTAATAGTTCAAGGTAGCTACAACTTATGTGCGTCTTATGTATTTTAGTGTTTAGTGTTTATATTTGGAAGATTCCATCCCTTGCCAATAATCGGTTTTATGTGGATGTGCCAAGATTGTTATGAATAGTCATAGTATGTTAATATATAGACTACTTGATGGTTGTATTTACATAGAGTGATGGTGTTGTACTTACTTGCTTGATATGTACTTTTTCTTCTAATCTCCAATTTATTTTCTCCAAGCGATATCGATTACAATTGATAAACTGAAACCAAAAGACTATATGTGACTACTTAGGGCTCTAACTTATAACTTAAGATATGATGATGTTCAAAGATAATCAAAAGAAGGTGATAAAGATCAATAATAGAGTTATTAAAGTAGCAATTCAAGTTCATCTAAACAAACTTGAATGCTTATTGATCCTTATAGAATGAGAAAATCGTAAAATTAGTCTTTTTTGTGATATAATATTCCAGAAGAAATTGTTGTGTTTTTTGAACTGGAGTCTTATGGATTATCTTCTGAATTGTGTATATTGTTTACAGATTAAAGTTATATATATTGGTGGTATCCCAAAATCTTTAATCAGATAAGACAAAAGTTTCTTTCAAGAATGGATGTAGTATTTTTATGTGACTCAAATCAAACCAAAGGATTCCTTTATGTAGGAATTGAAACAATGCAAAATAACTTGATAGTTGATGGTTATAACTGTCATAACTTTAAATTGATAGTTACACTAGTAATGAATACCATTAACGGTAACTGATACCTTTATACCATAAGTGGAAACAAAATTATCTCTTCAATTGCTACCATTCATCAGTAGTTACGTTTGTTACCATCGATAACTATATTACTACTAAAGTATATAAAAGGCACAGAGTTGTTGCTATAGATGACCAAAGTTGCTACTGACCTTCAGCACGATCATCATCACGGGCTTTGCCCACTAGACCTTACTATCAGTGTGTTGCCCTTGATCTGTTGTCATTCATCGCGCTTTGCCAGCTTTAAATCTTCGATTACCAAGGTGCATCAGTATTAAAAAATATAATAGTCTTGATCAAATGTATACTTCGCACCTCCTAAGTTGTATCAATGTATATCATGTTTTCTAATATGGTCAAGTGAATCTGAATTACTAAAATAGTCTTATGTTACTAAATCCATGTACAAAAATCATTGTTGTAGTTACAGTTACGTGACACATTTGTACAACCTTTTATTCATATATTACATGAAAAGCCAGCTAAAATTCCAGCCTATGCGAACCAACTCTCATGTATCACCTTTTTATCGCATGTCATCACTAAGACATACATTTTGCTGATGAATTCAACGCGCCTACATACGCGAATGGGACCTTCCCCATTTTCATAATTCAACTAAACATCTAAAAGAGATCGTTACAAATTGGTGGTCTTATGATGATGGTGATCATTTAATAATATCTGGCCGCTACAATCACAAACTAAGATCAATTACAAGAGTGGTGTTGTAAGTATAACGCTGTCAACTTATAAAAAAGCAAGTTTTCATGAAACCAACATAAATTTAAAAGTGAAGCATGCAGCTATTTTGTTGTTCTTGTAAGTGTCCTATGTTTGAACAAATATATCATGAGTTGAATTGCATTTCAAATATGAATGCAATAAATCATGATTTATAATTAATTTATAAGATTGAAAGGAACTAATGCAAATATCTTTTAGTGAATTTATTTACTAATTAAATACACACACAAGAGAATCACATAAATAAATAATTAGATATCAAAAGATCTAGATATACATCTGGATGGAACTCTAAACTTTAAAGTCTCAACTGTTTTTATATATGCATCCAAATGATGATCATATATAATTTTATAAAACTAAAGTGCATGGCTTTATCTGCTTTTTTTTCCACTATACATATTTTGATTCCATATTCTTGTATTCCATGTATATTTGTTTTTTATCTTTAAATATTTGTATTTCCTAGCTTTCCAGACCAATAGAAAATAGAACTTTTGTTTAATATAAAGAACGTGTTTATTGCAAGCATAAAATTGATTTATTCAAATATGAATGGAATAAATCATGATTAATATATAAGATTAGAAAGAATAAATGCAAATATCTTTTAATGATTTTGTTTACTAATCAAATACACATCCAAGAGAATCATAGACTTGATAATTAGATATCCAAAGATCTGATATGTATGGATCTTTAAAGTCTTAGAACAATTTTATAAGGAGTAGAGTATACGGATAGTTCATGTGGTATTTTCAAATAACGGTTTTGTTCTTTAAGTATTAAAATTGCAAAGACAGTATTAAATGATACATAAACGTAATATTTTTGGTTTTCGAGTTTGATTAAAGTTATTTTCTATTAATTGTTTTCATTGTCATTTGAAATGTCGATTTACGCACGTGCTAAAACCGTTTAGGAAAGTTTAATATTCACATTTTGATTGTAAGAACGCATAATTAAATAATTGAGTGCATCAATTTACGTGTTTCTTTTAAACTAACTTTTGACTGTCAAATTTCTAAATTCGGAGACGTGTCAAGATACATGCCAAAGTTTAGAATTTTTCCATAAAAGGGAGTTTGATGAAATGGTTTTATTAGTTAATAATAATATATCCACGTCCCCTTTTGTTTTTCTCTTTTATGTTACATGGTTTAAGCGTATCTAAGTTATAACTAATTCTCACAACATGAATTAATATATTAGTCGTCTTCAGTTTTTCAATTTCAACTCGCTAACTTGACACGATTGGCACATGAAGAAATAAGATTTTAATAAAGATACTATAGCATAAAGAGAGAAAGATCAATTTGTTTTACTTTATTCTTATTATTATTGTTGTTGAATTCTTGTCAACCTAGCTCATGCTTTCACTCTTACCTCAGCTTTCACACTTCGTTTTGCAGCTTTTCTTACATTCTTGAGCTGATCCGTAACATTTGACACCCGCAGTTTCATAGCAACAATACGCTGTGAGCTGATTCGGATCATGAATATCGCCACTATTGGGTCTTGTTAGTTGTTTTATCTCGTTGATACCTCTTATGCTTCCTATAAACAAACTTAATTATTCTACGTCAAATATAAACTTCAAAAAACATACGTAAACGAATAGATATGTAAATGATGGACCAATTTAATGTTATAATATACTAATAAATAAATTGATGTTTCTCTGCTTATGCTATATTATCTTATTAAATTAAATGAATATGTAAAACGTGAAAGGTAAATGTAAATGAACTGATGAGATATGATATATATTAAATGAACAAACATGTTATTCACGCGCAATAAACAAACACAACTAAACTTTCAGCTGAAGACTCACGAATGGTTTGATTTGTTTAGAAGCTATACTCACCATGGCTATGGATAAGTGATACCTCCTTTATTAGTATAAGATACCATTGTTGCAATATCGAGTGAGGTTTATCCAACCTCTTTAAATATATTGATTTCATTAAGCAAATGATCAGCTTATGAGTATAGAATCTAATGTCATAATTCTCTGCATAAAATTTTTAATACTTTATTTATTATTAATTAATTAATATTTAAAAAGAAATTAAACATAAGTAAATAATATATGTTGCTAACCAAACTCTTACTAGGAGTTTGGTTTGGAATTATTAAAGCATGTTACTAATGGTTTGATTTAGAAACCATTTAAACTGGGTTTTTATTAACCCAGATGATAGTCACTAGCCTCGTGTCACACAACCTCTCTCATCTGCCTCTCACCAAAGCCGTAATTCACCTGTTAGATCATATCATTATGCCTCCATCTTCCTTTCACTATTGAATCATTGATCCACGTTAAATCGATTTAAAATTAAACCAAATTTTGATTCCGCTCCCTTGTGGGTTTGCCCTCTTTTCTTATTTTAGTTTGATTTATGATTTTATATAATTTTTCATTGTGTTTGTGTGTTTTAAACCAAACACCAAATCTGAATAATGTGTCTTTGTATTCTTCAACCTCTAGTGGCTTGATTGCGGCGGTGAGAAACTGCCAGAAGAGGTTTTCTTTGTTACGTGTGAGGTAATTACATAAATATAAGAGCATTCATAGTAGATTTTTTATCTTTATCCATATAAGAGCATTCACAATAGATTTTTTATCTTTATCCATATAATTGCACTAAAAATCACTACATTTTCTCTCTCCTTTTCATTTAAATAATACTTTTTATACCCTATCATTACTTTTTTTTCTCTCCTCCACTCACAACCACTTTTGAAAATATTAAAAAAATTATAATGATTGAACAGTGATTCTTCAAATATATCTTTATCATATAATTGCACGAAAATATTAAAAAAATTATAATGATTGAACAGTGATTCTTCAAATATACCAATCCGCAATAACATTTTCTCTCTCCTTCACTCACATAATTATACAGATTCCACTATGAATGCTCTAATATTCTTAATAATATACACACACGCGTATATATATATTTATATATGTTTTAGAGGGTGGGGGGGGGGGGGGGGGGTTGGTTATGTCTACTCACCTTCATAACTAAGAGGTTGTGAGTTCTGATTTTACCTAAAGTAAATTTTATCTAGAATCTGTGTACTTGAAAAATAATTATTACATAACAAGACATACATAATATAAAGATAATATAGAGAATAAATGTTAACCCTTGTTTATTACGATAACCCATTAACCCAACTAGTGATCCACAGAAGAACATGTAATCACTGTAAATTATAGTTATAATGGTAAACTAGTAGTCCACAATGAATGTTAAAAAAAATTTTAAAAAAAATATAGCAAGACTATACTCGAATTAAAGATATAAAAATGATCTATTTAATGGTGTAATTTTTTTTTAAAAATAACATCATACAAAAAAGTTAAGACGGTTTTAAAAAAATTGTGAAATTTTTTAAAAAATGAAGAGAAAATTGTTATATCAGTAGTTTAATGCGCTGTAAAAGTTAGTTACACTACATAATAATCATGGTGTAATTGTTTGTTACATTAATGTTAACAAGTTATTGCAATAAATGTGGGTTAACAACCGTTTCTTTCCTATAAAGATATACCATATGTTTATATTTAATTTCTTGCAAAACCATATTATGCATCACTCACACGCATTTATTTATATACATATAAGATATAGTTGCATTTATATGACAAATAAAGATTTGAATGGTTTACCTTTAGCCATACAAACTAGAAGAAGAACAAGAAGAGTGATCACAGGAAAGTTCTTCATGTTAAATTGATCTTTCAACCAAAAGATAGTTAAAATTGACAACGATCTACAACGGTTATTAACACAAAGTTAAACTAAATTGAATATCCACGATTTTTGCGTGAATATTGTCGAAACAAAAAAGGTGTGTTGCGGGAATTGAGGCTTGTATTTTCTTTATTTCATATCACACACACACGCATAATATATTATATTAAACTATGTCTTACACAATAATACTTATAATCGTGTGTCATTTTCATATTTATAAATCGGACAATTACTTCTATATATCAATCGGATAGCTTGAAAATAACATACAACTAAAATTTGTATCCACAGCGTGTTAACGTGACATCGTAGGCGGCGTGATAAAAATCGATCCGAGTTGTTTTCGAATTAAATTTAATTCAATATGACTCGAATTTATGCCGTTGAATAAAAACGTATTATATTTGACCCGATTTGTTTCAAAACAAAATTTATGTCGAAACATAAACTTACAATTGTACCTACTCATTTTCGAACTAAATTTGCGTTGAAACATGGAGTAAAAATATCTATTATATTTTACCTACGCAATGCGCTTTCATACAAAATTTACATAGAAACGTAAACGTATGTTGAAACATAGATGTATGTTGAAACAAATTTGTAGCTCGTTAAGGGAAATCGTTTCTAGGCGGCTACCATAGTCTGAGACCTTTTACTGATCCTATCTCATTAAGGCCGGTTAACAAAAATAAGGAACTTTATAATGAAATGAAAGAAAGCACAGGAAAAGACCATCTACTCTTTTTCTCTTCATTTTTCTTTCCCTCTAATGTACGCGGGAGGAAGAAAGCTAAGAGAAGATGCCTTTCAGGATTTGCATAGCTTCACAAGTGGCCGGTTTTCTTTTTTGGGTTTCGAAAGGCAAAGTGGCTTCAACATTGAGTAGAGTATTGGATTGAGTTTGAGTGAGGGCGAACGATTGGGATGTTTTGATAGTTTCGGATTTTCAAAGCATTCTTAAGAACCACGATTGAATGAAAATAGAAGGGTGACAAAAGGTTCGAGCTAAGCAAGTAAACTACTTCTCTTTGTCGCGTAGATAAAGTGAGTTGGCTGTTTATAGCTAGGGCTAAGCGAGCTAGAAGTAATCCAAGCTGGAAGTGAGTCGGAGGCTAGGGTCCCTTACTTGATGCCAATCCCTTTTACCTAAGGCCCGATGCTTGAAACCTGATGTTCGCAGTTCCCTACTTCAAGTCAGGGTTAGATACCACAGCTCAAAACAAACAAGGTAGAAGGAACAAGTTCATGCAAAGCTTATTCTTGAACAAGAAGAGCATATTCTATAAGAACAATAGAAGATTTGCATCCTACTAAACCTGGTATACCTTGATTAGATAGACTCTTGCACGTGTGGTTCAAGTCAGGCTATCCTGAGGTATCTAATAACGTTGCTTCTACTCGCTGATGACACATTTCTCCTAACTATTGATCATTTATTATGGTAGACAGTCTTAAAGCGTATATAAAGTTAAGCACGAAAACAATTTGTATTTGACCTAAGGGGCTGTTTGTTTTTTTTTTTAGAACCACTTCCTGGCCTCTTTTGTCTGCGCCGCGCAGACCACGCACAGACGTTGAGGCCTGCAAATTGTTTGTTTTTTGCAAAACTTTTCATTAAAAAAAGTATTCCCCTCATCTTCTCATTCTCCAATGTCATAACCCATTCACTTCTACCTTCTTCTCATTCTCCAATGTCAAAACAAAGACCCAAACCGGATTCCTCCTCCTTTCCCCTCATCTTCGCAGCCTTCGCCGGCCACCGCTGCCCTAGCAGCCCTCCCGTCGCCGTGCAGCCCGTCGCCCTAGCAGCCCTCCCGTCGCCGCGCAGCCCGCGCCCTAGCAGCCCTCGAGTCCCGTCGCCCTAGTAGCCCATCGCCGTCCCGCTAGCCCGTCGCCATCTCCACCTTCACGGCCGCCGCCCCCTACAACCTCCAAAATCCCAAATCTTAACGGTAAGGTTTGTGATTTGGTTTATGGTTTGTGATTTGGTTTAAGTTTTTGTTTGATTTGTGGTTTGCAGTCTGCAAATGTTAAAAAATAAACACATTTCTTCTTGCAAACTACAGACGTTTGGTCCACCTCTTCTACTGCAGATGTGATCCACAGACTACAGACATTTTGATGCAGAAAAAACAAACAGCACCTAAGTCATTATGGGTTAAGGGCCAAGTTATGTTTTAAATTTACAAAGAATTTTGTATAACAAAAATAAAGAATGAATGAACAAAGGGCGGGAAAAAGAAAAAAAAAATTTGTGGCTCCTCCTAGGATACGAACCCATGTATTATGTTTAAAAGAAGAGAAAATAAACCTCTAAACCAAGAAGCAAGTTATGCTTCAAACTTGCAAAGAATTCTATAAATGTATTTTAGTTGTTACAAGATTTGAACGTATATAATCCACTCAACTAAGTTGAAATTTATGTTAGATATATGACAGAAAGTTGTATATCTTTATCATATCAAAACCCAAAATGATTAAAAGTTCAAATATAAAAGTTAGTTATATAATTTTATCATAACCTATTAACCTTACTCAAAATTCAAAATTGTATTGAAGCTAATTCAGCACTAGTGACGTGGAAATATAATGCCTATGCAGACGTGGATGAAGACTAAAGCCGAATGGGTCAATAGGTCAATGCAGTTTTTACGTAGTATTGTTAGTGGGTTCTTATGTTCAGTTATTTTCTTTATTTCGTGGGTCATGTTTCTAATTAGTGGTAGTAGTAGTTTTATGGTTTTTAAGTGTTTCCTCTCTTTATGTATGAACTGGTTGATTTTGGTGAAAGATATCCGGTTTGAGTCTCTTTTGTGTGTGTGTTTAACATTGCTGTGATACCAACAAACTGGTATCAGAGCCAGGTTGCAAGGAAGACGAGAGACTGTGAGTTTCATGGCCAACGGAAAAGAAGCAAGTACAACGCAGGTTCCACTTCCAATCTTCAAAGGAGAAGGATATGAGTACTGGAGCATTCGCATGAAGACTATTCTCATGTCACATGACCTCTGGGAACTTGTAGAAGGCGGATACAACCCAAACGATGGCGATCGGGAACGGTACAAGGATAACAGGAGGCGAGATGCCAGAGCATTATCATTTATTCAACAAGCAGTGCACGATGATGTTTTCTCAAGAATTGTTGCGGCTACAACAGCCTGACAAGCCTGGACATTGTTGGAGACCGAGTATAAAGGCGACTCGAAAGTGAAGGCGGTAAGATTGCAAGGGCTTCGCAGAGAGTTTGAGACAACCCAGATGAAAGATGGAGAAACAGTTGCAGATTTTCTCTCGAAAGTTATGAAAGTCGTGAACCAGATGCGGGCATACGGAGAACTTATCACCGATCAGAGTGTTGTAGAGAAAGTCCTGAGAAGCCTTACGCCACGTTGGGATCATGTTGTGACTGCTATTGAAGAATCAAAAGATACATCAACCCTGTCTTTTGATCGTTTAATGGGTTCGTTACAGGCACATGAAACAAGGGTAAACCGGGGAGTTGAAGTTGTTGAGGAAGATAAGGCTTTCCAAGCGACATCTGGAGAAGATAGTCGTACATGGAGTCATCATGGACGCGGAAGAAGCTCTGCTAGAAGTCGAGGCAGAGGTCGAGGACGATTTAGTGGTAGAGGACGTGGAAGTATCCAATGCTACAACTGCAACAGATTCGGGCACGTACGAGCCGACTGTTGGAGTGAACCACATGCACAGGCAGCCCTCGAAGAAGATGATGAAGATGAAGATTATAGACTGTTCATGGCAGTTACAGGAGAAGAGAGAAAAAAAAAGAACGTTTGGTTTGTGGATAGCGGGTGCTCAAACCATATGACGGGAAAGAAAGTGTTGTTTCAAGACACTGATGAATCTAAGCAAGTGGATGTTAAGCTTGGAAATGGAAGGAGTATCCAAGTACAAGGTAAGGGAACGGTGGAGTTCATGATGAACGGAGGAAAACACAAGGTCTTAGAGAATGTGCAATTTGCTCCCGATTTAGATTATAATCTGTTAAGCGTGGGACAACTAATGCGAGTAGGCCATTCCTTGTTGTTCGATGACAACAAATGTGTTATTACACACAAAGCAACAGGTAAAGTTGTGTGTGAGATTGGCATGACAAGCAACAATATGTTCCCATTCGATGCAAGTAATCAGCAATTCAAAGGAAGGGTCTTTGCTGCAGTCCAGAAAGATGAGTCACGGTTGTGGCACCTTCGTTATGGTCATCTACATGAGAAAGGGTTGAAGCGATTGCATGATGATAGCATGGTGTTTGGGCTACCAAAGATTGATTCTTGGCCTGTATGTGAAGGTTGTGTGTATGGGAAGCAATCACGAAAGGCATTTCCTAAACAAGCATGGCGAGCATCACGAGTATTGGAGTTGGTACACTCCGATCTATGCGGTCCTATGACTACAAAATCATTAGGAGGAAGCAGTTATTTCATGTTATTCACAGACGACTACAGCCGGATGGTGTGGGTATATTTTCTCGAAAAAAAATCCGATGCCTTCGAGAAGTTCAAGCATTTTAAGGCAAAGGTGGAACTAGAGTCTGGACAACGAATTGTGACATTACGATCTGACCGAGGAGGTGAGTACTGTTCAGCTGAATTTTTAAAATTTTGCAATGAGCATGGCATAAAACGGGAGCTTACAGCACCATACACACCCGAACAGAACGGGGTGGCCGAAAGAAAGAACCGGACGGTAGTTGAAATGGCTCGAAGTATGCTACAAGAAAAGAAGCTGAGTGATTGTTTCTGGGGTGAAGCTGTTGGTGCAGCAGTATACCTGCTGAGACTCTCTCCCACAAAAGCTCTAGGAAATCAAACTCCATATGAAGTTTGGTATGGTAGGAAGCCATCTGTAGAACACTTGAGGGTGTTTGGGTGTCCTGCTTATGGTTTGCAACCTAAGCAACAACGCACGAAGTTAGATGCAAAATCCAAAAAGTATGTATTTGTGGGGTATTGTTCCAACTCAAAGGCCTATCGGTTGTTTGATGTAACAACAAAACGAATTAAAGTGTGCAGGGATGTGGCCTTTGATGAATTAGCAAAATGGAAGACTGACGCGAATGATAAAAACGGGTATCCAAGTGAAGCTGTGTACACTAATCTACCTGATGAAATTGTGCAAAATGAGGCAAGTGGTGACTGCAGCAGAAACATGGGGCAAACTGAAACTAATGTTGAATCCGAGGCTGTAGAAAGTGATCTCAGTACTGGAGGCAGAAGTGACGACATCAAAACTGGAGGGAACGGTGAGACTATTGTAGAAGAAACATCGGAACAACAGCCATCTGATGATCACGCTGGAACCAGAAAGTCCACACGGGTACGTAAACCGAACCCAAGATATGCTAATGTTGTGAGTGAACAGGTTATCAATGCAGATGAAATTCTACAAGAATATGATCCGTCTTGGCAGTTTGCCTTATCATCTGTTGAACCTACAAAATATGAAGAAGCAGCGACAAAAACAGAGTGGGTTACAGCCATGCAGACAGAAATGGAATCATTGAAGCGGCACAACACATGGTCTCTAACGAAGCTACCTCAAGGAAAGAAAGCAATCGGGTTAAAGTGGATATTTAAATTGAAATTTAACGAGAAGGGACACATTCTGAAACACAAGGCCAGGATTGTTGCAAAAGGGTATGTGCAAAAATCAGGGATCGATTATGAAGAAACCTTTGCACCGGTTGCTCGGTTCGAGACCATTCGCTTGATACTTTCTCTAGCAGCTCAAAAGGGTTGGATCGTGTATCAATTTGATGTAAAGTCTGCATTTTTGAATGGGACACTTCAAGAGGAGGTGTACGTTGAACAACCACCAGGTTTTGAAGTTAAGGGAGAGGAAGATAAAGTATATCGGCTACATAGAGCATTGTATGGATTAAAGCAGGCCCCACGTGCATGGTATGGTAGAATTGATGGCTACTTTACAGCTAATGGATATGAAAGAAGTGTGAATGAGCCAACCTTGTATGTGAAACGGGGAAAGGGGGCTGAGTATCTCATCATTTGTTTATACGTAGATGATATGATATACACTAGTTCTTCATTGGAGCTAGTAAAGGAGTTCAAAGCAACAATGATAAAGGAGTTCGAAATGACTGATATGGGAAAGCTAAAGTACTTTCTTGGGTTGGAAGTAGTGCAAAAGAAAGATGGCATTTTTCTTGCACAAAAGAAGTATACTTATGACTTATTAAAAAGGTCTGGTATGGAAAAGTGTAAGTGTGCAGCTACTCCTATGAATTTGAATGAAAAGCTTAAAGCAAACGATGGTGCAGAAGCGGCCGATGCATTTATGTACAGAAGCATAACTGGTGGTCTGATCTATGTGACTCATACTAGACCAGACATTGCATATGCTGTGGGAATAGTGTCCAGATACATGCAAGATCCATCTGTGTTACATTTTGGTGCTGTGAAACGAGTGTTGCGCTACTTGGCTGGCACTTTGGGTTATGGTTTGTGGTACGGGAGATCAAAAGAGGTGAACTTGGTGGGATTCTCAGATAGCGACTGGGCTGGATCAGCAGAGGATATGCGAAGCCTGTCGGCCTATTCTTTCTTTATTGGATCGGGAATTATTTCTTGGATGTCAAAGAAGCAAACTGTGGTGGCGCTTTCAACGACCGAGGCCGAATATATTGCTGCAACTGCAGCCGGGTGTCAAGCCGTATGGGTCCGAAAGATGCTGCATGAACTGGGTCATGGACAAGAAAAGGCTACACCAATTTATTGTGATAACAGATCCACTATTTTTCTGGCCAAGAATCAAGGTTTTCACAGTCGCACCAAGCATATAGCAATAAAGTATCACTATATTCGAAGTTTGGTGGAAGCAAAGGAGATAGCACTTGAATTGGTTGATACGCATGAGCAGGTAGCTGATATTTTTACTAAAGCCTTGAGCATGGAACAGTTCTGTTATTTGCGAGCTCGTTTGGGAGTCACTAGTATGTGAATTATGGGGGAGTATTGAAGCTAATTCAGCACTAGTGACGTGGAAATATAATGCCTATGCAGACGTGGATGAAGACTAAAGCCGAATGGGTCAATAGGTCAATGCAGTTTTTACGTAGTATTGTTAGTGGGTTCTTATGTTCAGTTATTTTCTTTATTTCGTGGGTCATGTTTCTAATTAGTGGTAGTAGTAGTTTTATGGTTTTTAAGTGTTTCCTCTCTTTATGTATGAACTGGTAAATTTTGGTGAAAGATATCCGGTTTGAGTCTCTTTTGTGTGTGTGTTTAACATTGCTGTGATACCAACAAATTGAAATGCCAATTACTAACTATTTTGACTAAACTAACATTTTATAAACAGTGATTTCAGGGCAGGCCAGAGGGTATGAAAAGTTTAGATTTAACTAAACGTGTCACGAGTTTGAACCATAACCAAATACTTCGGTTATAAGCCAAATGAAACTGGTCAGTTTTGGTTAATTTTGCACTAGTATCGGTTCAATCTCTCGGTTTTGATACCAAATTACTAGGATATTAGCCGTTGGAACAAAAAGAAGGCAACCACCCTCTGTTCCATGAAACTGCAATAAAAATGAGATAATATTACTATTATGCTTTTGATTCTATAAACTGGAATGAAAAACCATCTGTTCCAGTGTTCTTCATTCCTGCAACAACCATCTATAAGCAGCTTGCAAAACCATATAGAATGCAATAGGCTAATAGCTTTGGGATGATACACAATTTTCAAAATATATATCATGTTATTTGATGTTCTATGATCTAGAAATCCCAAACATTAAACACTAATAACTTGGGATTAGGCAAATATAACTAGCATGAAATAAATTTATTATATACAATGTCAAAGCAACATTCAAATTCAACCTAGATTCTAAACATCAAGAACCAGATTATATACACAATTCACATAAGAACCACCATAGCCAATTAACATCCTACCAAACCAATAAGTTATTCATTCAGATCGAAACCAATGTTACCAGATTAGCATATCGGAGTGAACCTCAACGGCACCTTCTCCCTCTCACCATCAGCCATTATCCTGATCACGTTCTTGAACGCAAAGTGCAAGCAATTCGATAACACAATCCAACAAAGCACTTCATACACAAAATCAAAAGCCGGATCCGACGCCGGCAACGATTCCTCAAACCTAAATCCATCAAAACCACCACCACCGCCACCGCCGCCGCCGCCGCCGCCGCCGCCGCCGCCGCCGCCGCCGAAGGGACCATCGCCGCCGTCGAAGAAGCCGCCACCGTCTTCATCGACAAAGGCGTCGCCGCCGTAGGTTTTCGAGCTTCTTTTGACGCGAGAACGTTTTCTAGCAAGCTTCTTAGGCGCTGTTCGAGGTTTGATTGTCGGTGGAGCTATGGCGTCGATTGGGAGCATTAGGGCGTTGATTTGGGGGTGATCGTGTGATGGAAAGTGGCGATCGGTGACGAAATTGGAAGCCCCTAAGGCTAATCCGTTGGCGTATTTGGTGGCGATTGTTGTTAGGGTGTCGAAGATCAGTGAAATCTCCATTGATTTTGGGTGAATTAGGGGTGTGGAGAGAGTGATTTTGATCGGTCGTTGGGGTGGGTGGTAGGAGGAGAAATCGAAATTTGGGAGAAGATATTCCAATCGGTGGCGTGAGGATAGAGATGAGTTCAAAGTCAAAATTGGTTCCGTGGAGCTCCGACCATTCAATTCAGATTCCAATTTTCAGGTGTTGAAATCAATTATTATAGAAGATGATCAAGAAATTTAACTTATTAATCTAAGAAATCTTTTTAACATTAATCACACACTCATTTACTTATATTTTTTAAACTACACAAGCAGACACTAGGATAATTAGGATAAGAAGTTACCTCTATGACTCAAACACGAAATCTTTAGTTTGATGATAATACTATTTAGCGCTACACACACCTTCCACACTATCAACTTAATAGGTCATGGACTGATTTGTTTAACCTGAACAACTAATTCGCTTTCTAATGGATCACTGATTCATGCGATCATCTTTGTTACAACTTGGGACACTAGGCTAGCAATCCCAATGGAAAGCTCGCACATCAGTTGCCCATATGAGTCTCGAACCTAATACCACGTTTAGAAGAAAACTCACTTTAAATGAAAAAACCTTTAGCCCATCCTGAAACCCTCATTTTTTTTTAATCATAAGTGAGACTTGAACTCAAACATTCTTACTTTTTAATAACTAATTAGAGTAGTTCACAACAATCACTTGGGCTGAGGGTCATTAATGACTCACAAAATCTCTATATAACTTTTTGCACGTAAAACCCAACATATTATCTATTCTGTCTCATAAAAGTCTCGTAATATTTTTTCGTACATAAAAACTAGCATACTTTATGTTTTTCCATATAAAAATCCTCTAACAAGTATTTACACATTAAAGTCATTTCATTTTCAAAATTCAAACAAATTTTAAAAAGAAAATAAAACAATTTTTGCACCGATTGTGTTGTTTGCGTGCACTTTTTCCGCTACATGGCTCGTTAAAATAATCAATGCAAAAGTTGTGTTGAATTTATTTTAGAACTGCTTGAATTTAAAAAGTGAAGTAACTTTAATGCGTAAATAGTTTTCGAGGGATTTTGAGTGAAAAAACAAAAAATATATTAATTTTTTGTGTAAAAACTGCTGAGATTTTTATAAGATAAAGCAGAAAGTATATTAGTTTTTTACATTAAAATATTATATAGAAATTTAAAAAAAAAATAAAATACGTTGGTTTGTCTTTATTTTTATAATTCGTGTGTTCTGAACTAACTTGTATATTTAAGCGAGTTAAATTAAGGTTAGATCTATAGTTTGTGCAAAACGCTCCGAAACACAATCTGAATCACTTTCCAAAGAAACTTTCGACCCGACCCGACCCGAAGACACCAGACCATACGTAAAAATCGGGACTCATCCAACATCCACTCTACACCATGACACCAACGTGCAAAGTGCTCCGGGACACAATCAGATTAATCACTTTCCGTAGTGATCTCATCCCAAACAACAAATACATCGATGCATCATGCATACACATGACAATCTTCTATCACATCATATATAATCACCTCATTCTTATGATCGCAATCGCGTGATCCAATGACACCCGAGCAATTCATGCGTGATGGAGGAGGCGGCCCTCGTTACGTGCAAATGCAATCGGAGCCTGCCACCATGTCCTCCTTCTTCTCCCTCCACAACCCGCCCGAGGCCTGTCGTATTTTTGACGAGTTGCCCAAGGCTACAATCGTTGAAGTATCGCGTAATGACTCCGGTGATATCATCAGCCCCGTGCTCCTTTCGTACACAATCGACTTCCAATACAAACAGGTGGTGGTTGATCACTTGATCATGATTGTAATCACCTTTATTATCGTTCCAAATCCCCAAATGTGCATCGTATTGTTCATTTTTCGTTCATGTTGTTAAGAGATTCATAGCTTTTTGATGATGAAAATTCATGCCTGAAAATTTTAGATTTTGAGTCTGTGGATCTTATTATCTTAATACTTAGAGAGATTTGTAACGTTTTAATTATGAATTGCATTGTTACTGATATGATTAAGTAGTTTTTATAATCTGTATCTACTGATGGCAGTTTAAGTGGCAACTAGTGAAGAAGGCTTCACATGTATTTTATCTGCACTTTGCTTTGAAAAAACGCGCGTTTATTGAAGAAATTCATGAGAAACAAGAACAGGTGAGTTTATGTTTATGTTATATTTGGATGTCAGTACATTAAAGTTGTGGCAAACAGTTGGAGTTACCTTATTAGTGGTGTTCCTCTTGAAGGTGAAAGAGTGGCTTCATAACATAGGGTTCATGGATCATGCAGCAGTTGTGCATGATGATGATGATGATGAACCTGAAGATGATGGCACGCCCACACACAACGATGAAAGTGTTAGAAACAGGTGATTGCTGAATGTCTTGATTTTTCAAGATTGGTGGGAGTGGTGGATGATAATATGTAATTTCTTGCTATAATGATCATAGTTCTTACAGGTGGTTTTTTGTTCAGAGATGTTCCGTCGAGAGCAGCATTGCCGATGATTAGACCGCCACTTGGCAGGCAACATTCCATGTCAGACCGCGCCAAGACAGCAATGCAGGGGTACTTAAATCATTTTCTTGGCAATCTGGATATTGCAAATTCTAGAGAGGTAAAATTCTAGCTGAAATGTTGAGCATTTGGTTAAATCTTGTTGCTTACGCGTGACAAATGTTAATCGCAGGTTTGCAGGTTTATGGAGGCTTCTAAGTTATCTTTTTGTCCCGAATATGGGTCAAAACATAAAGAAGAATATGTGTTGGTGAAACATTTACCACAAATCCCAAGAAATGATGACAGTAGACTGTGTTCTGTTTGTCATTGGTTCAATTGTTGTAATGACAACTGGCAACAGGTATCACTGGCTCAATGCTCTTAGATGCTGGCATGGCTCTGGTTGTCTGATGTGGCGGCTGACGTGGCTTTTCTTGTCTGCAGGTTTGGGCTGTTCTGAAACCGGGGTTTTTGGCGCTGTTAAAAGATCCATTTGACAAAGAGCCGTTAGATATTATTGTATTTGATGTTCTACCTTCACCACATGGAACCGGAGAAGGTCATGTGTCATTAGCGAATGAAATAAATGATCGTAACCCCTTACGCCATTCATTTGAGGCAAGTGTAATATGAACTAGTGGTATAAACTGGTATGGTGCTACTTATCCTTATTAACCAAAATGACATTAGGTGTCAAGTGGAAACCGAAGAATAATGATAAGAAGTAGAACTAAAGCTAAAGCAAGAACATGGGTTTCTGCGATTAATGATGTTGCGCTTCTGCCACCTGAGGGTTGGTGCCACCCTCACCGGTTTGGGTCATTTGCACCACCCCGTGGTCTGACTGATGATGATAGTCAGGCTCAGTGGTTCGTTGATGGTCGTGCAGCCTTTGATGCAATTGCTTTAGCAATTGAAGATGCCAAATCAGAGGTTTTTAATCAAAGTTAATTACCTGTTACTGATTTCTTTAATCAGTTCAAAAGACTTTCAATTGATTGTTGGTTTCATGCAGATATTTATGTGTGGGTGGTGGCTGTGCCCTGATCTTTATTTGCGACGCCCTTTTCAGGCCAATGCGTCTTCTCGCCTTGATAGTTTACTAGAGGCAAAAGCCAAGCAAGGGGTTCAGGTATGATGCCACATCAGCTTTTTTCATTTATTTATGTGCCACATCAGAAAAATGGCCTATAGAATCGGCTACCAGTTAAAATTTTTGAAGAACAGTATGCATGCTTATAATGAGACTAAAAGCTATGGGACTGTTCTCATTCTTTTTTATGGTATTTTGCATCTGTTTAATGCAGATTTATATTCTGATGTACAAAGAGCTTGCTCTGGCCCTTAAAATTAATAGCTTTTATAGTAAGAAAAAGCTAGCCGCACTTCACGAGAACATCAGAGTTTTACGTCATCCTGACCATTTCTCTAGTGGTGTCTATCTATGGTAAGCATTCTACATTTCATGTTCTTGTTCCTGGCTTCCTGCTGATCTTAAAAACTAATTATTCTACTTATGGTAAATAAATATAGGTCCCATCATGAGAAACTCGTCATTGTTGATTATGAGGTTTGCTTTATTGGTGGACTAGATCTTTGCTTCGGTCGTTATGACTCATATGAGCATAAAGTTGGTGACCATCCACCTATGATATGGCCCGGAAAAGATTATTATAACCCTAGGTAATTCTATTCTTCTTTTATGGATATGAGCCAGTTAAGAAGTTATGGTATAATATCTTAACTTTACAGGGAATCAGAACCTAATTCGTGGGAAGATACTCTAAAAGACGAGTTGAAACGTGAAAAATATCCCCGTATGCCATGGCATGATGTCCATTGTGCGTTATGGGGTCCACCATGTCGTGATATCGCTCGCCATTTTGTTCAGCGTTGGAATTATGCCAAGGTTTCTTCTTCTTCTTCTTTCATTAAAGTATCATTTAAGGTCAAAATATTTAATTTATTTTCATGATCTGATTTTTGTTGTAATTATATTTAATTTAGAGAAGTAAAGCTCCCAATGAGCAAACAATTCCACTACTTATGCCTCATCAACACATGGTCATCCCACATTACATGGGTAACAGTAAAGAACAAGATGGGAAAACTGAAAACATTGATGTACCACAAGCAATGAACAGACAGGATTCCTTACCTTCTTTTTCTGCTTTTCAAGACATCCCATTGTTAATCCCTCAAGAAGCTGATGGGCTAGAAACTTCTAGTGGACATCCAAAAGATAACGGGCCAAGTAAAGCCCACAATGCTCATGGTCAGCCCAGCAAGCCGCCGCGGTCTCCATTTTCTTTTACAAAATCAAAATTTGAACCTTTAGCTTCTGACACGCCGATGAGAGGGTTTGTTGATGAGCAAGGGAAGTCCAATGTAACAAGTGTGCACCCTACCATGAAATCAAGTGATAGAGAATGGTGGGAGACTCAAGACCGAGGTAACCTAGTTGTCTCATCCGATGAAACAGGACAGGTTGGTCCTCGTGTTACATGTCGCTGCCAGGTCAACTTTAATTAAAACACCAACTTTTATACTTTAACATTTGCATACTATTGATGTTTTTTTCAGTTTTATATTTATTATTATTATTCTGTATAGGTTATAAGGAGTGTGAGTCTATGGTCAGCTGGAACAAGTCAAGTTGAAGAAAGCATTCACAATGCTTATTGTGCCCTTATTGAGAAAGCAGAACACTTGGTTTACATTGAGGTATGCCATGAACTCATAAATTATGAAACTTGTTACATCTTTTTCATATTTTGGCTTTTGTAGACGCGTTATTTACTTTTCTCTTTTGTATCTAGAACCAATTTTTCATCTCGGGTCTTTCTGGAGATGAGATCATACGAAATCGTGTGTTGGACTCTTTGTACAAACGTATTATAGTGGCGCATAATGAGAATCAGTGTTTCAGGGTTATTATTGTTATACCATTATTACCCGGGTTCCAGGGTGGACTAGATGATGGTGGTGCAGCATCTGTAAGAGCTATTATGCATTGGCAGTACAGAACAATATCAAGAGGACCCAATTCTATATTGCATAATCTTTCAGATCGAATTGGGCCCAGAGTTCATGACTACATATCCATTTATGGTCTTCGGGCTTATGGTAGAATTTCTGATGACGGGCCACTGGCCTCCAGCCCGGTAACTTGTTAAACTGCATATTTCTTTTTATATTTAATAAACTTTAGATGTCTTAATAGGTGATATGCTACTGCAGGTATATGTTCATAGCAAGATTATGATCATAGATGATAAAACAGCCCTTGTTGGATCAGCTAATATTAATGACAGGAGTTTACTTGGATTACGCGATTCTGAGGTAATTACTGCATTCTTTTTGTCACTGTCACTTTGTTTGATTAAATTAATTTTAATTTGGTTGTAATATTTTTTATTTGGCAGATTGGAGTACTTATTGAAGATAAAGAAGTTGTTGAATCTTATATGGGAGGCAACCCATATAAGGCTGGAAAATTTGCATTGAGTCTTCGGCTTTCACTATGGTCTGAACACCTTGGGCTTCATAGTAGTCAGGTTGTTCTTATTTTCGTATAATTTTAGTTCATATTCTAGTAAATAAAATTTATGAATATGTTTTGTTTTTCTAGATTAATAAAATAGTTGACCCTGTGATTGATTCTACCTACAAAGACGTATGGATGGCAACCGCAGAGGTAAAAATTGAATATTTATTAAATTTCAAAACTTTATGGCAGAAGAGGTAATTGTGGTCGGTAAGATAAAATAAGTATAATAATTACCTTAAAAAACAAGTCAGATAGGTCTAACAGGTTGAAAGTCGCATGAAAGTGTATTTTTAACTCTTATAATCTCCTACATCACTTTATCTAGACAGTTTGTCTAATAGTTGGCTTTAAACGACTTATAGGATTGGTTGTCTTTTACTGAAGCAATCGATTGAAAAGATTTCCAAATCATCACAAACCTAATCATTCTAGACACTAATTAAATATAAAGAATTTAAAATGCTTGGACAAGGTTTTTGTGGTTCAGCCTGATCAGAATGGTTTCGACCGCAGATAAAATCATAAATTATATGTTTTGACCTGTTACCGATTCGACCATTTCTCCACCTCTACTTTATGTAGTCATTCATGCAAATTCACAAAGTTGGAAATGAACAAAGTTTCATTTCATGCTTACTCTTTGCTATTGACAGAACAATACCATGATCTACCAAGATGTCTTCTCCTGCATCCCTAACAATCTTATACACTCAAGGTACATACAATATTTCATTTTACCCCCTCCCATTTTCCCTTTTTTCAGTTTACAAAATTTTATTCATATACTTTGAAAAAACAACACACAGAGCATCTTTGAGGCAATGCATGTGTGAAATGAAAGGAAAATTAGGACATACAACTATTGACCTAGGAATAGCTCCAAAGAAGTTGGAATCATATCAAAATGGAAACATCAAGAGTATTGATCCTATGGCTAGATTAGAGGGTGTGAGAGGGCATCTTGTTTCTTTCCCTTCCGATTTTATGTGCAAAGAAGATTTAAGGCCCGTTTTCAAAGAAAGCGAGTACTATGCATCACCGCAAGTTTTCCATTAACCGTTGTTGCTATCGCGTTGTTTGTTTCTTGTATCAGCTCCGAATAGATAGAGCATAAGAGACATACATAATATTCATACCCCGCTTCGGTATACCTGTATAGATCCCATATATACATGCCTCCGATTATTTATATAAGATACTTGTTACTTTCACTTTGTTTTCTTTGAATTGCATAAGCACTTATATATTTATCAAGGTGTAAATAAATAGCTGTAAGAAAATTGATTATTATCTTGTTAATTGGGGGCTGGAAATGACAATCAAGAATTTTGTCTATATACATTTAGATTGGGTTTTGGCGCCAATTCTTTAATCCTTGTAACAAACAAACAAACTTCTATTCGGATATTACAACCAGCCCCCTCTCATTTTTAAAAATGATCAATATCCCCAGTTATTTTTTAATTTTAAATATCTTCCCTAACTCAAAGAATTCTTAGGTGTAAACATGACGCCTCGTGCATGCGGCATGCCCGGGTCGTTTAAACTTGGCTTCTTCGTTGCATATTAATTATTTAATTATTTATTTATATACATGTATAGTTAATATATGTTTTTATATCTATCATAAGTGTATAATATAATATAAAGAGAGAATCATGTGAGAACTAGTTTTTAATATAAAAACTTGAGAGTTAATCTTATTTTTTCTTTTAAGCACCTATAATTTTTTCTTATGATATTATATTTTGTTTCTAATTACACCATAATATATAGTATAATATTTCTATATTACATATGAGTTGCATATATATAGTATATCAAACTAATATAAGCAGTACATCATATTATATTTGTGTTGTATTGTAGTATTACATATATTTGTGTTGACGTATAAAATTTTTTTCTTTTTGATATAGGAATATTATACTCAAATTAAAGACAAAAAAATTCATGTTTAAATGGTGCAATTTATTTAAAAAATAATAACGTATGAAAAAATTATAAACGTTTAATTTTAAAAAGAATTAAGTTATTAAGTTTTCAAATTAAAATTGGTTCTCAAGTGAACCATACCCATATAATATATATCTATCTAGAGGAGGGTTCCTGAGAAAACCAATAGTTATGTGAAAACCAAAGAAAACCACGAAAACCAATAACATAATTCATAATTTTTTTTGTTATTTTAATTGTTAAGATGTTATTTAAGTATTTAGTACAAATATTTTGAGCATACATACGAGAATGAAGAGTCTTACGTATACGTAACACTATGTCGAATGAAAAATGGTTACGTATACGTAACCTATGTGGTATATGGAAAACCAAGCTACGGTTTTCATTTGATCGATATTTTTATTTATATATACTCACATATATATATAAAGGGTGGTGATAAAACAGTTTATATATTATGTGACTGTTTTTATTGGTTTCTCTAGTTTTCTTATAACTTTGTGGTTTTCTTAGGATCCCTCCTCTATCTATATATATTACTTATTTTTATCATAATTACATAGGACAAAAAAAAGGTTTTAAGTTAGATCAGTAAGTTTTCTCTCACCTATGATAAGCTTCCTTTTAAGAATAGTTTTGGGTTACATATTTGATTAAGATGATTAGGTGGATGAGTGACCCTGCAAGTGATTCTATTAATTATTAAAAAAAAACATATACACATCAATTTAAAGAGAGAAAGAGAAGATACGGGTAAAAAATGGCAGTGAAAAATAATCAAAACCCAATCTTCATGGTGAATCTAAACACAACTTGGTGAACTTACCACTATACTTTAATTTAGTTGATTTAGAGGAAGCTAAAATACATATATAGAGTTAAAGTACTAATAAAAATTATTTAAATTACTGATTATCC
Organism: Flaveria robusta; assembly: GCA_025506415.1. NCBI lineage: Eukaryota > Viridiplantae > Streptophyta > Magnoliopsida > Asterales > Asteraceae > Flaveria > Flaveria robusta. The sequence continues at coordinate 5,502,138 of CM046466.1, read as the reverse complement.
TTGTTTGTTTTTAATAAGTATAATGTAGGAGGGTCTAAAACTTAAGATAAAAGCGTAATATCTAATCAAACTATTAATGGAAAATTTTGATTGTACTCAGTAGATGATGACTTAAATCATTTAACATGCTTTTTTGAACGGCAAATGTACGATTTTGTTTTGAAGTATAGGTGTTATTTTAGTCGGACTTATCTATCCGTTTCCTAGCCGGAACCGTATCCCCAACCCACTCAGGTTAGACCATTTAATTAACTTTGGGTGAAAGTTTTGTTTAAAGTTTGTGTTTGATGTATGGTACTTTAGACCCTACGAGGATGATAAGATACATCAATCATATTGGTGCCCGTGTTCTCAAACTTTTACCTTTTGTATCGTATAGTCACACATAGTATTATTGCCCACCTTTGATATTAACTCAACTATTTTAAATATATAAAATAAGTATGGTTACCTTAATCAGGTCCATCTATTTATTTTCCAGCAACGACTACACCCCCAAACTTTTCAAAAGGAAACCCATAGTCGAAAAAACCCCTTTGGTAACGCTATGTTCCCGAGTTCATTTAAGGAGAGAAAAGAAAAGAAACGGAAGGAAAGAAATAAAAAGTTGTGTTCCTGAGTTTTTTTTAATGGAAGGAAATGAAAGGAAAACAAAAAGATTGTGTTCCCGAGTTTACTTATGGAGAGAAAAGAAAGGAAATGGAAGGAAATTAAAGGAATATAAGGGCTAAAAACATTCTTTCCAAATCGGAAGGAAATGAAGAGAAAAGAAAAGAAAGGAAAGAAGAGAAAAGAAGAGAAAAGAGAAGAAAGGAAAAGAAAATATTTCCTTTCTTTTCCTTTCTTTTCTCTCGTTAAGTAAACTCGGGAACATAGCGTAAATAATGAACATTTTTACTTAGAGTGAGACTAAAACCAAAATCTTTCTAGTTCAATTTCTTTATTGATAAGAAATCTATCAATACTAATAAAAGAAGGTTTTTTTGGTGACACATGGCGCCATTATAATGCTTCTAGATCTTATTTTCCCACTTCTATCTCATGATTAATAATTGCATTAATTACTAATAATTTTATTTAATTTATTTAAGATAAAAAACACTTTTTATAAATTAAAAAAAAAAGATCCTTTTATAAATGTAATTACTAAATAAACAATTTTTATAAAACAAGAATTTTTCTAAAAGATTATAATTTTTTAAAAATATAAAATATTTTAAAACATGTGTCTTTAAAAATTAAATTTTTTTATGAAACAAAAATGATTAAAATTCAAACTTTTTATAAGAAAAATTTTTATAATAGCATTTTTAAAAACGTTTTGTTTTGAAACAAAAAAAATTATAAAAATTAAAAATAAAAGTTTAAAAAATGATATCGTTATTTTATTATTTAAAGTCCTTACTTGTATATAATTTTAATAATATCATATCTCAATATATTGTTTTATAATTAATAAATTTGTATTACTAAATATTTAATATTTATTTATACAACTCGTGTAATACACAGGATCTAACCTAGTTTCTAATAAATACGATGGTTTAATCCTAATGATTAATATTTAGCATCACAGTTATATTGTGTGAACTACTTATGATGGTCAATAAAAAAAGGGCATGCAAGGTCAAAATGGAATATTTTAATTTTATTTAAATACATATGTATAAGCGTGGGTGTCTGAAGCAGTATCAAGATCCACATTCTTAGTTGAAAATTCCAAGATACGAAAATATAAACAAAATAAAACTCATACTATAAGAAATATTCGTGTCGATATTAATCATGTTATTACTCATTAATTTAACTGTTGTTGAGAATTTTTAAACTCTTCTTAATTGCAATTGTTGTCCTAGTTCATTCTTTGTCAGCATCGGCAAAATCAAAACTGCTAATTTATCTTCTTATAGTATACGTCCTATGTTAAAATCTGTGTTCTTTATATAATTTGTGCATAGTCTATATATTCGCATACTTGCACATATAAAAGCATTTATTACAAAATACACATAAAGTATAAAGCACTAGAACCATACATATGAGATTTAGTAGGAAAGAGGAAAAAAAAGTTATATAGCTACATAATCGTGTTATGTATATGAACATGTTTTACGAATTTATGTAGATCTTACTGTTTTTTTACTTAAACTTGGTTTGATATTGAAGGCCCTTAAAGCATTCGTAGTAGATTTCTCATTATTATCCTTATAATTAGGCTAAAATTCATTATTTTTTCTCTATTTTTTTTCAATTAAATAATATCTTTATATCTTTATATCTTTATATCTTTATATCTTTATTATTATATTTTCTTTATTTTCCATTCACAACCACTTTCAAAAATATTAAAAAGTTTATAAAGTTTGAATAATGTTTTTCTCAAATTTACAGATGAACAGTAAAAAAAATTTCTGCTGATAGGAAATCCAACTTGAATGCTTTTATATATGCTTGATCAATTCAAAGGTCTTGATCTAAGAAGCAATGAGATATTGTTATACATCTAAATAAAACATACGGAGTGGAATAATGATTTACAACTACAGTGTAGCAACAATATATAAGAAGTTGGAATAATGATTTACAACCACGGTGTAGCAACAATATATAAGAAGTTTCTGTAGGTTTTTTTGTTAAGTTTAGGGAAAATGTCACATAATAATAATCAAGTTTTAAAAGTGTTTTGATTTAGTCACTCATATATGTTGTTCTCAAACTGGATCACTAAATGATTAAATCGAATCATAATCGAATTTTCTTATGTCAAAAAAGTAACAGTGGAAAATTTTCAAAAGATAAAATATTTTTAATTGAAACAAAAAGTATAACATACTAAAAAACATGTTAAAACTTTTAATTTATATAAAATATGAGAACTGAGTGATTTAATTGGAACATTTTTAAAACTTGAGTTACCTAATTGGAATACTTTTAAAAGTTGGTTACTATTTTACAAAGTTACCCCTTAAGTTTAAATATTATATGAATAAATGTTTAAGTTTAAATATTATATGAACAAATGTGTAGATATAGTAGTAAGATTAGAGAGTGCATTAGTTAGTCGTTCTTATGAGAAAAAAATGTTTGATTTATTTGTGATCCATTTGAGCTCATAAAACTAAAACGTTCAAGTCACGGTTTTGGTTCTCTAATTTGTTGGTCTAAGCCGGTTTTTTGCAATTTGCATTAATATATCAAACGTTTTAATGAAAGAACATTTATTTCAACTATGCACATGTAACTTTCAAAAACATTGGTCATTCTAGTTCTAGCAATTCCTTAAGAAACAATACAAAATAAAACATCATACCCTAACAAAGTTCTAATCATATACCATAATCATCAAATTTGTCAGATTCACCATCAAACTCATCTCAAAATGGGTAAGCTTTTTGAGGATGAATATGAGGCATCCGACGGCTTCAAATGCGCTAATGACACAAACTCTTCTTGCAAATTCGCCCTTTTCACTATCTTACTCAGATTGCGTTGCAAACTCTGTTCCACCAACTGCTTTACCGCATTGGAATTTGAAAAACCACTTGATGAGTCTGCTAATTCAGTTTTTTCACTGGACCCACAAAGAGGTGCTGATATAGTCGCCCCTACACCTCCTCCAATGTTTCTTGAAACTTGCTTCCCTTTATTGATCCTCAGGATTTCCAGAATCCTAGACGATCTTTTTTGTGCTAAAGTGCTACCTAAAAGAGTTAACTCAAGTAGCGAGGACATGATCCCCGCCTCGATCATGGCTTGGTGATCTCCATTTGACTTGTAAGCCATCACCATTAGAATGTGTGCAACCTTTTCTTGACAATCAGGCGAATCCATCCAACTTAAAACATCCACCAAGATTGTAAATGCGTCATTGGTAGCACTAATTGCATGTCGACCCTCAGGGGTAGACACAATATTAGTCAGAATGGAAAGGATTCTATCACTTACTTCTGCTTCTACACCAATCGTAGTCAAGAGAAATGGTACAAAACCATCGATCTCGACCATCAACAAAACGTTCGAAGGTAAGATTGATAGATTGTAGAGCGCCCTTAACGAATCCTCAACCACTTGTGAATTGGTGTTCATGCTGTTCCCCTTGATCAAACTCTTTAGGGTTTCAATCAAGAACATGATAGCTCCAGATGATCCAATTATCGATTTGTTCGAATCAAGCGCGCTTAATCCGAGAAAATTTGCAGTAATCGCTGCTATCAAATCTGAATTCGGTGAACCATTGTTTTCAGATTCAATTAGATTAAGCATCTTGTGTACTGCTCCAGCTTCAACAATGGCGGATTTGTTCCTGAAATTGACATCACAACAGAGTTTATACAAGATCTAAACCCTAATTTGATCTTTGCAAAACTGATTGTGTACTGTGTGTGTGTGTGTGTGAAACAGAGGTGTTTACAGGTCGTTTCCGATTGCGAGATTGAGAAGAGCATATAGAGCAGAGATTTGCGACCGGAGATCACCGGAATCAATCATCGCCACCAGCGGCGGAATCGCTCCGATCAATCCGAAATTCGATCTCACTTCCGAATCCCCCTTCGCTAACTCCCTCACCTCCATCGCTCCTCGTAACGCATCGTCGTCTCCGCCGCTCTGCAACCGTTGCACCACCTCTTTCAACATCTCCGATCGTCTATCGCCACCGTCGCTCTCAACCGCATCGGATCTGCATTGGTGTGTGGTGGTGTTTGCATCTTCCGTCACCGGCGACTTGATAGTCTTCCGGTGGCGAATTCCGCCGCTGCACCTCATGGTGTGGATGATCTTGCGGCGGCATGACGACCAGAGGTTGAAATTGGGGGTTCCGGCGGCCGTGGTGGTGGGTTGGTGGTCGTTTTGTTGTAGTTTTGCCATTTTGTGTTGGTGGATTGATGAAATCAGAGGTGCATTGTTGTTGTGATGATCATTGAATAATATGATTGTTTGTCAGATGTGGTGATGTGAGGTCACAAGCTCACATGGTGGTGTGTGGGATTCAGTGAGAGTCTGAGAAGACAAGTAAAGTGTAAAAGGTGAAGTTTACAGAAGAAGACAGAGACTGTAGAATGATGTTGAAAGAGAAAGAGGAGAGACACCTCCAACAAGATGATTATCATGTTACATTTATAAACTATCTGGGATTTATAATCGCGTGTTTCGTGACGGGATAACGTTATTTTTTTTTAATCTTAGTCGTATTTAGAAAGTGTAAAAATTTAGTCTACAAGTGTAAACGAGTCGAGTCATGTTATGTTGAGATCAAACTTGACAAGACACGAGCTCTGCCTATTTAATTTATGAAAGCTTAAGATCGACTTATTTAAGCTTTGTTTATAAAGCTCAGGCCCGGTTCGTAAGTAACTTTGCAAGCTTGAGTTCGGTGCGTACTCTACTCGTTTAATATTTGTTAATTTAAACTTTTGCATTTATAAGTTTGTGTTTTATACATATTTCAACTATAACTTTTTACATATAACACTATATATTATTTGGTTTATTTATCATAACTTTATGTATAATAATAATTATTATATATGCATATATATTTAGTAGAGTAAATAAAAATAGGTACATATAATAGATTTGTCTAGGGTTGTGAGTAAGTTCCAGTTCGGTATGTGAAGTTCGGGCTCAGACTCGTTTATTAAATAAGTTTATTTGTTAGGTTTGGGTTTTTATGCTCTAATAAATAATAACCGATTCATAAATTACAATATATTTTGAAAATATAAAATATTTCATTTAAAAAAAGTACAAGACTAAACAAAAACATAAAAACAAGAAATACAACTAGTGTTGTAGATAGTCTAGATCATATATGTGAATATTTGCGATATGTTTCTGTTGGGTGTCGAATCCAGCAAATAAAATAATTATAATGTGAACCTACCGTCACACACACTAAGAATAGTATGAGCGGAAGTAAGGTTCGTGTCCTCAGGGATACGTGTCAATTAATAATTTGTATCGATACTAGATATCACGCCGTTCGGATATCCACTCTATCTAATGTCTAATCAAGCGCAGTTCGTTGATTAGAGCCAACCCGCTACTCTAACCTCACGCCGTTCGGATCTTAGCGTGCGGGTTGCAACGATAGAAGTATCAATTATAGTTAAACACACACGCCGTTCGGTATGCTTAACTAGATTGTGTGATTCTATAACGAGGGTGAATTCATAGACAAACTCAAACCGTTACTTGTTCCTTATATCAAAATTAAAACTTGATTAGGGTTTTAAGTTTTTGAAGAACTTTATTAGAAAAATTAACAAAGTGACCAATTTTATTAACAATCTAATGTATACCGGATTAAATCCGGGTTTAAGAGCAAGAAACAAACAAACAAACCATTAAAAATAAAAAGATCTAATAAATGTTTCACATGAGTTCAAACCAAAAAAAAGAAAATTAAAAACTAATGTCGAAATTAAAATTATTCTAGCCGGACATGGCTAGATCAATCAAAACCCAAACTTAAATAAAAACTTACGAATCAAAACCGAAGAATTAAGTATCTTGCCAATGGAAATAATTCTACTAACAAAAAGAACTAATTTTCTGCAGCTCTTCTTGTTTCTTGATCTTGATGTTCTTGATTAATTTTTCAATAATCTTCAAGATTCTCCCAAGATTCATTTTTTTGATTATCATCCCATATTGTATTTATAATAGTGCTTTGATTTTTCAGATCCCTCTTTGTAGGGTTTTAGTTTTTCCTTTTATTCAGGAAAATCTGATGATAATTATCAAAAACAAGAATTCTTAAATCTTAGGAATTTTTTCCAGCGAGCTTCAATGGCAGTGTAGAATTTGTGAAGGAATTTTCGCGCGGCCGTGTGAAGTTTCTGTTTTGTAGATTGCTCCAAGCTCTAAAATTTCTTCAACAATACTGTTTCTACTACTTCAAGTCTTCCATCCTCCTCACGAACTCATCAACCCTATAAAATCCACCAAAACAACCCAAAGTAGATTTCATTCCACCAAAACAAGTGTTTTATAAAATAACCAAAAATGCATGTAATATTTACAAAATATGCATCAAAATATACTTTATAACTATGAAAAATAATGCTTAAAAATATAACTAAAAGTTTCAAGAGGCCTAATAATAATATTATGTATTAAGAATTGAGAGAGCAATTAGAGAACCATGTGGTGAAAACTCGTTGTGTAACGTGACCACTTGGGGCTGAGATGGGGGTTGTGTTCCCTTTGGGGCCACTCTCTCCAGATGGATTCGAGAATTACATGCAGTCCACTCTAAAAAAACTTTTTTAATACCATTTCAACAAATATTTGATGAATAATTGCTATAAAATGTTACATGGCGAATAAAGCTTTTAAATATTGTTATTTTATATAATATTGACAGAGAAAAAGTTTACTTGCATCAATCTGTCCACAAAACAAGAAACAAAAGTGGAAGAAGAAAACAAACACAATGTCATCATGTATTTGGTGAACCCCTACACTCTCATGGCTAACAGCTCTTTCTTTGTTTCTGCAGAGGAATACTAATTACTAACTACTATATACTACCACAGCACAAGCCAAATAATATAAACTTTTCTTCTTAAAAAAATGTTCTTATGATCATTTCAAATTGTCTGTCTCCTCATAATACAAACTGTTTCTTAAGAAAATGTTTGTCTCTTCACAATTCAAAGTATTTGGTATATGATTTGAAGAGTTAAACCTTTCATTCAAATTGAACTAAACCAAACCAAATCAAACCAAACCCAACCCAATAAGCTGTATAATTTAAATAGAATATTCATGAAAGTAATCATTTTTCTTGGTATGTTATATAAGACGTACCACACGTATGTAGGCTTGTAGGGTACAGGTGTCCTTGCTCGTATATCTATTTTAACTCTTGTAATAAAGTTTCATCTAATAACAACACATACAGATATACCACAAATAAAGACATATGAATCAAATTCAAATATCTACCTTTTATACTCATATACCCTTAAAAATATCTTTCAGTTTGCGCACAATAAATAATGATAGATGAATAAAATTTAGTCTAAAACAGATTTTTTTTTTATGTGACAAGTAAATCATGGTTTGTTGATCAAATTCGAGCATATACTATACTTTTTATACTTGTGTAACTCATGTTTATGTACTATCATAAGATTAAAGAACGTGCACGTAAGCGAATAAAATAGTTGCTCGTGCATGTACGCGAATAAAATAGATGCTCATGACATTGTACCCGACATTTTTTTTCAAACATGATCATAAAATAGTTTCATAATTTTCTAGTTAGTTATATTATACTAGGTTATAACTCCTTGCATTACACGGGTTAAATAAAAAAAACTAAATATTTATTAATGAAGAGTTAGAAATTGTAAAATGTTAAATATAAAATTAAGTAGTTTGATTAGTTGATAAAACATTTTTACTATTTTTAAAACTTTTTTTTAAAACAATTTCGTTTTATTTATCAATATCTCATTTTTAAAAACTCCGGGTTTTTTTTATAAACAATATTTTTATATAAAACTTTTACTTTTTTAAAAAGATTGATATTAAAATATTTTATAATTTAAAAAAGTTTTGTTGTTTTAGAAAAAGTTCATAGTTTTAGATAATTTTGATTTTGAAAGAGTATGTTTTTTAATCAAAATACTTAGTTTTTATTTAATAAAGAAATATCTTTTGAATATTAATCACTAAAAAATGATTTGGATTTATAATATAGAGAGAGAAGGAGAAAATTTTAAGAATTAATTATTTGACTATTTAAAATAAAATAAAATATATGGGCGAAAAAACTAAGATGAGAAGACTTGTGAAAATATCATATGATATCACATGTAAAGAATTATTAGGTTAGATAATAAATGTTTGATTACATGCCTAACCTCAATCAAAGTTAAAGAATCTATGGTCTAACCTTTAGGTATCTTTTTCTTTTAAACAAGAAATGATTCAATATATTGTTTCAATGTATTTCAAAAAGGTTCCCTATAGTTTATGATTAGGTATGCTATTTAATGGTCGAATGATACATATTGATAAATATTTATATAGTTTAGCATTACATACTAAACTTGTAGGTATATTGTTTTTTATTAAATCAAAAACCGAAAATGCACTTAATCAAGCTGGAGTTAGACACTATTATTTAAATAGCTTCTAATCTATTATTATCAACTATTTTTACTTGCATCTTGTAATATTTGAACTATCGACATCTTAAATGAAGTCGAGTCGTCTTAGCACCAGGATGTCTTCTTAAATACGTTAGCATCACATACTTTGGCAATTTTAGTGTGAAATGTGTCAAATAAATAATATTGGATCCGTCATAAAATTTGCATTATATAAAACTCAACCGGACCACCACGTTCGAAACTTTTTACAACCTCTAACTTTATTCACTTTTCTTAAGTTTTGGTGGGGCGTATTGTGGCACAAATTTGAAGAAAGAACACAAGTTGAAAGATTAAACGAATTAAAATCCAACTGGAGAAAAGTGTACGAACTTATGCTGAGGTCTAATGTAATCATAAACTTATAATACGTAGAAAAAAAAACTATTTCCATGTTTATCTCTTAGTTATGTTATATATTCTAATCAATTGTTTGTTCTACACGCCTAAGGGGCTGTTTGTTTCAGCCTCTTAGTGGTTTAAATATCTGAATAGTCCAAAACTTAATGGTTTAGAGTGTTTGTTTCGTGAGCAGATATCTGAATGGTTAAGCACTTTTGCCTCTGAATGGTTAAGCATTATACTGAGTATTAATGGTTAAAAGCTCTTATCTGAATTGGTCAGACATTTGCCTCTGAATAGTTAAGCAATATACTAGCTTTTAATGATTCAGATCTCTTACTGGTTCAGCACTTAATGGTTTAGACCTCTTAATGATTTTACACTTATCCATTCAGAAATTACCAAACAGCTCCTAACTTAATCTAGAGGTATGCATTTCCTTTATTTTTTTAATTTTCAAAGATCAATTCGGGTTCAAACCGTTTCAGTTTAGGTCAACAAAGGTCAAAAAATCTATTCAGGTTCGAACCAGTTTTTGGATTGGAAATGATCAGCTTGGTTTGAAACCAGATTTAATCAAGTTTGGCTATGTTTTAACCTGATTCAACAAATAGGGTTATGAACTAGTCTTAAACTGGAAATTCGGTTAGAAACCGCCCGTGTACCCAAAACGGTTTAAAACGGCCTTCGATGAGGCCAAAGTCAACCCATTTAAAACGAAAATAAAAATTCTCAAAGCATTCTTCAACACAAACACCGCTCCTGCAGATGCACATCAACAGTACTTCCTCAAACTCTCTCCATGCAAGCCTAGAAAACGTCTTAAAACCAAACTATTGGTTTACTTACCAATTCATTGTTTCAAGTTATGTTCCCTCTAATATATCAAACTGGAGGTGGGAAAAACAGGTTAACTTTACCGACGCGAAAACCTTATAACTAATCAAACAAGTTATTAACCAAGCTAAAACAAACCGGTTTCTAGCCGATCATAACCAATGATTCTTACCCGCTTACTACTTCCCACATCACAAACCGGTTAGGAACCAGTGATAATAGTCGCTATCAATCCGGTTAATAGCTAGTTAACTGGTTCGTAACTAGACCGAACTAGTTGCACCAGGTAGGTTTTATACCTCCTCAAACCTTCAATAACTGAACTAGTTTCAACCATTTAACCAATAACTGATTTTATTACTGACAGAACCAGTTATTCAATAAACTCTATTAGTCAAACAAATAGAATCAGCATAACAACCTGAACCAGAAAATCTTCACAACTTTTTTTAACATGTAAAACCTCTCGAATCATTTAATAAAACACAACCTTCAAAATGCACACCATCTGATCTACACACATATATAGAACTATTTCAAGACAAACTAGCAAGACCTGCCTATCTCCATACCGCTATCAATTAGCAAAGGACCCACAACATCAGTTACTTGCAATCACCAAAACTCAACTCCCTCTCTGTCTCATGTTAGATATATTCTCAAAAAAAAAAAAGGTCCAATTTTCCAAATGAATTTTAGCCTTCAGAAACCTTTCAAAGAAAACCTGAGAAATTAAAAACCCCAAAAGGGTTTATAACTATGAAAAGATGAAAAAAAAGGACAAAGGGTCTAAATACACAGAGCACCTGCCTTAAAGGAGTGACAAGCAACAAAGTATTCTGAATTCTAACAACCAGAAACATCACCTCACACTCATTAAGCATGCAAAAGAGATGTTAGCCTGTTAGGCGGCGGCAGCATAAAGTTTCATAAGAAAACGAATGTGAACCAAAAGTGCACTGAACATAACTACTATACACTACAAAGGCCATCTATGAACAACTCACATGCCTTTATTTAATTATTTGCAACCATTTCCTCCATACCCGATTGCCTCTCCAGTTTCCTGATATGCACACCATCCTTAACCGATGCCGACGTGTCAACAATTATGGTATCATCTTCATTAAAGTCTCCTCGCAATATCCCCATCGAAATCTTATTCTCAACCAACTGCTGTATCACTCTCTTCACGGGTCGTGCTCCAAAGTTCGGGTCAAAACCTAGTTTCCCGAGCATATCAGTAGCTTCTTTGGTGTAACGAAGATCGATTTTCTTCTGTTTGAGTCTATCTTTCACACGGTTCAGCTGCAATACAACAACAACCATGTTAAGTAATCACATTTTCGTATACATTACCAAGGGGATCAAATTACTAATGTATAAATGGAAGAACTTTACCTGAATTTCAACAATATTCCTGATTTGTGTGGAATCAAGCGGTTGGAAAACGATATACTCATCAATCCGATTCATGAACTCGGGTCTAAAAGTTTGTCTGGCTAAGTCAACAACCTGTTTTTTCATTAAATCATAAACTGCATCCTTGCTGCCGTGTGTGCTTTGAAGAGTTTCCAGTATATAATGGGACCCAATATTAGATGTCATTATAACAACTGAATTTGTAAAACTAACTGTTCTTCCTTGGGAATCTGTTATTCGTCCATCATCTAACAATTGTAGCAGAATGTTAAAAACATCATGGTGTGCTTTCTCAATCTCATCAAAAAGAACAACTGAGTACGGCCTTCTGCGAACTGTTTCAGTTAGTTGACCACCTTCTTCATAGCCAACATAGCCAGGTGGTGCACCTACTAATCGTGAGACTGCATGTTTTTCCATATATTCACTCATATCGATTCTCACTAGAGCGTTTTCTGTGTTGAAAAGATAACTAGCTAAAGCTTTTGCAAGTTCAGTTTTACCAACACCTGTAGGACCCATAAACATGAAGCTTGCTATTGGTTTGTTTGGATCAGAGAGACCTGCTCTTGACCGCCTTATTGCATCTGCCACAGATTTTACTGCCATATCTTGACCAATAACTCGCTTATGGAGAACTTGTTCAAGTGACACAAGTTTATCTCTCTCTGATTGTTGAAGATTTGATAATGGTATACCTGTCCATTTGCTTACAATTTCAGCAATGTCAATATCAGTAACTTCCTCACGAAGCAAAGATTTCCCAGAACGTTGGTAATCAGAAAGATTTCTTTCAGCTTCTTCCAACTGACGTTGAAGAGTCATTAATGTTCCATATTTGAGCTCAGCAGCACGGTTAAGATCATAATCACGTTCAGCAGCTTCCATTTCTTGGTTTACCCTATCAATCTTTTGAAAGAAAACTCAAATGAATTAAAAGATCATACAATGATATAATAACCAAGAGAACTGATGTAAATTGTTAATTACCTCCTCCTTAATTGACCGAATGCGGGTTATCAATGATTTTTCCCGCTCCCACTGTTCATTAAACTCTTTTTGTTTCTCTTTCAAAGATTCCAAATCGCCTTCAAGTTTAGTCAACCTTTCTTTAGATGCTTTATCAGTGTCATTTTTGAGAGATAATCTTTCCATCTCAAGCTTCAACACAGCTCGATCTATCTCATCTAGCTCAGTGGGCTTAGAAGTAATCTCCATTTTTAGTTTCGCAGCAGATTCATCTACCAGATCAATTGCTGCAATCATGAACTAACATCAATAAAAGATAACAAAGTTCTATACTAAAAATAAAATTTTTGTACTGTTCTAAGTTCGAACCTTTATCAGGTAAAAACCTTTCTGTTATGTATCGATCAGCAAGAACAGCAGCAGAAACTAGAGCACCATCAGATATTTTGACCCCGTGATGCAGTTCATAGCGTTCACGCAGTCCACGAAGAATGGAAATTGTGTCTTCAACAGATGGTTGATCACAAAATACTTGTTGAAATCTACGTTCAAGAGCTGGATCCTTTTCGATGTATTTTCGGTATTCGTTCAATGTCGTAGCTCCAATACATCGGAGCTCACCTCGACCCAACATTGGTTTTAATAAATTTCCAGCATCCATGGCTCCACCAGTAGCTCCTGTATTACAAGTAACCATCACATTATCTTAAATAAATCTTAACGAGGAAAAAATCAAAAAAAAAATATCACAAAAAAAGGGTAAAATTGCTTACCAGCACCAACTACAGTGTGAATTTCATCAATGAACAAAACAATTTGTCCGTTAGAAGCTGTGACCTCCTTCAGAACTGCTTTAAGTCGTTCCTCGAAATCTCCTCTGAATTTAGCACCAGCAAGCAATGAACCCATATCCAGAGAGATCAGCTGCTCAAATCAACACAAATTTATGAGCTTAGCAATAATGCTAATATAGTAACCAAATTATAAATTAGAAACCAGAAATATTTATAAGTTATAACCTTGCGATTCTTAAGAGGCTCAGGGACATCTCCACGGACAATTCTTTGAGCTAATCTGCATGATAAATAAATTTCCAAATATGTAAATTATTGTGCACGAATACACTGACATGCAAAATTCTAGACCAATAGCATACCCTTCAGCAATTGCAGTTTTCCCAACACCAGGTTCACCAATAATAACAGGGTTATTTTTTGTTCTTCTGGATAATATCTGGATGCATCGCCTGATTTCATCATCTCGGCCGATCACTGGATCAAGTTTACCCCTTCTAGCAAGTTCAGTCAAGTCACTACCATATTTTTCAAGTGCTTCGTATTTCCCTTCAGGGTCTGTACAACAATGGATATATTATGATCACAAGTATGGTAAAGGGAAAAAGAATCAATCTTTGAACCAGAAATAAAATGTTCATACTTTGATCAGTTACTTTCTGACTTCCACGAACAGCTTGAACAGCATCCTTTAATGAATTCTCACTTAGGTTCAAATTTGTGAATAACTGCTTTCCAAATCTTGTATCTGAAGGGAATGCTAATACAAGATGTTCTACTGAAACAAAGTCATCTCCCATTTGTGTTTTAAACTTTCTTGCATTTTCCAATAAAGAACCTAAACTTGACCCTAACCGAGGATTACTGGGGTCACTGACCTGCATAAAGAGGTATAAATTATCACGACCATCACTCAAAAACTCATATTAACAGCATATTGACAACAATACCTTTGGCTGTTGAGCTATGAAGTTATCTGTAGCTTGTAACACTGATGTGTTGTCTAACCCAGCCTTTGTCAGTATTCGTCTTGCTAACCCGTCTTTTTGCTCCAAAAGAGCCTTCATTAAATGCTCAGATTCTACAATTTGTTGTTTGTTACTATGTGCTGCTTCTGTAGCACCAACAATTCCCTCCCATGCCATCTCGGTGTACTCCTTAGGATTGAACTAGTATTTATAACAATAAAACATCATATAGTAAGAAAAATGCATCAGACATCCAAACAAATCGTTAAACAATATACATTCCTCTTAATGGCCACTAATTGTTGACATTGCCAGTGCTTTCTAGACACCCCCTAGCAAGCTATACAACATTGTTTCCATTTCGAATCAATAAATAATATTTTCTACTTGTAACTTGTAAGATCACTTTCTAATTTAGTCAGATAAACAGATACTGTTCTAAAAGGTCATGCTGATCGGTCTATACCAATACCACTAACAGTAGAACACTAAACCATCATCACTAACATTACTTACAACTACTCTGATTAAAAAACCGTTTATAACAATTTCAGCATGTTATAATAAACGATATCCCTACCAAATCCCCAATCAAATATGACACAAAACGCTAAACTACAACTCCAGAATATACTCATCTTAAAAAATTTGATCCAATCTTCAAATTTAACGTGACAAATTAACAATTCTACAACTAATACAACATCAAATTATAATTATATTACCAGAGACGAATCGGAAGCAGAGGAATAACGACGAAGACTGGAAAAAGAGATCCTGTTGTACCGAACAACACCTCCATTAAGGAGAAAGGGTAAATCATTGGCTAAAATCCTCGACGTCGTAGAATTGGTGGATGAAGGGAGAATTCCGGCAGCGCGAGCTATAGTGGAGAAACGGAATCGAGATTGAGAGCGAGAGGTGCACGCAGAGCCATCAATGGCGGCAATAAGGGCGGATTGAGTGAGCCTCACGGCGGCGGAGGAGGCGGTCCGGCGAATCATGACTGTAGCCATGTGAGATGAGATGGAATTGATGTCAATTGGATTATTGTTGTGTGATGGACATTAAAACGATAAGATTTGTGGGATTTGAGAACAGAGGATTGTGGAAGGTGGAACCTTGGAGAAGAAGAATGAAGTTCTAGAAACCTCTGTTCTGAAGTCTCTCGGTTCTTCTCCGAGAATTGCACGTGCAGCGTGCGTGGGTTACCTTTCCTTTTTCACTATCACAAAAAAAATAATAATAAAAATAAAAATATATATATAAATAAAAACCCGAAACTCTGACTTACGTAAATGATTTTGGATTTGAAATCAACCCGTACGTTAGATATTTACATCATATGGCCCCTCATTCATTTCTTTCGAAGTGATTTCATTCTTTAGGACTAATTTAATCACCTTTGACGTGATAATCTATGATTTTTTGAAAAAACTGAATATAAAAAAGATAATAAAAGCTAAAACCTTCTCTTCCTAGGAATCAGATCCGCTTGGGTTGAGACTAGAGGTGCAAACGAGTCGAGCTACTCGCGAGCTACTGCGATCGGATCGATAAAAAACTCGAAACGAGTTCATACTTATCGAGCTCAAGCCCGAGCTTGAAAAAAAACTCATTTGATTATCGAGCCTGAGCTTTCACATATCGAGCTCGAGCCGACTCACGAGACTAAACAAAGCTTTTTTCTTATATATTTTTTATTATATTTATTAAATTTTTTATGTAAATAACTTTTATTATATATAAAATTATGATAAAATAATTATATAATTGTATAATGTTATATATAAATACATTAGTATAATTATATATAAAATTAAATATAAAAAATATTAAAAAAATTAATAACTAAATAATAAATGAGCCGAGCCCGAGCTTGAAAAAGTACTTGACGTGCCGAGCTCGAACCCTTAAAAATAAAGCTCGAAACGAGCCGAGCTCAAGCTCGAGCTCTCTTAAGCCAAAAAGAGCCGAGCTCGAGCTCGGGTCAACTCGTTTGCACCTCTAGTTAAGACTCAATGGGTGTGTGCCTCTATTGCTAGGACAAGCATTCATTTTATATTTAAACCCTGTAAGATAAATCTTTTAAAAATTATTAATTTTCAGAAAACCAAAAAATTGAAAAACAATATTTGGGGGTATGAGACTCGCCACTTGTAAACCAACTCATGACAACAAAGGGCCATTTAATATATTTTTAAGTTAATTTTAATTTTGCTCCCTAAGATTTGACAAAAGTAACTATTTTCCTCCAAAAGTTTCAAAACATCAATTTCGGTCCAAAAGTTTCATCATTTGTATCAATTTCAGTCCAAAAGTTATATTTTTTGTATTCAAGTTGAAACAACCTATGAAACTTTTGGATTGAATTGAAAAAACTTGTGAAACCTTTGGAGGTAAATTGATATTTTTAATCTTTTGAAGAAAAATAGTTATTTTCATCAAACCTCAAGTAACAAAATCGAATTTAACTCTATATTTTTAAATCATATATAATAGCCCAAAAACTTGTGGGCCTTCTTTTTCCCTACTTTGTAGTGATATGAAGCCCAATAAATACCCAAAAGTGTGTTCTTTAATCTTTTTGTCAATAAAGGTTATCCATAGTCAGGCCCATCTAATACTTCCAGCCCATTAAGAAGCTTGAGCAGTGAAGTAGGTCCACTTGTTGCTCGAGTTCTGGTTTTTCAGGCCCAAGGACTGCGATATCTAGATGACCATTATCTGTAGACTTGGGCAAAAAAACCGGGTACGGACCCGACCCGGCAAACCCGACCCGGACCCGGGTCCGGGTACAACCCGGTATAGGGTGTACCCGGTTTGGAACCGAAAATACCCGGTGGGTAGGAACCGGTTATGGTTTTTTATATTTTTCTAGAACCCGAACCGTACCCGACCCTACCCAACCCGGACCCGACCCGATCGTACCCGGGTCCAACCCGGTTTTTACCGTTTTTCGGGATTTTTTAAAAAACTAGCCTTTTTTAACGGCTATATAGCCGTTGGAACTCATTTTTGACCCTTTTTTTTGCCCCCTAAGGCAGTATAAATAGATGTGGGTTGGTTTGATTGAGTACCCAACTCTCAAACGCAAAAACATACGCAAAAAACGCAAAAAATACTATAGTTTACTCTCGTTTTACATTTTCACTCTCTCGTTTTACACTTTTTACTGTCTTGAATCTTGTTATGGCTCAATCACAATCTTCCGTTGGTCAAGGTTCGTCCAACGCTCCAACCGTCGTTCGTGTTCTTCCACACAATCGTAACATGGATGTATGGTGCAATTGGGATATGGTTGAGTTGAGTGACGGGTCTGTAAAGGCTCGTTGCAAGTTTTGTGGAGCTTTGCTTGCTAAAGATTCTAACACGACTTTAAGCAAACATATTAGCAAGAAGTTTTGTAAGTCGTTGAAAAGTAATCCGGATTCGCAACAAACACAATTAGGTGGAGACGGTGGAATCTTTAATTACGACGTTAATAGGGTTCGAGATCGAATGGCCAAGTTCGTGATTCAAGAAGCTTTGCCTTTTAGTCACTTCGACAATCCTCGTTTGACCAACTTAATTCGAGAGACGCTTCAACCTCGTTACAACCATGTAAGTCGTACTACCCTTAGACGTTATTGTTTAAAATTATGGAAGCAAGCAAAAAATGATTTAATTGTATTATTTGAAAATTTAAATACCGGTGTAAACTTAACTAGTGACGTTTGGTCGGCTCCACACGGTTTACCCGAATCATACCTTTGCGTCACCGCTCATTGGGTAGATCCCAAATCATGGCAATTGATGAAACGTACGATTGCGTTTGATCTTTTTCCGTATCCACACACCGGAGAATTTTTGTTTTACTTTTTGGATAATGTAATAACTACTTTTAATTTACAAAATAAAATTTTTTCAATGGCATTTGATAACGCTTCCAACAACACAACCGCGGTTGAAAAATTAAAATTAAAATATCTTCCGATTGCAAACGGTGATTTTTTCCATACTTGTTGTGTTGCACATATTATTAATTTAGTAGTGCAAGACGGTCTATCCGTGCAATTTGTTGATAACTTTATTAAAGCTTTTCGATTTATGTTACATGACGTTTATAAAAAAAGTAGAAGAAGATATCAAGATTATAAAAAACTTTGTAAGGATACGGACTCTGTATTTTTAGGTCCTAATTGGGATGTACCTACTCGGTGGAATTCGACTTGTCACATGTTTAATTGTGCTTTAAAACAAAAGGGAACTTTGAAAGCTTTTCATAATAGTCTTTCGGATAATGGTGAAGCCGACCCATTTCCAGATGCGGGTTGGAAAAATGTTCAAAGTCTATCCGATTTTCTTGAGGTGTTTAAAAACTCAACAACAAAATTATCGGGAGTTTATTATCCCACTAGTTATTCAGTGGTTCAAGAATTATATTTCATGGCTTTGAATTTTAAAAATTTTCAATATAAAAATGATATGTTTACACAAATGATAGAACCAATGAAAGAAAAGTTTAAAAAATATTTTGAGGAGTTACCACCCGTTTTTACTTGTGCCGCCGCTTTAAATCCGTTTTTAAATGTTGCTGGGGTTGAATGTTTGATAGACGAGATAAATGACAATTTAAATGTGCATGACGAAAACCTCAATTTTTCAAGGGATGCCAAAAAAAGATTTAATGCAAGCTTGAAAACAGTATATAATTTTTATTTAAATAGATATGGGCCTAACGTAAATATAACCACACCAAGAGAATCAACCTCAAATGCTAGTACCTCGATGAAAGACCCGGTTATAACCATGTTGAATGTTGTTCGGGATGTGACGGCTAAACGACAAAGGGGTAACACCCCAACAAACGAGCTCGGTAGATATAGTGCTACGGATTTTATTTCCACTATGACTACCGAAGATTATCGTGCATTCGATATTTTGGCTTGGTGGAAAGGAAAGGAATCTCAATTTCCGATTCTTTCCGCTATGGCCAGTGATTTACTAAGCGTCCAAGCTTCTACGGTAGCTTCGGAATCTGAGTTTTCTCTTAGTGGCAGGGTAATCTCATTACGGAGAACAAGACTAACTCCAGAAGCGGTTGAGATGTGCATTTGTTTAAAGGATCACTTAGACGCGATGGATCGTATACAAGACCAAACAAGCCTCGAAGATGAAATTGCACTCGAAGCTAAAGTACACGATGAAGAGGTAGAAGAAGGAGTATCTTCTGGCATATCGGACGAAGAATTAGCATTTGATCAAGCGCCTCGTAGTAAATAAACATTAGACGATAACTTAAATAAAAGTTTTATGTTATTTTTTATTGATCGATTTATGTACTTTTAAGTTGTTTAAATAAATAAATGAAAAATTAATGTTTATTTAATATTGTTAAATAAAAACAACATTAATATTATTAATAATAATAACAATAATAATATTATTAATAATAACAGCAACAACAAAAACAAAAACAACAATAATATTATTAATAATAATAACAATAATAACACTTATAATAATAGTATTAATAATATTAATAACAATAACAACAATAATAATATTGATAATAACAACAACAACAATAATAATAACAATAATACTTATTATGATTTATAATAATAATAACAAAAACAACAATAACAAGTCAATAATAATAATAATAATAATAATATTAATAATGATTTATATTAGTAAAAACAAAAAAAAAAAAATTAAAAAACCCGATTATACCCGGGTTCCGTACCCGACCCGGACCCGACCCGACCCTAACCGGGTATGTCGGGTAGAGTAATAGCTTGGGTGAACCCGACCCGGGTTCGAACCCGGTTCCACCCGTACCCGGGTACGAAAAAAATCGGTTGGGCCGAACCCGGTTTCAACCCGGTTTCGGGTATTGGGCCGGACCCGGTTTGCCCACCTCTAATTATCTGGACAGAAACCACTCTTGGTTTTAACTTCTATGTATTCGTACTAGAGGAAATTTCAAAACAGAAATGTGTAGATACATTTTAAGTGTCACCGTTGCAATGACTAATGGTCTAATGTGTATGTTACAAATACATTGAGCTAAAATATTCAAAAATAAATTACAAACTTGTGTCACTATAACTCTATAAGACCAATGACAAATACTAGGAAGTATCAGTTATCACCAACAAATTAACAAACAATCTGGTCTATTCAGTATTTTCAATGAAACACTATTGACATTTAACAAAATAACTTATTAAAAAAAATTGTATAACAACTTAATATTATATAAATTTAAGTGCATAAAAAGAATTGGTACATGAATTATACAAAGAACTATAGAAGAAAGGAGGCAATGACGAAATCCAAGTAGTTTTGGACGATGACAAACGGTGTTTAGTTAGTTGGTATAATATATTAATATAATCCATCATATAAAACATTGATATGTGATGGTGGAGCCATAGATGGGGCTTCCGTAGCCAACAACTATTGGATCATGCAAAAATAGTAGTTTTTATTGACTCAACTTATTGGAGCATTCACGATAGTTTAAAAAAACAATTTATATAATTTATATAAAATATTTATAGTTTAAATTATATTTTTAAAATTTATAAATTTTCAAGTAAAATTAATTTATAAAACAATAATCCATATAATAAAAGAAAAAAAGTTGACCACATGTCAACATATTAAGCCATCATTTATCATGTGTCAAAGTTTTAAACCGATATTATAAAAGAAAAAAAGTTGACCACATGTCAATGTCTCTTTTATTTTTAATTATTTAAAAAATTCTTATAACAAATTAACAACTTAAACCACATTTTAAAAAATAAACACTTTCTTTTTCAAAAGAAGAATAATATTAGAAGATCATAAAATATAAATCTCTAATACAAAAATTTTTTATATTTAAGATTTAGAAGTATATTTTTTAAGTAACAATGATATAGGGATAATTTAATTAAATTAGTTTGAAAAGATATAAAAACTTTAAATAATAACTAAAATCAAGAAATTACATTTTGTTTAACATTTACAGTAATTATTTTGAAAAACAAATTAACAAATTGAAACCACCTTTTAATAATGAGGATAATTATTTTTATAATGAAAACAATTTTAAAAACTTATTAAAAACATAATGTAACTTACGTTAGGATGTAAATATAAATTTCATGAATACGTATATTTGTCAAATATCAATTTAAAAAGGAAAAAAGTTTCCGAAACTAATTAAAAGATATAATGTAAGTTACATTAGAAAACATTCATGTAATTAATATCTATATCTATACTTATCTATACTTATTAATAAAATAATATATTTGGTGACACATGTCATGTTTTTAGGACTTCATATCTCTAATTTTCCGCCTAAAAATGTATGTAACCTCATTCTTGGTTATAGTTCATTTGACTAAAGTTAATTTTTAGTTACATTCTATATTTAGAGAGGTTTAAAAAAGAAAGTTCAAAAATCAATATTGAATGCAATTTGTGACATTAATTGCACAAAATAGGATATCAAGTTTTGAATAATAAATTTATTAGACACAATTTGTATTATAATCTTTGTTTTGTACTAATTGCCAGATGTTTTATTTATTATAAGAAAAAGCTATGTTACAAAATAATCGCTAAGGTTTAACTAGGTTGATATGAAAAAGAAAAATGCTTTTGAGATATTGTATTAACAAATCTTTTGTGAAATTTATGATATGAAACTCTTAACTCTATATTGTATATCTTAAACATTTTATTTTTTAGAACTTTTAATTACATATGCTTTTGGGACATTTGACAACTTAATTTATTATTATCATATTTTTATCTCAAAGTTTCATATACAAATTGGTACTTTAGTTCTTTTTTTTTTTTTTAAATTAAAAGACATAAAAGACAAGGAAAAGAAAATTAGTGGTATTAGTTTCAAGAGACGGTGCTATGTTAATCATAACTTAAGTTACGCTGATTTTGATTCAACTGCTCCGTAACTAAGATGCAATCATTACGCTGCATTATACATAATCAAAACTAGATATGAGTTAAAATTATTATTTTTAGATAAGATAATAAACTTATGAATGTTACATTAAATAATGTATACAAACAAATATTTAGAGATTTATAAATTATAAATCTAACTTTTCTTTATTTCACTTTTATATGTAAGAAGTTACTTCAGTAATAAGAAATACACATAGATTCATGATATACATCAGCGATGTGTTTTGTAATGATAATAATAAACAAAAGCTAAAAATAATCACTATTCAAAGTTGGTTGTTTTTCAAATAAAAAATGTTCATACTTAGATGTAGATAATGTTACAAATAAAATGTTTAGAGTTATAAGCATTGGTAGAAAAATACTACTAATATTAGAGTTCAGCCCATCATTTCACATAATACAATATTTAGAGTTATAAGCATTATTACTAATATTAGATGTAGATAATGTACCAAATAGAATGTAAAAATGAACATGCAAAATATTATTAACAGTATTATAACTTACGAATTTTTTTACTCAATATTATTTTTATTGGTTCAACCTGTGTAGTACACGGGTGTTATTAACCTAATATTAATATATATTATTTGCTCAACCATATGATGCACAAAGTATATTCACACAAACAAAACTGCCTCTTAAGTTACCGCCCCCTACTTACTCATTCATATACATACACAATTTTTGAAAATGAACCTGTATCTAACAATTTAAAGCATTCACACTAGCAATCCCATCTCCATCTTTATATTTACATTAAAAATACTATTTTTTTACTTTATCTTTTAATTAAATAATATTTTTTTAATATCTTTATTATTATATTTTCTATCTCCTCTACTAACAACCATTTTTAAAAATATTAAAAAATTTATGGGGGTTGTACCGTGTTTTCCCAAATATAGGAAATCATGGTACAATCCTCATATATTTTATCTCTCTTTCACTCACAACCACTAACAACCATTCTCCTGTACACACACTCAAATCAAAAATGAATAAACTACTGTGAATGCTAGATTGTGACATTATGGGGCTCGTGGTGAACGGATCCTAACATGTGTCCCTAACTACATGATGTTTGTCTATTTATCTTTGTACAAATTAATCACATGCATGGCATAATTTGAAATACATTATATAACAAAAAAACGTGGTAATACTAAAAATGTAAATGTAAACGTTTAGCAGCTTGTTTACACTGATAAATACGTATAAATATAAGTAAGCATGGAATATATAACAAAAAAAATTATGCTTAAAACTATATACAAATTTATTTACACTCATTAAATAGGTATAAAATAAATACCCTCTGTCATAAAGAACGCAAAAAATGATCTAATTTATTAATTAAGAAATATCCATCTTTTGCAAGTTATACTAATATCTTGTTTGCAAGAGTCGGAAACACACGCTGGAGTTCTAATTATAAGACGTTTGTTCATTTGCTTTAATTATATCAAAGTATCATTAAAGAGCTTGAACATTAACAGTGGCGGACCCAGAAAATTCATTCATGGGGGGCGGAAAATTTAAGGGTCGTTTGGCTATCACAATCTAATATATTTTGGTTCGGTTCAGGTGAGACCGGGTCGGATCCTGTTTATTGCCGAGAAACATCGTTAAAGCGGTTCCCAAACTCTTGTATTTGCACATATATCAAGAACCGTATTAAAACAATTATAGTTATAGAAGTAGTTATATTTGATGTTTAAAACAATTATACTCATAAAAGTGAAGATATATAACATGTTTGAAACGATTATACTTATCGTTAAAACGATTCCCAAACCCTTTAATGCTGATCATGTTTAACATGTTTGAGAACAATCTTGGCTAATAAATACGCCATTTAATTTCTCATATCCTGAAACCAATATAAATTAGCTTGTTTAATAGTAAAAAAAATCTATTTTGATATAAATTTGTTTTCTTCATACTAACAATTTGATTATTTGAGTGTGAAAGTACTAAAAGTCTATCCAGTTATAGACCTTGATTATGAGAAAATATGGTTCGTTGGACTGTGACCTCTTGTAGTTCCACCCCCACAATATGTTTGTAACATTCTTGCTCTTTCTTCAATTTTAAAAGTTTAAGGGGGGCGATTGTAAAATTTTATGGGGGGCGGTTGGATTTTTCACATATACGTAACATCGTAAAAATTTTTTTAGGGTGGGCGGTTGCACCCCCACCTCATAAGGTGGGTACGCCCATGTGAACATATTAATAATTCGGGCATTGTTAATGGTAGCTAAAAACAAGCACGTAAAATTCAAATCTATACTAATAATCCTTTACAATGTGGGACACATGGCATTCCCACAATGCTTGTTCCAATTATTTTTCCACCTAAACAATTTATTTTATTTTTTAAAAGTCAAGTAACTAATTTCCAAATATTTCTCTTTCTCTCTCTATTATAACTTCAAATCCTTTAATTAATAATTTTTAATATATTTTTTCATTAAATAAAAACTAAGTATTTTGATTAAAAATATATTTTTTCAAAAATAAAATTTTTTAACACTATGATTTTCTAAAAAAATAAAGCTTTTTTAAATTATGAAATATTTAAATTCAATCTTTTTAGAAAATAAAAGTTTTATAAAAGAACATTTATTTAAAACAAACCCGGAGTTTTTAAACAACAAAATACTAATAAAATAATAAAAAATTTTCAAAGCAATTTTTTAAAACGAAAGTTTTAAAAATAATAAAAAAATCAAAATACTTAACCATACGTAAATTTAATCATATGTTATATTAAAATAACGTTTTACAATTCCTACTCATCATCAATAAATATTTAATATTTTTGTTATTCAACCCGTGTAATACACGGGTATATAACCTAGTATGTATATATATATATATATATATATATATATATATGAAAACTTTTGATTTTGTATATTATTTACACCTGATGAAACACATTTTGAGGTTATTAACATATAGTGTGAATCTCTTCAAAAAAAGGATCAAGACATATTGAATACAATCAGGATGATTAAAGCTTTTTTTTTTTAAAAAGAATCAACATATAGATGTCACATCATTTTGTCAAAAATAATATTATATTAACTTGAAATATCAAAGAAGAAAGACTAACATTACCAATAGACTTCTTATGAGTTTGAAAATTTTAACATAATACTAGATATGTAAACTCAAGAGGTTGGCAACTGTTTCAATGAGGAAACCACCAGATTACTTGTATGATTGAGCACGTCCAACAATTTTTGTGACTTTAATCAAAGATACTAAGGTTGTCAAAGATGTATCCGTATAATTTTGATTATGAAGGTAAAGACAAGCTCAAATATAAACTCAAGATATACATTAGAAGTATCAAAAAAGATACAAGGATTGCCGACGTAAATGATATATCTAGTGTTGTAAAAAAGATGTGGAAACTATCATTTATTGAAGTTATTACTTGTATTACGGTTGCAACTACAAGTGTTCATGTTTGTTTTTCTACAATTAAGCATGTGAATACGTAATTACACAATCGTATGAGGAATGAATATATGAATGATTTTTGTATTTGTTACATTGAGAAGAAGCTTTTTGCAAGGTGCCGATCGAAGAGTGAAAAAGTTTAAAAAGATGAACATGCATATGAAACAAGTGTAAATAACTTTTCTTTAATTTCTTTTGGTATTGTATTTTTATTAACATTTTAATGCAATTTAATTAAGTCTAATCCGACCCGAGTGACCCGACTCAACTCGATTAGACAACGTGAAATATTTTATGTTATTTTGTTATGAATCTAATCACAAAAAATGACCCCTATGAAGTAATTTTTGGTTTCGTAAGTGTCCATATCAAATGAGTATATTTTTTAAACAACAATGAGCACTTATAATATACTTTCTTTATAGTGTGATTAAATATATATCCTAACATGTGCACTTAACGACCAGGATTTTGAACTATTCTCTCCCTCGATCCCTTAACACCACCTTACAAATTTTTATATATGCACACAGAAATCGTCAATAAATTTGGCTTATTTTTCTCTTCTAAATAAGTAGTTAGTTCGCTAAAGGAAAACAAAAATGCATACCACGTCACAATATCTTTTCTTAACTCGAGGCTCGTAATAAACTCGATAATAACATTGAACATAAATATATTAATCATTTTTCTTCAGTTATATAATCTTCCATTAGAGACGTCTATTTGAATAAGCAGTTAATTGTTTATCTAACACTTTAGATGAACCCATTATCCATGTTAATTATATTGCCTTGCGTTTTGGTGTCATAGAGACAAATTAACTTTTCATAACGTCGTAGTTAAAACTTAAACGTGTATAAAAGACTCAAGTACGCACTCCATGGATCGATATAGTAAGATAAAATGACAAAACTGGATAATAGCAAAATCTGAATAGATTAACATTTAGCATCGTTTACTCAAGCACATAATTAAGTTATTATTATGCAATGTAATATAGCAAGGAGAAAACAAATTTTAACAAGGGACGTAGGGGGGATTAATTTCTCTATTTGTGAAACCAGTAGATACCCTTTTTCTGACCATTAACTTCTTCAGGCTCAATAAAGATGCAATCCTTAGTCTCCCTCCAAACGGCCTCCAGAATGGGTGTATCATCGTACTTGTAGTATTCACCCAATATCGGCTTCACGGCCTCGCGAGCCTCGAAGGTATGGTAGTGTGGAATGGTGGGGAAAAGATGGTGAACGGTGTGGGTTCGAGTTACGTCGTGGAAAGCGTGGTTCAAGAAGCCGAAGTTCCTGTCGACGGTGGCTAGAGCCCCCCGAAGCCAGTCCCACTCGGTGGAGTCGTAGTGAGGGATGGAGGGGTGGGTGTGGTGTAGGTAGGTGAGTAAGATGAAGAAGCCACTCATGAAAAGGATGGGCATCCCGTAGATGTTGATCACCCATTGTGTCCCCATGATGGCTGCAGCCCGATATATGGCGTAACAAGTCGCGAAAACCCCCAGATCCGTCAGGAAGATCTGGAACCGCTCGCTGTCGTTGAAGATGGGGCTGTAAGGGTAAAAGTGGCTCGTGATCCCCTTCTCGTATTTCCTCCCGTAAAGGTTGAACACGAAGTACAACGGGAACCCCAGGACGATCTTGAACACGAACACCAGGAACGCCCCCGTTGGGTTGTTTAGAATCTCCGAGTACAGCTTGTCCGACTTGCGTTTGGGGATCCACACCTCATCGTATTCGATGGAGTTGGTGTTCGCGTGGTGGGTGCGGTGGCTGTATTTGAACCCGAAGTATGGGGTCAGGATCAACGAGTGGACGATGAACCCGATGGTGTCATTCAGCCATGGGTACTCGCTAAACCCGTGGTGTCCGCATTCGTGGCCGATGACCCACAAGCCCATGAGATAAGCGCCTTGGAAGAACCAATACACGGGCCACGCCACGTATGCCAAGGGCTTAGGGAGCATGGGTATGAAAGTGTCCGCGAGGTAGTATAAGGCTCCGATGATGATGAAATCACGAAACACCGCTGCAAAAGAGCGGATAAGAGAACGCTTGAAGCAGTGTGGTGGTATGGCTTTTTTGAGATCGCTGAGCTCGAACGGTGGTTTCGAGATGGGAACACGCTTGTGGGCGAGTGGCTTGTCGTCGTTAGCGACATTCATCCGACCACCGGCACCCATGGTTTCGACCCGTGAAAGAAAATGGCTATAGAATACAAGTGAACTAAAC
Source organism: Flaveria robusta (assembly GCA_025506415.1). Lineage (NCBI taxonomy): Eukaryota > Viridiplantae > Streptophyta > Magnoliopsida > Asterales > Asteraceae > Flaveria > Flaveria robusta. The sequence goes on along the minus strand of CM046466.1, from coordinate 5,473,951 downwards.
CAATTGAAAAGGTGGTTTTGGGTGGTGGAAGCTAGTGAAGATGTGTTGGGTATTTATGGTTTTGAGTTTCAACTTTGGCTGCTGTCTATGTTTAACTAATGAGGGTAGAAAAGCACGTGATGAATGTTGAGTTGTCACAATTAAAATTCTGAAAATCTAACTTATGGTTCAATATGCTCACTTCAAGATGCAATTATACTATATATTAGATAAGAAGCAAATGCTAGATTGCATTTTTATAAAATATAATTTTGACCACAACAAATTTTATCTGTTTAGGTTAAACTTTTATACTACTAAATCTTGCCACTAAAGTTTGCTCCTTTTTTTGTATAATTTTGCCATAAAAGTTTAATGGTATAGTTTTTTATTTTTAATTTCATTCTTATCTTTTATACTATATATACTTTATGTTATAAAACCGTTTTATTTTTTAGTAATTTCTTTTTTCTGTACTAACTCTCGATTTTTTTAACTTTTTTTTTAAGAAACGGAACGCTTGATTGTTTTTAGGTTTTTTGCTGACGTTCCAATTTAAATATTTTTTTAAAACGGTTTTGCATCCAAAATTGATTATTGTTTGGTATCTTAGACTATAGATAGTGCACTTACCGTTGATGTATCGTGAAGAACATTATTGATTATTGGTAAAAAGCATCATTTCTGGTACTGATATTATCAGAACCATTTTGGTATTTGATTTTATGAATTTCGATGATCCGAAGGATAATGATCAAACTCATGTCGTGTAGCAAGAGGGGGCCGGAACTCATGTCACGTAGTGCAGGGTAAAACAACAAAAGTCCCGATGCGTAGCACGACTGAAGAAATAAAACAGGTTTTTTTTTTAATTGGGAAAATTTGCACATCTAAGATAGCTTTTGGGTAAGGAATGAAACTAATTTTGGTATTTGGTGTTCCGTAAATCTCATTTACGGAAGTAGACAACATGACAACAAGTTAAAGGACTTTTGTAAATATTATTTATGATACATGTGCATCTTCTACCCAAAAACTACTTAGGGGGTGTTTGATTTCGGCTGACCCGGCTGACCGCCTGTTTGATGTGCGTAAAACCTGAGCTGACCGGGTCAAAACATCTGACCCGGACCTGAATTTTCATAATGCTGACCTACTGACCCACCCCACCCCTGCGCGGCTGCGCCGATCCCCCCTCCCCTGCGCGACCCAAGTTCGGCCGACCCCCCCTCGCCTGCGTTCGGCCATCGCCAGCGTTTGGGCGTCTCCCCTTCTCCTGCGCGTCGCCCCTTCTCCTGCGTTGGTGGTGTGGTGGTCAGCTACGGTGGTCGTCGGTGGCGGTAGTGTGGTGGTTAGCTACGGTGGTGTGGTGGGTGAATTGAAGGTGATTGAATTGAAAGCGACGGAGGGTGGTTGTGGTGGTGGTGTGGTGTGGTGGTTCCGACTGTGGCGAACGGTGGCGAAGGGTGGGGTGTGGTGTGGGAAGCGGCGAACGGTGTGGTGTGGTGGTTCCGACTTCGGTGGACGACGGTGGCAGTGGTGGTTCGGCGGACGATGGTGGCGAAGGGCGGTGGATTGCGGTGGTGGTCGGAATGTGTACGGTAACAGTGGTGGTTGTGGTGGGGGTGTGGTGGTTACGACCGGTGGTGTGACTCCGGTGGGTTTTATTACTTAAATACTTTGGTTCTAGTCAGATACTAAATCAAACAGCCAAGTTTCAGTCAGATGCATACCCAGTCAGAACTTCTAACTGGGTCAGCTTCTGACTCAATCAGATCTTACTGAGTCAGTGTAATCAAACAACCCCTTAGGGGTTTACATAGCGCTAAATACCCAATACAATTTAATTTCTTACTAAAAACCATCTTACATTGCAAATTTTTCTAATAAAAAAAATCTCTTCAAGATGACAATGAATATTAGAAATAAATGTATAATTCAAATGTAGTTATTGTAATAAACATTTATAATGTTAAATTTGATGTAAAATATATCTGAAAATTTACGTTACTATTAAATATCTAAAATCCATTAACTCAAATATTTTTATCGACTCAAATCAGTGTTATCGATTTAACATTTCTTATTTATTCTAATTTTTTAATGGTAATTCGTGTTAGGGAGAGTTGAGAGTTCAACAGATTATTTTTATTTACTAAGTTCTGTTAGATGATAATAATATAATTAGTTTTTAGTTAGCTAGTTTTGACTTCGCGTTAACTCAAATATGCCTTTCTTAGAATTAGAATAGGTGAGTAGTTAATATGAAAAAGCAAGATAAGTATAAAAATAATGAAGTAAAACATTATCAATATGTATCAAATATTTTTTAGCGAGTTAAGACACAGTTATAAAAAAATCTAGCTCGTCTATCGTTAATAAATCGAATTGCTAATTCAATATTGTTGTAAGGTCGGTAATGATAAATCTATTTGGTTTTGGTTAGATAATTGGGTTGGTGCCTCTCCTTTTATGAAGTTCAGTCATAGATAGAAAATATGAGGAATGTCATCGGCTCATGTAATTTGTGTAGCGATCACGACGTATGGCTCTTACTTGAATCGACATAAGCTAATGCTAGGAATGCGCTGGAGAAAAGGTGATGTTTTCTATCTATTTGGCTACGGTGTGGTTTATTTGGAAGGCCCATAACAATCTTATATTTAAAGCTAAACGCTTAAGTTTGGATAAGATGGTGGAGGAGGTCATTTAAACTTCCTTCTCATGGGTTAAATATAGAGCAAAGTGCACAGTTATAGTATGACATGTATGGTGTAATTTTTCATTCTCAATGTTCCTTTCGTAAGATCGATTGTTCTGGTATTCCAGTCCTAGCGTCTTGCTAGTGGTCGGTTTGTTCGTAATAAAAGTTGTTGTTCTAAAAAAAATTCAATTTTTATTTGTAAATTTCTTATTTAATTAACAATGAATAGTTTTATAATGACATGTATGGCGTGATTTTTTGTTCTCAAAGTTTCCTTCATGAAATCGATTGTTCTAGTGTCCCGGTTCTAGCATCTTGCTAGTGGTCGGGTTTGTTCGTAGTTAAAGTTGTTCTAAAAATTTCAATTTTGATGCGTAAATTCTTTTTATCTAATTAACAATTTTTTAATCTAATATTTTGAAAGCAAGGATTTAGAATGTTTTCACGAATACTACTATATCAGTCAGGGGTTCAAGGTATACGTTCAAAAGTTGATTAGTTGACCACCAAACTGCCAAGTTTTTGGCCTTTTGCGCCAATTTTGTTGGCAAAAAGAAAGTTGCTTATTAATTAATAAAGTGAATACCAATCCTTAAATAAAAAAAAACACACACACTTGTAATGATATAAAAGAACAAACATTAACTTATATTATCAGACGTTTTGAAGTTTTAATTAGTTTCAATAGTTAAAAATTAATGCTAATATAAAATAACAAATACTTTGTTGTTATGCCTAAAAGTTTCTCAATCTAATTAGTAATTTTATATATTAAATGACTTAGAACTTATATAAAATAACATATCTGTTAAATTCATGCACAGTAAATCCGAGTTATGGTAGACAATATTAGTTTGTATGAGATGTCAAATGTTATATATAGTATTAGATCCACTCATGTTTAATTCTTTTCTATTTATAATGATGGGACAAACCTTATGGAGGACGATCAATCCCATCCAAGAAGGATGCTTGTGAAACATTAAACAAATATCATATCGTTTGTTTTATTATGTCCACAAAAAGATATTGAGTCATAAGAAATACTCCCCTTCATATATCATCAAGTCTTTTTGGATGCAAAATCTATCGATAAGAAGAGAACTTCACAATTAAATGTGTTCGAGTGGAAGCAATCCTAATATGAGTGACTTTTTTAGAAGTTTTTACTAATCTGCCAATTAAAAACAAATGTGTGAGCTAAATTATAATGTGGGCAAAAATGAATAATCTTAGTTGATAGGTTAGGTATTACAAATTTAAGAATTATCAAATTCATATACAAACCAGCTTAAAAAAAAAAAGCACGTTAAAAAATGACCTAAGTTAAAGCGAGAATAATTTTTACTTTGTTTGAAGTTACATTACACATATTTTAAATATTGATGAAATATTTCTCGTTATGGGTAGGACACGATTACTAATGCCATAGTTGGGGATCCAAATTCCTTCATTTGAACCCTGATTTTGACTTATATGTTTTCTTTTTTCATTGCAATTTAATTGTAAAAACGCACAAATCATGAAATTAATTAATTCATTCCCATGTTTAGCTGTTTGATTTCAATTTTATTTTACTCTTGTTTAATTTTTCTAAGATTTGTCACTACTTAAGAAGTTTTAAAAAAATGGCTTGGCGTAATATTTTTCATGTATACAAATAAATCATTTTTCTTCTTCTAATGAATGTTTTCAAATATGAATTTTTGTTCATCATCCATTGTTAGAAATATTTATGAAACTAATGTGGGAAAGATATGGGAAAAAGTTCGCCATCATTGACCATCAACTCACTTTCACAGTTTCACCATCATATTATCAAAGACCAAAGGTGAACGTTGATAAGCATGCCTCCGACTACTATACATACTCCCACAAGATGACAAAAACAAGATGGTTGAATAACTAAAAGGTATTTAAAGTCCTTGACTGCATGCACCCTTGGAAAAATATATATTTTTTTAAACTACATACCATAACTTTTTAAAAACCGTATCGTTAGTTGAAGCGATTATTATATGTATACTAACTGTCGATATTTGTATGCATTATGAGCTGTATAATGTGTTTTAATGGTTGTGTTAATAATTTTTTTAATTTTAAATTTTTATATTTTACCAAAATACTTTTATATCATTTACAATATAGCTTTAACTTTTTTTACTTTCATATTTAGTCCCCTATAGTTTTCATATTTTATAAAATTTTTATTTTACGTTTCAGTCTAACTTTTGCAACACACGTCACAGTGTGCGTGTGTGTTTCAATGTTTTTACCCTTATTTTTCTCCGTTTGACGGCATTGTCTGTCACTTGTAATGGATTGTCATTGGTGCTACTTAGCATGATTTTACGCCTTCCATTGCAACCGGAGGGCTTAGTACTAGCTTTAATTATCGATTTATCAATTGAATTATCATATATTATTTAAAAATATAACATATAAAGGGTATAAATACTTAAAAGCGATTAAAAATTTAAAAGATAGACATATTAAAAGTAAGAGAGATAAGAAAAAAAAGAAGTCCTGCAACTTTATTTACATTTCAGCATTTTACCATCCACAGTATTCTGTGTTTTCCAACTCGCTACGGCCAATTCTTTTTTCTTTTTTTCCTTTATCTTCTTGTTTTAGTTTTTAACCAAAAGTTAACTAAAAAAACATTTTAAGTAAACGTTTAATAGTATTACTTTTAAGTGTTCTTTTACATTTTTTGTTATTTACCTTCTGATAACAGCTTCGTCTTTTCTTAAATATTTTCTTAAAAACCGTCATTCGTATTTCAGGTTTAGTAAAAAAAAAATTTGAATTAGCTAAGTCCTTTTAAAATTTACACTTAAATTCATTTTTCAATATTTTATTGTCTCACTTTTAGTTCTTTTAATCAAAAAACTTTATTTTTAAACACAATAAAAAATTTATTTTCAAAATGCAACACATTTGTAAAAGCCATAATATATTTTTTTAAGCAGATGTAACTTTTTAATGTGTTCCTTTCCGTCAAAATTTAAGAAATATATATTCAAAAAATAAAAGATATCGAATTAATGATTTGATATAAACTTTTGTATGAAATAAGTTTACTTATAAGGTAAAAATTATAAAAACAATTTTCACTAAAGTGAAAAAAAAACTTGTATGCAAGTATATATGCATATATGTGTATGGACTGACATTCAAATGAGAACCAAAAATCTGAAAAAAAACCACAAATAACCACTTTAACTGTTTTACTATTTATTAGAAAAATATATTAAAATGCTTGTAATTTTACTGTTTTTAAGATACGTTTTAAAAAAATACGATATCTATAGTATTTTGAAAATGTGCATAATGCACATACACTAAATTGCATATATGAACACTTTATTGATTTTCTAAAAAAATTAAGGAGAGATGCGATAAATTATTGAAATAATGAAATGATATAATTAAACCATCATCTTTTAGTATTACTATTTTTATTGAGTTGTTATATGCATTGCTTGTGCGGTTCTTAGCAGTTCTTTACAAATTTATGGTTCTCAATAGAATGCATCCCTATGTGTATGTATATGTGTATATTAAAAAATTGATAAAAATGTTTAATCCCTACCAAGTAGTAGTAGTATGGCAATAGTTTTTCCATGAGATAGATGCATTAATTTTCGGGTTCGGGATCCATATATATTTTTTTTTTTTGAACGACAAATCTATCCTACTCCTACTTCTAAATTACTTCATATTACACCATGCCTGGGTTTGAACCCAGGACCTCCCCTCTAAAAGACAAAGCCTCTACCAAGTGGGCTAGCCCCACATTGACGGTTCGGGATCCATATATATTTTCTTTTTGTTACTTCATCTTTCCTCCTGCTTCTTCCTCTTACTTCTTCCCTCCACGAAGATTACCAAAAAAAAAAAGTGTCTACGAACACCTATTTTAATTTTTCAACTCGACCTACTTTAACAAAGTGGTCCCATGACAAATATATCAATTAATCATCATTATTCCGCGCTGGAAACTATATTCAAATGACTCGAATTAATTTTGTGCTTATGATTATTTATCATACGAGGTAATATTATTATTATATTTAAATGCTTTTGTCGCATTTAGATCTTTGTAGCATTTCTGCGAATACCTACTTGGTTTTTGTATCCTTGTGGCATTTTCTCAAACGACTGCAATTAGCACTAGTCCATTCAATAATACCCCTTATTTAGAGACTATTAGCTTGAATTTATCATATTATATTACGACCATAATGATAATAAGGTTTATTTTATGTAATCTAAATATGTGTAACTAGATATAGTAAACCCGTGTATCACACGGGTTGAATAAATAAAATATTAAAATAATAAAATTTTATTAATTAAAAATAATATTGAAGATAATATATGATTAAAATTATGTATGGGTAAGAATTATAAGCAATAAAACAATAATATCAATTTTTTAAACTTTTTTTTTGTATTTTTTAAAAATTAAATTAAACATTTTGTTTCAAAACAAACCATTTAAAAAAACATATCATTTTTAAAAATTTCCTTACTATAACTCCTAATTTTAATTATTTTTGTTTATAAAATTTTACTTTTTGAAAAACTAATTTTAAAGTATTTCATTTTTTTATAAAAAAGTTTGATATTTTAGAAAGCTTTCTTTTGTATTAGTTTGTTTCTATAGAAATAATATTAATAAAAAGATTTATTTTTTAATTTATTAAAAAATATTATTGATTTAAAAAATAATAAAAAATATTATTAGTAATTAATGTAGTTATTTAATAGAAAAAAAAGCAAAAATTTTTTAATTAAAATGAATGTGATGCTGACACATGCACCACTAGTTACCCTTTAATTTGAGTAGGAAGATTCTCCTAATTAAATTAAGATATACCAGTGTAAAGCAAAAGTGAAAGTTAACAACATAAATAAAAAGACTTAAAAATAGACTGATATTGAAAATAACTAGCTATTTTAATTTGAGCATTATATTAATATAGTCTTTTTTAATTAAAAAAAAAAACTATATGTTGTGTTTTGGCTGTATCGCGGGCACTCTCTAGTGTATATAATACATGTGGGCGTGCGCGCGTTTAATCTTAATTAGAGCATTCTCATCTCATCTTTTATCCCCATCTTTAAATAAAATAATAAAAATATATATTTCATTCTATTCTACATCCTGTATCTCATCCTCATAATTTTAAAGAAAAATAATCTTATCTTTCAAATTTAAAAGTTTAGCATTCATCCCTTATTTATATTTTTTAAATATATTTAATTAATAGATGCGAGTGAAAGAAACATAAATAGTATTATGAAAAAAAAGAATAAAGAAGTGTTATTTAATTAAAATAAAAAAATATATGAATAATAAGATGCGAAAAGTTTTACATAGGTAAATTTATAAAAGAAAAAGAACGTGAAATACATTTTTTATTTACATAAGTCAAAATTTGTGTTCCGATCTATGTTGAGAAGTTAATCCTGTTCTGGCGATCATTTTTTTAAATTTATCAGATAGACTAAAATGCAGCAGCCAAAATTGAAACTGCAAGTATAAATAGCAACATACATTCTCCCATCTGAAGACAGTCCAGTAGCACTACCACAAGCAAAACACTTGGTCTTAAAGGTATGCATCTAATCTAGCTATATCATTTTCTTTGATCACATATCATAAGTTCATAACTATACTTATGATTTTATGAATGCACACTAAGCTAACAAAATATCATCTTTGGTTTGTAGGTCACAACCATGGGTGCTGGTGGACGAATGAATGTTAATGCTACCAATGGCGCTACGCCTTCCACGGACGACGACAAACCTCTCGCCCACAAGCGTGTTCCCGTCTCGAAACCACCATTCGAGCTCAGCGATCTCAAAAAAGCCATACCGCCACACTGCTTCCAGCGTTCTCTTATCCGCTCTTTTGCAGCGGTTTTTCGTGATTTCATCATCATCGGAGCCTTATACTACCTCGCGGACACTTTCATACCCATGCTCCCTAAGCCCTTGGCATACGTGGCGTGGCCCGTGTATTGGTTCTTCCAAGGCGCTTATCTCATGGGCCTGTGGGTCATCGGGCACGAATGCGGACACCACGGGTTTAGCGAGTACCCATGGCTGAATGACACCATTGGGTTCATTGTCCACTCGTTGATCCTGACCCCATACTTCGGGTTCAAATACAGCCACCGCACCCACCACGCGAACACCAACTCCATCGAATACGACGAGGTGTGGATCCCCAAACGCAAGTCGGACAAGCTGTACTCGGAGATTCTAAACAACCCAACGGGGGCGTTCCTGGTGTTCGTGTTCAAGATCGTCCTGGGGTTCCCGTTGTACTTCGTGTTCAACCTTTACGGGAGGAAATACGAGAAGGGGATCACGAGCCACTTTTACCCTTACAGCCCCATCTTCAACGACAGCGAGCGGTTCCAGATCTTCCTGACGGATCTGGGGGTTTTCGCGACTTGTTACGCCATATATCGGGCTGCAGCCATCATGGGGACACAATGGGTGATCAACATCTACGGGATGCCCATCCTTTTCATGAGTGGCTTCTTCATCTTACTCACCTACCTACACCACACCCACCCCTCCATCCCTCACTACGACTCCACCGAGTGGGACTGGCTTCGGGGGGCTCTAGCCACCGTCGACAGGAACTTCGGCTTCTTGAACCACGCTTTCCACGACGTCACTCGAACCCACACCGTGCACCATCTTTTCCCCACCATTCCGCACTACCACACCTTCGAGGCTCGCGAGGCCGTGAAGCCGATATTGGGTGAATACTACAAGTACGATGATACACCCATTCTGGAGGCTGTTTGGAGGGAGACTAAGGATTGCATCTTTATTGAGCCTGAAGAAGTTAATGGTCAGAAAAAGGGTATCTACTGGTTTCACAAATAGAGAAATCACCAAAAGGATGTGATTTACACCATCAAAAGATTGTTCTAATTAATATATATATATGTTTTCTCCTTGGTGCTACTTTGTACGTGTAATTAATAAATGATATCGATCAGCTAAATTACTGAGTTCTTCAGCTTTGGCTTTGTTTATGCTATCACTCGATCTTGTAGTAAAGTCTCACTGTTTTTTGAATGCTTGTATCAACCATAATACGTACTATATGTGGTTTTTAGATGCTTGTATTAACCATGATACAAATGGACCTATGAGTTGAAGTACTTTAATTAAACCACAAATGTCGTTAAAACTCATAAAGTTTATTCATCAACGCAACAAGAAGACTATGGAAAATTAAAGTAGACAAACATCCATTTTTACTTTTTAATTTTTGTAAATTGTTTACCTTCGAATATAACGAAATCAATATAGCAAATACACGATACGATTTTTGTTAAAGATATGTATGAAATAGAGTATGTTAGTTATGATTCTATAGAATATATTAATTAAGTGTTATGTGTTATGGGTATATTAGGTGTCCTTTGTTATTATTATAATTGTATAATATAAACTTTTAAGTAGAGACATGTTTTATATTTGAGCAAGGGAAAGTTCATATATTAGTTCTCTCTTAATCTTGAGCGAAAATTTTAACTGTTACATGATTCCAAAAACCAATCAACACTTCAATAAGTACATATATATAAGCTAGATAATAAGTAATTTGATCTTATTGACCGTGTTCTAATAATAACATTATTATAAGTATAAAACAATAAATATGTTACAAGCCCAATCTGATACATGACACGACAAACTTTTGATCGTACAAGTTAGTAAAATCAAGTTGTATGTTTCGTGGGACATACGAATTAAAAAAAAAAAAAGTAAATACAAAAAAGATTAGTTTGATACAGAATTATAAAAGAACATATGAATAAATTAGTTTGATTATTTTTTATTTAATAAGCGTTTATGCATGTAAAAATTATAAAATTTTATAAATATGAATTATTCATATTAGACGATTGATTTATTTTTGTCGACATGTATTTATAAAAATTAGTATGCTCAATTAATTCGTTCATATGCATGCGTGTGTAAAATTGTATGGTGTTTTTTTGGTGTTGAGAGAGGGGTAATACTCCAAAATCGGGTTTGTTAGGTGCACGTGCGAAGGGAGGCCGCACACCGGCCCAACACTAAACTATCATCCTCGGGTCTAATGAGTATTTTATTTTTTGTTATTGTTTAATGATTAAAAAAAACTATTTTTATATGTGTAAACAAAAGAATTATTTCCATACATGTGATGAAAAAGTGTTTTCGCAGTTATCATAAAATTACGTAAAAATTATCAATTTTTTTTTTTTTTTGAGAAGTATGACAACTTCTATAAATATGTAAATATGTTTAAAAAAGAGTTATCAATGTTCTCATTAAAATTATAGTTCTCGACATAATATTTTCCTAGCTATACCATCAAAACTAGTTATGAAGTCCAAAATTTTTTATACATGAAGCGGAAAACTCAAACATTATTTTATTTTATTTTTAAATTTAGATGTTATATCAATTATCATACTTGAATTATAACATGTGAGTTAGCTCCTCGTATTCAGAGATGCACAAATCGGTTATTATGGTCTGGTTACTAACCAATTCGGTTAATAGTCAAAAGGTAAACTGGTTATTCCAAAACATGGTTATAGTATTAACCGGTTTGAGAATGTGTAACTTACCATATGGAATTGGTTAAGTATGTTTACTAGCCGGTTTTTACAAATGGTTAAAAAAGCCAGCTCTAATAAAACGATGTACAAACCAGTTCTAGCATGTGACACATCAAACTGGTCCTAAAAATAACGGTTCAAATTAGGTATAAATGGTTGATATAACATCGGGTATAAACTGGTTAAAAGCCCGGTTCGAGTACCATACCCTCTTCTCATATTATTAATTAGTTCAGGTCCTCAGGATGCAATATGCCAATGTGTGCGAGTAAGTGGGCTCCATAATGAGATAATGAGCTTGAAATTCCATATTAGCAACATACACTCTAGGCTTGCACTTAAATGATATAAACATTAGCCCGCATTTATTGGTTTCGTCTCAAAGCACAGTATGGGTCTTTAAACTCGGATATCTCGATTTTAGATGGTAAACTTTAATATCCAGATGGGAAGTTTTAGATATTCAAATTTAGATATCCGAAATTTTGAATTCAGATTCGGATATCCGTGTAAAAAAGTATTTACTATTTCATATTTTTTTTGTAAAAATATCCAAAAAAGTTCCAAAATTTCTAATTAATATAATTATTTAATAATTTTGAGAAAATGTTGTAGATAATTCAAATATTAGAAATTTGCAAAATAAAATTAAAAACAATATCCAATCTGAAATTTTCGAATATCTGAGTTTTCAGATATTTTGGGTGTGTAATTTTGGATTATTCAGATTTGGTTTTAGATTCAGATCTTTTTGTACACCCCTAAAAATGCAATATCATTTTAACCCTAAATCATGTTGTTCGATTAAGTTGTACTGTGAGATTTTAATTAATCTTCACGTTTTCTTCGAACGTTACTATTGTTCGATTGAGGTCTGCTGTAAAATTAAGATATGCTGGTTACGTTTTGACCAACACATCTATAACATGTGGTTTATATGAATACTTGTGTTGTGTCGGTGATATATGCTTACATCCTGATTTGAGTAATATTCTTTGTCATGTACCATGAACATCACCAATTGAATGTTATGTTGCAGGGAGAATGGCTACATGGCAGTTATATTATATAAATCTCACATCTCTTCGAAATTCGAAAGATCTTATAAACAAAATTAACTTATTTTAACAACCACCAACTCTAGGGGCAGAGCTTGAACTTTTTCGTAGGGAGGCGGGGGCAAAATTGATTTTTTTTGGGGGGGGGGGGGACTCGATATTTATGTAAAAATTTACACTACCTGACCAAAAAATTACACTATCAGACCACTATCAGAATAAAATTTAACATTACTGGCGAAAAAACAAGGGAGGCGGGCCCCCCGACCCCTATGAAGCTCTGCCCATGACCAACCCTACTCATTTTATTAGTCACCACCTTCATTGATGCACCTCAACCGGTACATGTCACAATGTAAAAACTTCATTATACTATAATCATACCAACACTAATATTAGGGTTTAGGTAGTCACATAGAGTTAACACCTTAGGTAATGAAATCAGAGTTGGCCTAATTAAAAAATAGTTAATGAAGAGAACTTCCTCATACGCACATCTAACTTAACCACTACTTCAATGAAGCCGAGAATTGAAACTAATAAAGTATTTGGAATCTATGTTAGAAACCTAGGGGGCCACCTTATGTTGGTATCCTATTCTCGACAACTAATAGATGTTTTCTATCTATATGATATTGTCTGTCACATAAGTGTTAAATAGTTAATCAACTTGCTCCGTCATTGTTGATTGCATTGGCTACAAGATTAGATTTTAGAAACACCAAGTCATAAGCCATTAAATAGCTATGCATGCATTTATATAGTTTATATACTTAGAATACCATGTATGTGACATAACTGATGCACATATTCTATTTTTGTCGAGTAACCACGTATTAACTAAAAACAACTCTTGTTTTAGTCGAGATACAATATGAATAATTCACGTAATCATGACATCCACAAATACATCAATGTCATGATAAACACTAAGGATTAGATCATAGTATTACAATTATACCGACTCCTATGATCATAAGGAAATCATCAATGTTGTGATCCATAAATATTACAACTAGAAGTTAACATCATGTTAATGAAATTAGAGCTGGCATAAAAAAAAAGCAGAGGAAAGCGAATATCCATAAATGTTACAATTAGAAGTTAACACTATGTTAATGAAATCAGGGTTGGCATAAAAAGGTAGAGGAAAGCGAATAAATAAATAATGAGAACTTCTTCTTATGCATATTTGTTTTAACGTACTAGGTCGTTGTAAATGAAAACATGTAAAGCATTTAAAATAAGTGCTAGTAATCAAATTTATTATCTCATATTGGTATCTTAATCTTAAAAATTAAAAGCGAATTTCATCGATCTATAGCATATTATTGTCACTTGCTCAATTTATATATGTCATCTTAATGTTTAAAAATCAAAATCATTAAATAATATACAAATACATAAGTTTTACCTTAGGAATATTTTATACATGACATAAACAACTCACGTGTTCTGTATCTGACAAGTAATAATAGATCTATTAATATTGTATCTCATATATTATCGATATGTGGTATCGATAACTTGCCTAATCATAGCATTCGTAAATAAGTCAATATATTGATCAACCCTAAGAATACGATAAAAATTTGCATGATCTTATCATGTCCTAAGATCCATATTAGTATATCCTAGGGTGAGTCAGAAGAGATAATGACACTGTGGTACACACCCTTGTGCCCAATCATCATGAAGTTAACTATTGTAAATAGTTATATCGTTGATTTGATTCATTATTCTTTTTCATAGAATACACCATGACAATCACCATTCACATGTCTTTTTTGTTTAAGGAACATGGTTATATGTTAGTTATCTATTAGCTATGTCACCTAGAAAACAACTAATTTAAACAACCAAAAACCTTAGGCGTCAACTCTACTCTACTTTTTAATTTTCACATTCGCTAACGTACCTAGGCCTTCACATGCGAAATTAAAAAACATCATAATTTTGCAATTGTACCAAAACAACATTAGGGCTTTGGTCATCATAGGAAGTTCGAATTATGCGTAAGAAATTAGATTTGACCTAAAAAAGGAAGGAAGCAAGAAAAATAAAGAAAACGTCCTCCTTCGTGTATATATGCCAGAATCAAGAGAGCGGTGATAATGAAAAATGGTAACTAAAAAAATATTTGATATCCAAGTTAGTTACCAATCAATCATCTCATATTGTTAAGGGTTACCATATCTACTATGCTACCATCAAGTAAGTGTTTAATAGGTCAATCTACGATATCTAATATCGTTGATTGCTTGAACTATAAAAAACAATTTTAGAAAACCCAGATCGTTATTAGTGCATGTGATTTTTTATTCATAGACTAACATGTACATGACGTAAATAATTCACGTGCTATATACCTGACGAGTAACTATAATATGCTAATAAAAATTCTCATATATTGTTGACATTTGTTATGTATGACATATCTAATCATGACATTCTTACCCAAATTAATGTTGTCATCAAAAGTAATGATATGATCAAAATATGAGCGCTCGTATATTTCCAAGATCCATGTTAGTATACTTTAGGGCAAGATTGTCAACGAGACATAGATTCACCTTGTAGTATATCAGCTCATCTAAGATGCATGTTATGCACATTTATGATAAATATTTTTTAATTAATTTATCACCAAAATTTAAGTCTATTATTTAGTGCATTCTTTTTTTTATCGTATAATACACCATGAACATCATCATTTACATGTTTTTTTCTTAAAGAGCATGGCCACATGAAAGTTTTCTATCAGCTTGCTTTCGTCAAAATTTGACATTTTCGAACAATCATAAACCCTACTCGTCTACTCAACTTTGCTTCTTAGTCTCCACGTTCACTTATATATGAACTTCAACAGTTCAACAATCACATCTCATATCTTAAATCCACTATAATCTACAATCATACCAATACCAACATTAGGGTTAAGATCATTATAGGAATCCAAATATTATATGTCACGTAAGTGTAATAGTAAATGTTAAATGGTTAAATCTGCATGCTCCATCATGTTGATCACACATCTTATAAAATAAGTGTTTATAAACCTAAATTGTTAAATAGTATTTTTTGTGCATGTTAATTTTGTCCTTTAGAATATCTTACATACGATATAATTTTTAATATTTGACGGGTAACTATAGATCTATTTATAACAACTTTCGTGCATTATCTATAGATGGTATGTATAACTTACCTAATTAAAAGAGACATAAATAAATTAATGTCTTGATCACCACTAATGATATGATCACAATATGTATGTCGCACTATTTCCATGATCTATCTTCGTATATTTTAGTGTGAGATGGTCGATGAGAGATAAATTCACCTAGTAGTAGATAAACACATTTATGACAAATGATATGCATCATCATAAATTAATTCAACTATCAACAGTAGTTATATCATGTTTTGATACATTATTCTTTATCGCAAAATACACTATAAAAATCACTGTTTGCATGTGTTTAAGAGGCGTGATTATATGGTGGTTATCTATTATATATGTTATTCCTTTGAAATTGGAAAGACCTCATAGACAATAGCCATCCCTACTCATCAAATTACATCTCATCCTCCATGCACCTTCACTAATACACCGCAACCATCAAATCTTATGGTTTATAAATGTCAGTACATCACAATGCTATATACAGTCATACCAACACCGACATTAGTGCTTAGGTCATGACATAAAGTTTATACCATTTTATTTAAATCGGACTTGGTATACATAAAGTAAAAGGAAGCAAACAAAAAAAAAAAATGAAGTTAACTTTCTCATACTAGTATATGCTTTAATCTCCATATCAATAAAGATTTTAAAAAACTTGAAAACCAATATAACATTTGAATTCCATGTTGGAAACCAAATTAGTTATTTCAATATGGTATATTGGTATCTAATATTCAATGGTCAAAGACTTTTGTGATATTAGTTCAATTTGTAACGGTCATGAAAGCTATTAGTTGTCATATTCACCACAAAGCTGATCACATGTTTTTATGCCTGATAGTAGTTTGATAATTATATCAAAAGGCACACACTTGTTTTGTGGGTGATGTATAGATCGGAGCTTGCTTGCTGCTTAGGTGACAACTCACACATTACATAGTTACATAATATAGACGGTGGACCATGAGGGGTCAATTTTTACGTTAAAAATAGCTTAGAGGGAATTAGTTTTTTTATTTAAATTGTAATAATCTAAAAAGAAATTATTTTCTTATAGTTTCCAATAGACAAGTGTTACTTTTGAGGTGAAACGAACATAATAATCATTACAAAAATGTAAAATGACGTAAAATCATGTGATATACTAATGAATTAAGAATAAGTTTAAATATGAAAGAATGTTACATGATTAAGACTTAAAGTATTTTTTTCTAAAATAGCATATATTGATAAATATAAGTTATAATATGATATAACTTTTTGCTATAACATGAGCGTAAATGCTATGAGATATACCCCAAACTAATAACAACGATTCTATGCATAATATAGATAAACTAATCCCACCAAATTCAAGTATCTTTGTTAAAATGTCTTCTTAGAAGGTTATAGACAATTACGTGAAAACAAAGGGGGTAAAGTTTCAGATATAACTAACTGAAGGGTCAAAACTGCACAACATTATTGGCCATTTGGCGGACGATTTTGAATTACTTAAATCCAAACCGTATCCGAGTGTTCACACCTGAAACCATAAGTGGATTTCCTAAATAACAATTGATAACCCATTTTGGCTGTTTTTCTTGTTCAACAAAAAGAAAGATATTAGAGCATTCACAGCCGGTTCTCCGTAAATTCGTGAATGTGTTCTCTATATTATAGAGAATGGTTATTAGTGGTTGTGAGTGGAGGATAGAGAACATGTTACTGCTCATCTCTATATTTGATAAAACACTGTTCATCTCTATTAATTTTTTAATATTTGTTGAAAGTGGTTGTGAGTGGAGGAGAGAGAAAATGTAATGATAAAAGTATAAAAAAATATTATTTTATTAAAAATAAAGAGAAAAAATAATGATTTTTAGTGTAATTATAAATATAGATATGGAGGGTGGGTTGTGAATGCTCTTAATCTATTTCTTCTTTTTCAAAATCACCTTTTTGACGTCATAACTTAAATTTGTAGTAAGTTTTGAGTTATTTAAAATATAAATTTATTTTCTTTGTAACATCGATATAAATTTTTATAAAAATATGTCATACAAATTTTACATATTTGACGAAAGTCTATAATGCTCGACATGTATAGTATGTGTACCGAAATAAAAGATAAAAGTAAACATATCGTAACGATGTATTCATACTATTGTAAAATATGCACACGTGCAAGTTTCCCTGCATGTGGCTCACCTGTGCTTTTCTATTCCGTTTTGCCGCCTTAAAAGAATAGATCACGTTCAAACGGTCTGTCTTTCTTCATTTATACCAGCCGCCATGCACGATTCCAAAAATATATGTAATAAGAATTACAAAATAAGAAATTATATTATAAATAAAACCTAGGAAAAAATCCACATATTTGAGTCATACCAATATGGATTCTTTGTAAGATGAAAATACATTAATCCGGAGTTAATATCATAAACTAATATATCTTTCGATTTTTCTTTTCATTAAGAAAATCATTAAATGTATAAAGTCTTTCAACTTAGAAATATACGAAAAAGCCACTAAGTTACTTTTTCTATATTAGAGTCATAATTTATCTAAATTGCACACACTTGTAATTTTCTTTAAAAGTTATGATTTGTTAACTTTTAAATATATCATATCGAACGTAGTTTCGTTTTATTAATTCTGATAATTCAAAGCAAACACGTAATTATTTAAAAAAATACAAATACATGCATTTTAAAAAGATCTAATAACTTTAATACACAAAAAGCATTTTAATGACTAATTCATGTAATTTTCTTTTAAAAGTTGAGAAACTTTAATACCTCAATTTTAGGTTGATGGATTTTTCTCATGTAAAAATAAGAAAGGATATTATACTTCTAAGAATGATATAATTATAAATACTTAAAATAATATAATAAAATCTAGTAATAAATGTAAAATATTTTCTCATTGTCATTTCGTGTTCAACTTCCACCCATATCATATTACTAAAATTAGATGAATGTAATGCAATATGATTACAAATATGTAACTATTCAAAAATAACCTTCAAAAATCCAACTTCTTGCAAATTTCAAAAATTCAACAAAGGGCCCTACTCTTTTCTCCATATATAAATACCCCTTGTGTAGAACACAGTGTGCACCACTTGTTCCCTTCAGAGCTCCAAAATTCTCCCTCTCAGAATAAAAAAAACCCTAATTCCCTCTTTTCCAGTCTCAATACCCATGAATCAACTGATTTTTACTTCAATTTCCGTAAAAAATCAACTGCTTTCTTTGTTTTATGTAAGATCTTGCAAAAATTGTAAGGGTTTCTAAGCCCCCTGAAGGTTTTCATGTGAAATTGAAGGTTTTATCACTCTGTATCATGTGGGGTTTGGTTCTTTTGTGCTTGTGGTGAATTTTGTGAAATTTTGTTAGGGTTTAAGTTGGTTCGAGTAGATTGGGGTCGAACAGACTACTGAAGAAGAAAGGGTAATTGAAAATGGTGACGACAGACGTTGAGCTTGAGCTTAGGCTACAGCTTAAGGAGGCAGGAAGGTTGCTTTCGAACCCACCGACTTCCATTGATGAGCTTCTTCATATTCTTGATGTAAGCCCTCAATTCTGATTTCTGAACTTTATGTGAGTTTGTTGATGTTGCTGATTATTGCTGTCGTTTTATGAGTACTTAATTGTGCTGTTAAATGTTGCATGTTGTTTGCTTGTTACTTATATCACCGATTTGGGTAGTAGATGGTGATCTGTGATCACATATTATCTTGATTTTGCATGATTATGTGTGGGAGATAGTTTATCTGTCTAAATGCTCTGAATTGAAATGAATCATGTATCTATGGAGTTACTTAAGGTTTAGATAAAGTTTATCAGTCCCAGGGGTGTGGTGAACATAATGCCTACATAGATTGTTTTTAGGTCATGATGGAAGAAACTACAAGGGGATTCTCTCAAGCTCTAAGTTTTATAACTGAACTTTTAGAATTTAGGTGCATTCTTCTAGTTTTTGTATAGGTATAGTTGCAGAACCAGAGGTATGGTGACATGTCTGTAATTTAGAATGTACGTGATGACGTGATCTATAAAGTTAGGCGTAAGTGTACTAAAATAAGTGAGCTATATGTGAAACTAGATAATAATAACGACCGCTGTAATTACAAAAACTAATGAAGCGGGTACGTGGCATTTCTTGATACAATAGTATTTTAGAGACCTAATGAATGCGTATCTATGCTACTAGGTATAAACTGAACCCTGTGATCTGAGAATCATGATACGTCAATCCGTTTTAGGCAAGTTTGCAAATCTAATAGCGGAGTCTTAACACAAGATTTTTTATTAAGTACATGTTATTACTTGCAAATTAAGAAGATAAATATGTAGACAATGGTTAGGGTTTTTGGGAGTTAACGTCAAATATATCACATTTTAGAACTTGAAATTTGCCACTCTGAATGATTGATATGTAATTTTTCACTTCAGCAATTAGATAAACTTTTGTCAATGGTGGACCAATCACCTAATAATATAATGCTAGAAGCCCTTAGTCATCCAATGAAAGCTTTGGTTGGCGGAAGTCTTTTAAAGCATTCAAATATGGATGTGAAAGTTTCCGTAGCTTCCTGCCTCTGTGAAATAACAAGAATTTCAGCACCTGAAGCCCCATATAGTGATGAAGAAATGAAGGTACATCAAGTCGAACATTAGAAAATTTCATATTGTCTTTCCCTCATTATATCCATTTAATATACTTATGTTATTAATATAATTTTATTTTGTATCCACAGGGTATTTTCCAGTGTATTGTTTCTTCATTGGAGAATCTATCAGACACATCAAGCCGCTCTTATGCCAAGAGGGTCTCAATTCTTGAAACTGTTTCCAAAGTTAGGGCATGTGTTATAATGCTTGATCTTGAATGTGATGATTTGATTGTGAAATTGTTTGAGCACTTTCTGAATTCAGTAAGGTATATATCTCATAGAGTAAAATACATATTTCTCTTTTTGTATTTGTTATCATAAGTCTATAACATGTTGCTTTTTTTTTTCAATTTTAGGGACCATCACCTTGATAAAGCATTTTCATTAATGGCGAATATTATGGCACTTGTTTTGGAAGAAAGTGAAGAGATTTCACTTGATATGCTCAAACCACTATTAGCAAGCATTAAAAAGAACAGTGAGGTATGAGATTAATTATATCATGTAACTAAATGTAATTGTTTTGTAATAAACTATTTTCCGCTATGTAGGGTGTTTTACCAGTGGCAAGAAAATTAGGAGAAGAAGTAATTAAAAGGTCTGCAGATAAACTGCGGCCTTATGTTAGTAAAGCAGTTACCATTTGGGGCGATTCATTAGTTGACTACGGTCAATTGTTGACTTCTGTATGTGAAGGGACAACTGATTTTATTGAGCATAATGATGAGAGTGCTTCAGTGCAGCCAAAGGTATAATTTAAAATTGAAAAATCCATTTTTTCTATTTTTATGACACTTGTTTTCTGTTTTCTACAGGTTGTCGATACCGCGCCGACAATCGTACCATTAGATAAAGCAGATCAGGTATGAAATTTCATATTTGACAATTTTGATTGTTTGTTATCAATATGCTTTACTAATTATATTTACTAACATGAAAAACATTTCCAAATCAGGTTATCTGCAATAAAGAAACGGAAAATGTAGGTGTCGTGAATGAAAAACCAGAGGGGGCTGTTTCTTGCTCTAACTTGCCAAGCAAGTTAGATACCAATGATTCAGTTGCAGAAAAATCAGGAAATGTGGAGTCACAACCTGATAAAACAACAAAACTAGACAAACCTATTGTTTCTGAAACTGTTCATGGTGAGGATAGAGCCGAAAAAAGCCCCGAGAATGTGGTTTCTGTTCAACAACCGTTACAAAATGAGGTCGGAAATGCTCCTTCACAAAGTGGCAGCCAGCAAGAAGAATCCCAAAGTAAGATTCAAATTAAGAAAGGGAGCCGGTCAAAGAAAAAGGGCTTGAGTCAAACTGATCCGCCATCAACGGTTGCTGTATTATTGAAAGTAAATGAAAGCAGTGACCTGGGCATGAGGTCACCTAAACGGATTAGAAAGAAAACTCCAAAGGCAGAGGAGAATAACCCTTCAGTTACTATTGGTTCAGATATGAAATCACCAAAGACTTTAGGTAAGAAGGTAGAAACCGGTGATTCAGTGCCCAAGCAGGCCAAAAGGTCAGGCAAGAAAACTGGTGGCGGAGGTTCAGTTGCTAAGAAGCCTAAGACGTCTGGTAAGAAAGAGTCAGAGTTGAAGAAAACAAAAGAGGATGACAAGAAAGTGGTGGAGGCAGGGGATTTGGAGGTTAAATCTGCAAAACAATCCCTTAAGAAAGATAGTGAAACTGATTCAGATGCTAAACCGCTGAAACAGTCTGGTATAAAGGCTGCTAAGAAAGCGGTGGAGGCAGGGGATTCGGAGGTCAAGTCTGCAAAACAATCTCTTAAGAAAGGTAATGAAACTGATTCAGATGCTAAGCCACTGAAAAAGTCTGGTAAAAAGGCTGATAAGAAAGTGGTGGAGACAGGGGATTCAGAGGTTAAATCCGCGAAAGGATCCCATAAGAAAGGTAATGAGACTGATGCAGATGTTAAACCACTGAAACAGTCTGGTAAAACAGGGAAGAAGCGTAAGGTAATAACAAAGCCTAGTGAAGATAATGCTAAAAAAGATAGGGAAACTGTTTCAGACAACAAAGCACTTAAGCCGGCGGAAAATAAAGATGAGGAAACGGATTCAGACAACAAACCACTTAAGCCGTCGGAAAATAAAGAAGAGGAAACTGATTCAGACGACAAGCCACTTAAGCCGTCGGAAAATAAAGAAGAGGAAACTGATTCAGACAACATACCACTCATGGAGTCAGCCAAAAGACATAAGAAAAACAGTTCTATGGCCAAATCATCATTAAAGGACAAAGATAGCAAGCAAGAAAGTGGTAAAAACATTGAAGAGAAGGATCAAACAAAATCTTTATCTGAAGATGATGACGTAAGATTTTTACTTTTGAGTATTTTCTTTTCTATTCTCTCTATTTGCCCTTCACGTAAAGAGGAAATTTACTAAAATTATCTACCTTTTTAATCGTTAGGGTATGGATGTTGCTCTAAAGACGGTGCTAAACAAGGCTACGAAGAGGAAAGGCAGCTTGGAGGGAGCCCTTTCGACTAGTTCAAAAAAGAAACGATCCACCACTAAAAATAAAGTAAATAACTCGCGCCTCAGGGGGGAATTTTAGTCAATATTCTTGGATCATGATCTAATGGTTGGATTATTATTATTATCATCGTTTGACAGGTAACAAAGACTATAAAGTATGATGATAGCTTGGTTGGTCAGAAGGTCAAAGTTTGGTGGCCTGATGATAAGATGTAAGTGCCTCTTAACAAATTTAAAGTTTGTTTCATGTTATATTGCTGATATTTACATCCTTGCTTGTAGGTATTATGAAGGTGTTGTTGAATCCTTTGATTCCGCAATGAAGAAGCATAAGGTTATTTTAGTACCTACTATATACAAGTTTAAGTTACCTTTTGTCAGCCATAAATATAATCTTACATGTTTTAATGCGGATACGATTAACAGGTTTCGTATGTGGATGGTGATGAAGAAATATTGAATCTAAGGAAAGAAAAATGGGAAATTCTGAAGGAATTTTCTACACCAAATAAGGAGGCTGCTGTTGAAGCACAAAATGCTGATATTCTTCCGGAAATGTATGCGTTACCTATACTTTGATCGTTTTTCTGATTGTGCATATACATTAGAACAATGTTCCTCAAACTATTGATTTTGATATCTTTAAATAGAGTTGGTAGCTCCGAGGGTGACAGCAAATTCAAGTCAAAAGAGGTCGTTAAGTCAGAAGAAGATGAAGAGACGAAAAAGGATGATAAAAAAGAGAGACACAAGAAGATTGTGTACTCTAGAGGGAAAAAAGGAAGCAAAGGTAAAACTAAATCTTCTGATGATAATGTGAAGGAATCTGTATCTGGGGATGCTGCTGAAGAACCAGAAAGTCAAAAGGAAAAGTCAGCAGAGACTCCAAAGATTGGGTCAAAGGTTGGAAACAAGAAACTGAAGATGATAAATTATCTTCTACCAGGTGGTGCTATATAGTAGTCTTGAAAATGATAGATTTTGGTAGTAATTAGGGTTTAAATTGCTTGGTAGAATCTGTTATCTTTTGCTTCTCTAGTAGGGTAATAGGCTGGTTTATGTTACTTGCCTTCTTTTCTTTAAGATGTCTTTCAAAAAAACTTGTTGGTTTGCAAATTCTTGGTGCTTTTCCAATTGTTATTGCAAATTGTGGTGTTGACAAATCATTTAGGAAAGCGCTCAGTTTCGCAATCAAGATTGCAAGAAGTGTCCATGTGGTTGATGTGAACCAGTTGGTTAGCAAGGTATTGGTGGAGTTTTGAGGGTTTTCCATTTGGTTGTATCAAACCATGTGGTTGATATGAACCAGTTGTGGTTAGCAGGGTATTGGTGGAGTCTTGAGGGTTTTTCATTTGGTTGTATCAAACCGTTAAAAGAGTGAAGTATAAAGGGTACAAAGAGAGAACAACCCTACCTTTGTCACTTGGAAATTAACTTGAGGATCATGTCATGTGATTTTTGTTCCGGTGAAAACTAAACAAATGAACAAGTGTATTTAGTAATATTCACTGTAAGCAATAGTTATTCGTAAGGTTTGGAGATGGTCAGATAGCAATAGTTATTCGTAAGGTTTGGAGATGGTCAGATAGTAATAGTTATTTGTAAGGTTTGGGGATGATCAGATAGCAATAGTTATTCGTAAGGTTTGGAGATGGTCAGATAGCAATAGTTAATCTTAAGGTTTGGAGATGGTCAGATAGCAATAGTTATTCGTAAGGTTTTAGAGATGGTTGGACGAGGCCTAAGGCCTAAGGGTAAACATGTATTCTATAGATTCGTATAACCTACATTGGTTTTGGAATTATATTATTTAGTGTATTTAACGGTGAATACATATGTAGTAGATTCTTATTTTGGGGCTTAATGTGTACTCGACATTCATTTAGGGGATATCCCGGTCACTCAAAGTTCACTATTGTTTTTATTGTTCTTATTAAGTATAAAGTCCTATCAATAGATTTGTCCATGAGATGACTTATTAGTCGATTTATTGATCACTATCCAGTGGTTACGACTTCTCTCTTTCACGGGGAAAACAAGGGTTTAAGTCCCTTTAAGGTGTACCGAGACTCAACCATCGAATGTTGTTGAAGTGACTAATTTCTGGAAATTGAGAAGCGTTAGACAGAAAGATATTTTGATTTTTTTATATATAGTAATGCAATCATAAGCTAAGATGATAAACAACATGAGTATCTAAAAGATAGATCATATGTTGTTCCTCTTAAGTTGTTAGTTAGAACACTCACATAAATGTTCCCTTGACTTGTAGATGGAGAAAGAGTGAAAAGAATCAAATCTGATTACCACCCTGAACATACACCTAGTGAAAATGCATGCAAATAAAGGCAAGTGCTACCGTGCTAGTAAAGCGTACCGCGCTCTTTTCATAAGTGAGAGTAATGCACTACCAAGAAAATAGAAAGAAAACGTGACTAATATGTGTAAGTAAAGTAGATAGATCATTTTCCTAAGTGATATGACAAATGTCAAAATTGCTAACATAGTAAGTTCAGGTGTTAAATTAGGTATCGACCTAAAAACTAAAAATTCAAATTCAACAAGATGCAATGTTTTAGGGTTAAATATGTTTAAAATCACTTTAAATATATTTATACCGATGTCAAACTCATTTAATATATCTGATCCTCTATGATCGATCAAGTTATACTAACTAGGTTACTAAGAGGCCGTTTGGTTCGCAGAATATTTTGCAAAGGAGTTGGAATTGGAAATGGAATTGGAATCTTGTTTAAATTGATAACGTGTTTGGTTGGCTAATTTTGAGTGAAATTGAAATGTTAATTTTGAACATTTCATTGGATTGTTAAACATTCCGTAGGTAACTTGAATGAATGTGAATTCTAATTAATAAGGGAAAAATTTTCAATTTCAATTTCATCCATTGACCAACCAAACATTATTTTTGATGAAAATTTTTTCAATTTCAATTCCTGAGAATTACGTAAACCAAACGGGACATAAGGGTTGGATGATCTTGGCATGTAAAACCAACAGATTCTTACAAATTGACAAAAATAAAAGAATAGAGTGGAAAAAGTTATATTTTCCATTGGGGGCAAAGAAAATATTTGTAACAAAATTTGTCATAGAGAACAAAAATGCAAAAGAGACACATTTGATTACCAATCCTTCTTACGTTTTCAAAATACCAAAGTCATTCTATAGACTCTTTTTTTTCAAAAAAGTGTGGGTGAAAATAATATTTATTAAAATGAGTGCTTTGACAAATATTTATCAAAATAGGTGTTTTTTTATTTATTTGTTTTTAATTAATCTATTGTAAATCTTTTCTTTTTGTATTTTACCAATTAATCTATTTTTTATAACTTTTTTGTCAATCAACTTGTTATAGTTTTTTAGTGAATTTTAATTATGTTCAAAATTTTTTTTTGAATGGCCAATGAATAATTTTTAAGTCCGGACACCCGGGTAAACCCATTGGCGAAAGGCCACCCACGCCCACGAATAGTGGTGTACAAACCGGTTTTTTTGCCAAACCGGTTTGGGTTCCAAACTGGAACCGGTTTGGTCAACTTTGGTCAAAACCGGTTTGGACCCAAACCTGTTCGGGTTACAAACCGGTTTCTTCCCCCGAAATTTCAAACCGGCCAAACCGATTTGGACCGGTTTAGAAACCAGTTCGGGCCCAAACCGGTTCAGTTTATATATATATATATTTATTATTCCATGATAAAAAAATTTAAAGAAAATTTTTGGTTATTTATATATAATATTTATATAAATAAATTAAAAGCAAATTTAAAGAAAATTTAAATTTTTTGTTAAAATATATAATTATATTTATATTAATTGAAAATTTTTTTATTAATGTTGTTATTAATGTTGTTATTTATATAATTATATTTATATTAACTGATTATTATTGTTATTAATTTCGTTATTAATATAATAATATTATTATTTTATTTTTAAATAGTTAAATTATTATATAATGAAAGTAAGAAATATAATAAAAGTGAGATATATGATATAAAAACAAAACAATTTAAACAACATTAAAGATTAAATAATAGTTTTACAAAAACTAAACAATGACTGGTCGTTCTCCGTTCGTTAGTTGTGTACTTGTACGTTTATTCTTCGCCACTAGAACCGGAGCTGTTACGAAGGTACTCATCAAAAGCCGCTTCATCATCTGTCATTCCGGGTGTCAATCCGCTCTCGACCTCGTCCTCGTCCTCGTATAATTCTGCTTCGTATTCCAATTCTCATTCAAGTGAGCATTTATCTTGTACTCTTTCCGCGGCATCCAAAAAATCCTTCAAGCAAATCGACATTTCAACCGCTTGTGGAGTGAGTCGAGTTCGTCTTATCGATATAACCCTGCCACTAATAGAAAAAACAGATTCCGAAGCTACCGTGGAAGCTTGGACGGTTAGTAAATCTCGGGCCATGATGGATAGGATGGGAAATTGATCTTCCTTACCTTTCCACCAAGCCAACAAGTCAAAATTTTTAAAATCTTATGGACTCATGGTAGATAAGAAGTTGGTTCCACCATACCTCCCGAGTTCACTACTTGGAGTGTTACCACGTTGACGTTTATTACATTCATCCCTTAAAGTATTATATAAAGCAAACATTGGATCATTTGAACTTTCGGCATGTGCCGCATGCCTCAATGACTCATGGATATGTGATGTTTCACGAACACAGACAGCGCTGGTGACCCGGCTCGCCCACCATTCCAAGAGAAACCCACCACCCAAAAGCCCAATGTGGTAAAACCCTTGGTCCACTTGGAGCATGTTCAATTTTATTTTTAGTTAATGCAGTTAGATCGAAGCAAATGAAAGAGATGGGTGTTGAAATTCATATATGCTGTACACACAAAAACATAAATTAACACTACCTAGATCTTAAGAACTTGAGTTTTGAAATTGGTTTCCTGGAACAAAAAAAATCAAGGAACTACTTATGGGTTGGTATTTGGTTAGGAATACCTATTACACCGACTCGAAACAAACCAAATACTGAAACCGTATTAGTATATAAACCAAACCTACTTAGGGTCGGTATTTGGTTAGGATCCCTACATCAAAAACGCCCCGATGACTCCAATATCTGATTAGACATGTTAAAACATTGTTAAACTTTTCAGTAATTAATTATACTATACTTTGTTAAAATTTTCATAAAACATATTTTTGATAAGAGTGTAATTAGTTTTACTTATTAAATCAGAAAATTATATAAAATTTAACTAAACTGGTGATAAAACATAATTAAGATATAAGTATATAACTCAGAGTTGTAAATAAGAAAAATATAATAAGTTGACTGTGGTTAAAAATATATAATAAGAGATTGATTGAATGAACAATAAAAAGATGAGAATTAGAAAAGAGTTAGTTAAAAATAAAGGGAAAAAATATTTTAATAAATAATTTTCAAATTAATGATTCATTTTTAATAAATATTCTTAACCAACACTGTCCTAGAAAAACCTCCTTTCTATATAATCATTAGTTAGAATATCACCTATATATATGTTTCTAGTTAAACTTGATATAAATGACATAAGATAAATACCTTTACGTGCTTGGATTGCCTATATAATAATCTTTTATCTTTTATATACAATAAAAGAAAAAAAGTTGGCCGCATACTTGTTAACATATTGAACGTTATTTGAAATGTTTCAAAATATTAAACTAGTAGTGTCACTTGGCAATGTATTGTTTAATTTCTCAAAAAAAAAAAAAAACCTTCAAACTTCCATTCTCGACCAAATGATAACTAAAATCCATAAATTACTATGTTTTAGTAATTTGAAATTTTAAAAAACATAACTAATTTTGGAAATATGGATTTCGAGATCACAATAAGCAAAAGTCACCAAATTGAAGTTGTAGAATAATTATATATATAACTATTATTTGTTGTAAAAACCATTTAGATTGTAACTCATTTTAATCAATAACCATAATTATTTTCAAAAACAAACTAATATTAGAAACCCATTAAAATAATTATATAACTTACAGTAAGAAGTTTAAAGTAGGATTTTGAAAATAGCATGATATAGGGATAGCTATTAGAATAACCAACGTATGATTTTTGAAATAAGAAAAATCAAACCTAGATAATTTAACTTAATAGATATTTAAAAATTTTATCTGTCTAACAAATTAACAACTTTATCTGTATTTTTAAAAAAAACTGCATTTTAATTATCCAAACTATGACTATTTGACAATATTAATCCCAACTAACAATTTGACAAATATTAATCCCAACTTTTGATTTTGTTACTAATAACAATCCAGGTTTAACTGTTCTTAAACTCCGTTAGTATTTTATGATGTGGCATGGCATATGACATGACGAATTACGTAAATCAAATAAAAAATATAAATATATCAGTCAATTTTTGCGTCTATTTTTCTCCAAGTTACTAACTATCGACAAAAATGGTACATTGAATACCTTCAAAAATGATATTTTATAAAAAGAAACTGTGTAATATATTTATAATTTTAATTAGATAAAATTACAGAAAACGTAATTTAGGTTTATACAAAATTACATGTATCATCTTTTATCTTCAAAAAATACTCTAATCATCTTTTATGTATGTCTTTTATAATAGATTTCATCCTCTAGACTAACTGCTGTTAAGTTACTCTATTAAATCAAGGGTAATTTGGTCTTTTTACATCTAAAAACTATTTATGTAATTAAACATAAAGTATGTTTTCTGTAACTGTTTTACCTTTTAATCAATTTATGCATATACATATGATTTTTATATATAACATAACATATATTATTTAAATATATATCAATTTATGCATATGCATATATTATTTTGAATATATATCATACTAGTTTTAGTAAACTCGTATATTACACGGGTTGAACAAATAAAATATTTAATATAATAAAAATTTATTAAGTATAAAATGATATTTTTTTCCAAAAAAATAAAATATTATATGTTTCAAAACAAGCCATATTAAAAAATATTATTTTAAAAAAATTATCATAATTTCTAATTTTAATTATTTTTTGTTTATGAAAAATTTACTTTTTAAAAACACTAATTTTAAAAATGTTTGATGTTTTATAAAAAAATTTTATTTTATAAACATTATTTTTTAGAAATAACATTAATAATAAGATCTTTTTTTAAATTTATTAATAAAACTATTTTTATTCTAAAAAAAGTTAAATAATATAATTGGTAATTAAGTTAATTATTTAATAGAAGAGAGAAGCGGGAAAATGTTGGTGAGAACGAATGTGATGATTACATGTGTCACCCCAAGTTACTCTTTTATTAGAGTAGAAAGATTGACCGATTGAAATCAACTTTGCGATAATAATTAAGGGAAACAAACACTCAACTACAAGAGAATAATATAATTAAGCAAAACTCATAGAGAGATTGTGAAATAGGTTGTACATTATCATTGATTTTGTGTTGCCTATGTCTTCAATCTATCCTCAAGGCCGAGAAATGATATTATGTAAATGCTCAAGCGAGCAACTTTTTCATGTAATTAACTTTATAACTCTTCATTCTCATGAAACCGTTCATGTTTTTTCTTTTTTTATTTTATTTTTTGGGTAGTTAATAAGTTATTTTTAACAAAGTTTAAAACTATCTCTAATACCCGAGTGAATCTTTGTAAGATGACAGGTCAATCGGTCAATGCCGATTTTGAAGCTACATGTGTACGACTCACCCAGAAACACCAAAAAAAAAAAAAAAAAGAATAAACTCACCACTATCAAGTTTGAACTTGATCGGTCTTAAAAATCTCAAGTCCAAACCATCACCCTCATGTCATAACGTCCATTTATTAGACTTTATTTATGTTATAACAGTTTTATTAAAGGTACATTCACATCTAAAAGCATATGAAAAAGTCCGTGCAAGTTACCCATGGTATCCATTAATCGCAGTGACAACAAAATTCATTACTCGACGCATTGATTCGTGAAGGTGTCATCCATTGTTTAATAATCACCTTAATTCATGATCTGGTGATATTTTTTTAAAATGTGCAATCTTGAATAATTTCACATTTCCATTTTCACCCTCTTTGTCGTTTTACGCTAACCACATCCTTGTGTTCTTCCTTAACTTGTTTGTTGTTGTGATCAATATATATCTTATGTTGGAAGTCTTCTTCCGAATCATATGAACATGCTAATCCATCGGTAATGGCTCCTTCACAACTTATGCGTAAATTAAGGGATTCCTTGAAAAGCAGCCTAAGAGGCTTCATACACCTAAAGTTTGTGAAGTTCACAAATACATCGTTAGAGTGATCACCAAATCGAGGTATTAGTTTGATAAGCTTAATTTTGTTCAATCCAATGTATCTAACCATAACGATAACAAAATTCATAACTCAAACACCTTTATCTATATCCTTTCAAACAGCGGTATGGACATGATTACTCGAGTAGGGTGGTGTGAGAATAGATTGGAATAATACAAGGATGGTAATCCCCTTAAATAACCCCCAAATTAAAGTCTCAAACAAGCCTAAGAGGATAAGTTAAAATATTAATAATTAAACATAGAATGAAAGTTAACTGTACAAAGACACATTTAGACCGGGCTGCTTCAAAGCCCAACATAGGAGACCAATTCGCTCATCTCCCATTCGATCATAGAGAATATAAAAGATCGAGATAATGTTCATTAATTAATTTATTGGGCCTTGAAAAATATCAAAAGCAAAGTGATGAGAAGAATCCACTGCAAAAACTATTCAATTCAAATCAATTTATGTAAAGTCACACACACCCAATCTCCAACCCTGACCGCCAACCTCTGTCAGACGCCATCTTGTGGCACTCGTCTTCTCTATCTGTTCTGATATTATTCACAAGATTCCCTTCACCGATGCATGTGTCACCCATAGTCTCTCACACCACCATAATAATCACTCAAAGAAACCCTAGATGCGTTTAGAGAGAGAAAGACAGAGAGAGATGAGTGTTAACTGTGTGTTTTTTTAGTACTGAAAGACTACTTAGATGTTTCTTTTAGTGGGTATCTTGTTTTGTTGTTGCATGTTCATAGATCTGACTGAAAGTACATTTTTTTTTTTTTTTTTTTTTTTTTTTTTTTTTTAATTTTAGGGTTTCTTGCAGGTTTTTGAAGTGTTTATGGGGGTGATAGAGGTAGAGCTGACAGAAGAGAGTGAGCACACAAAGGTAAATTGTACCAAATTGTGTTGTATGATTGTTTTGGGTGCTCATGATCTATCTGTCAGCTTCTTCTTCACTTCTGGTTTATGTGTTGTCATGGTTTTCTTTGATTTTAAGTGTACTTGATCTTGATTAGAATGGGGATAGAAGTACTGATTTGTTGTTATCTTTTTCTTTTGGTGTTTTATGATCAAGATTAGTTAAGTGTTGGTTTCGATAGTACAGTTAATTAAACAAGAAGATGTGTGTGTATCTGTTTTGCTTGTGTTTTTTGGAACAGTTGAAGAAGAAGAAGATATGTTGGTTTTATTTACTAATCATAGTATTATAGTTTCGAATTTGATGAATCCCAATTGAGAAAAATAATATTTTAATCTTGGATGTGTATATATTACTATATTAGTTAATTAGGGATAGGGTTTGAATTACTATGATGAAAGCGTGTCTTTTCATGGTTTACTGTGCTAAATCAACGGAAAACTGACATTAGTTTATGTGATAATTAGGATGGTCCTCACTATTTTTATTTTCTTTGCGCATGCAAATTGCATCAAGAAAACATGGAGTTTGACTGTATTTTTTTGTTGTTAATTTGATTCTTTCATACCTTTGGGGTATAACATGGGAAATCCTTTGTCTTTTAGTTTATGTTTTCATTCTAGTTTATGTTAGATTATGGCCTTTCACATTCCTTTTCATCTACCTGTTTATTTTATTTTTTTAATTGCAGATTACCAACTCTTGAATCAAAATTTGTGTGAAAGCAAACCAAAATCAGGTATGTTTCTGTAGTTTAACCAAACATGACTTTGAATCAAGTTATTGACTCCATTGAAATTTGCTTTATCTTGACATGACATCCTACACTTGCATCATGTCACACTTCATATGGTTTTGTGAGAGGGACACATTTGTCTTTGATCTTGTTGTAGCTGTTCTTAATTTCTTCTTTCAACAATTTCTTTTATCTTTTTCTCATGATTGCACCACTGCATATCACATTTATCTCCTACTTCTCTTAATATTATGATTATTGTGGTAGAAATAATCTTTTTCCATTGG
Organism: Flaveria robusta; assembly: GCA_025506415.1. Taxonomy (NCBI): domain Eukaryota; kingdom Viridiplantae; phylum Streptophyta; class Magnoliopsida; order Asterales; family Asteraceae; genus Flaveria; species Flaveria robusta. The sequence continues at coordinate 5,440,925 of CM046466.1, read as the reverse complement.
AGAGTCATCTTTTATTTTCCTTGATCACTCGTGGCTTGTAAATATATACTTTGCTAATAACGAGATAAGATAAATTGTAGCTTGTGCTAATCAGATCCCCTTGAAGAGTTTACGGTGAAAAACCAGAACAAACGAGATTTGAACTTGAGACCTGTTCGAGAGGGGAATCATTTGATTCAGCCAGAAAGAGTCTTTGAGCTTATAGTTGTGGGTTCTAAAACTATTGCTGCCTTTCTTTGAAAAAATCAACAGCCAGCTCTAAGCAGCATATGAAGAGTTCAACTTAATTGAGACACTAAAAGTTGTTTTTTTTATTAATTTTACATGGTTATATTGTAGAAAGTATAAATTTTACACCATTAGATCATATAGTCCAAAACCAAAATAACTGTAGTTTTTAAAATTAATAAAAAATTGTTGTTTTGCTAAGTACATATATAATATAGTCCTCTGATTATGAAGAATGACTTAAATTATTCTTGGCTAAGTTATTTTATTTATTTTTCTATTTTAGTTTTTGCAGACTTCGGAGTAAGATATACATATGTTAAGAGTTGAATAGGCATGCTATATATTTTGCTATTGAGGACCTATAGTGACTTTCATGGACAGTTTTTAGATAATTTATTCTCAACCACATAACTTATGATATTTGTTGTTTATGATAACCTTTGACTGCATTGTCACCTAACCCATGAGATGACTTTTGAACTTTGATATCATTCATAGCCTTGTGTAATTTATTCCTATTAAATAAATATCCACCGGAATGAATTAAGAAGTACTGAATATCATAACTTCTTCAAGAATCATGTGGATCTTCGGTTTCAGGATGATAATTGTTCTTCATTCTTGTGTCACAATAACACCCAATTTGATGCTTTAATCATCTGTGTGATCTAAGTATCTTTTAGGGTCTGCAGGCTCTTGAAACTCCTCTGCAAATGTGAGAATCTCGCGCGTTCAGGGAAGTGAAGGCCAAAGCTTATATATATACTCCACCAATTTTAATCTTTTCTTCATTAATCAATACGATTTAGGAAACTGTAAATATTTGTCTCTTGAATGTTTTCTCATTGCGCAACAGGTTGACCGAAGATCAATGCCTATTAAGACTATGTTTACACGATCGGTGACCCGCCTTTGTTTGAGCGGTCCTTGAAGCCAAATATTCGCCTTTCTAGGAATAAGGTTAATTGTTATATATTAGCTGACGTTCTCAGCGGCTTATTTTGATTGTGTAAGTGTTCGTATTCCCACAAGCAAAGCCAGCGATCTTAAAGATCATATGTTAGTTCAGTTCAATAAGTTTCTTAAAGTAATTGATTTAGGTTATACATGTATATATGTATCTTTCTGGTGCTACAATACGTTGGAGATCTTATATATATATGGCGTTACTTTGAAACATTTTGGTGTTTATGTTTCGTCTCAACAAACAGACATCTTAGTGGGACTTTGCATAAATAATAATGATGTTATTTGTGGGTTCCATCTTGTTATCATCTATTTATTAATTATCTATACAGTTGTTCCTAAGTAGGCAGTGTAAAACTGTACATGTTCCTTGATTCCGATCAATGTTATTTTAATGTACCATGATGTTTTTTTGCAAATGATTGAATTAATGTCCAAGAGTATTAAACTAAATCAGTTATTAATATTAAAGGGATATCCTAATAATAAGTAGTGTCTTTGACAATAAGCACTAGATCAATTGGTTTAAAGTGTCTACTCATAGCTTTTTAAAGTGAAGGTCATGGGTTCGAGTCTCACTTTGTGCAATATGCTCTAAGTGAGCCAGAGATTTACCACAGTGGGTCTTTGGGTACGTGATGTGTTTCCCGTGGAATGATGGGCGAGTCGGGTCACCAGCGCTGTCTTTGTTCGCGGGCGTGGGTGGCCTTTCGCCAACCCGGGCTTAAAAGTATTCATTGGTTGTTTAAAAAAAATAGTGTGTTCGACAATTAAATATTGAGGTTGAAATCTAGCAATATACAGATTGTTATGTATTTATTCTAAAATATTTGAAAATTAGCGTAAAAAAACTTAAATCATTTATCTTTTACTATAAATCATTCAATTATCTTGTAAGAATTTAAACTAAGGTAAATAACATACCAATATCATGATGATTAATAGTGTTTCCGATCCGACTACTAAATTCTACTTTCTCTCATCCATCATTTTTCCTTGTATCAACTTTCATGTACCTAAGCTCCTGGCTAAAATGAGTCTTGGTTCTACCCACCGGCAAGAATTTTTCGACCTGATTAAAAGTTTGATTGTAGATTGTAGATGCCGAGGGTCCTGCAGTCGGTCCATGAACCCGATAAGAGGGCAACAATGGTTTCAGGTTCACAAAGGACAACGAACTAGATGCAGGGTTTTTCTCTTCAATAGCAGAAGCAAAGAAGTCAAATCAATGCAGCTTTCGTGCCCAAGATCCTATCCTCTTGCAGCTAGAGCTCTTGATGGCACGTTCAAGCGAGTTTATGAATGAAATAAATCAATTGAAGGAGCGGCCAAGGACGAAAGCTTTGATTGCGTTCTGCTATGGTTGGCTTTTTTCCTTGCCAGGAGAAAAGGAAGTTTGGAGAAGGGCTCATTCCCTTCGCTTCCTGGGCCCAAAGCAGTGCAGTCTTTCCTGGCCCCAAATCCTGGGCGATCTCAAACATAAATAGAGAAAATCTTTTCATTTTCAAAAGACAGAAGACTTGTGAACCAAATGACTATAATAAATCTATATACATATAATGAAATAATATATATAAATATACGTAAATTATTTTACCTATTTATATATCAAATCAAGTTGATACATATAATATAATAATGATGTATTTTAATAATGTTATAAATTTTCTATAAAAACATTAATATAAACAAACGTACGTAATAAAATCTCATACATAGCAGAGTTATTGATAGAATTCACGAAGTATCAGATAGATATCTTTTCCTTTGTCCTGGCCAGGAGGTAAAGATGCTACCACCGGTGAGACCATCAGCTCTAAAAGCCCATTTTAACGTGTTTGTTATAGTAACTTGTGTAACATGAAATGTGGCTAAAAGACTTAAAAGAAGCCATACAAAAATACTAAAATGATAGTTATAATAAACTATACCGCTAGTATATATATAAGGTGTTGAGTAACTATAGTATATATATATAGCATCAACATATATAAGAGCAAAGAGAAAGAAAAAGTACCACTACAACCTCTTGAAAGTACCTATTGGAGGTACTTGGTGCGTGATATATCTTTCGTTTTTCGCATAAGATGGATCGTTTCATGATCTGAGGTAAGCAATTTTACTTTGTATTTTTTGCAGGAGACTATTTTTAATTACTTTAATCATGATCTCAAGGACACAAAACAACAATTTATCTTAAATGTACCTATACACTCCCTACAAAGCTATACACCATGCCAATGTTGAAGTTAAGAAATAAGACAAACAAAAGTATAAAGAAGCTAATGTCTCATGATAAATCTATGGCATGTATACACACTCTTCAAAAAGCCCATAACTTTAATCTAACATCTCTAAAAGCTCCTGTCTTTGATGGTATCCTCAGATAGATATAACTCTAGCAAATTCTTCCTAATTTGTTGATCCCATGTCAATTTAGCTGCACCTCTACTCTTCGTCCCTCCATTGTGAGGATTTTCATGATTCTTACTTGAGTCATCATCTGTCTATTCTTCACATGTCAAAATCATCTCAATGTTTCATCCTTTATATTATATAAATACATGTCATCATTATTTTTTCTCCAAAAACTTTATTTCTTTTCTGGTCTATCTTTGTGTGCACATATATCCATTTCAACATTCTTATCTGTACTACCTTTAGCTTTTGAGCACATGCATTCTTGATGGTCCAATACTTAGTTATGTATAACATAGCCGTCCGAACTACAACCCTATAAAATTTTCCTTTTATCCTAGTTAAGAGGATTTTGACATACAACATTCATGTGGCTGCTTTCCATTCCCATCAACAAACCTGATCATTATGTGTTGTGTCATTGTCTATGTCCCCATCACTCTTGACAAATAATTCTAAATGCTTAAACTTAATTTTCTACAAGGTACTAGGTCATTAATACTAATTTGGTGTCCTCATTGTTTGGATCACTAAAGTTATAGTAAGATACTCAGCTTTAAAACAAACTTTTCTTTAAACATTTGGCTTTAATGTTGGTACTCCTCTACCCTCTCATTTAGGATTACTCTGATCTACTAACACAAGTGATTGCCTCTTGGATCGACTTGTTTAACTCATGCATGACTACTAGCTAGTAAAAAGACGGTCTCACGCAAATCCTTAATGCAAACCTACCTTCATAAAGAATAAGTATGCATTTCCATTTGCGCACAAACACTGATATACATACTTTTTTCAATCACAATCTTTAAATTTGGTTGAGGTGAAAGTTGATCAACAATAATGGAGGATCTAGAGGTTGTTGGGGTGGGCGGTTAGGTCCAATGACCAAGTCATATGGCGTTAATATGGTGAATCTTCATTTAAGTCAAGGATTCAAGTCTGTTATAATATAATCTATATATAATAGGTTGGAGTAATTTAGTTATGGTGTAAAATCATAAATAATGTTAAACGAGTATGTGAGTTATGTTCAAAAATAAAAATAGAGGTTGCTACGCTATTGTTTAAACCAATTTAATTATTGTTAGATATTTTATTGTAATTGGATTGGCTAACGACCAATTTGATCATAATATCCATAAACAAATCAGGAGGTGCGGAGTGCACACTTGTTTGAGTTTATTATAATCTTTCAAATCGAAAACCTGCCTAGGGGTGAAGCCCCTAAGCAATGGGGTTCCAAGAGGGCAGCGCTCCTGGGAGCGAGGTCCAAGGGGCAGCAGCCCCTGGCGGGGTCCAAGGGGCAGTAGCCCCTGGCGGGGTCCAAGGGGTAGAGCTCGAATATGGAATTCAAAGGGATCAAATAAGAAAGGATACTCTGAATCATAGAACTCTAATGAAATATACGATCAACCAACATTTATCGAATTTGAAAAAGAGTCAGAAGAGATGGTTCGATCCTCTTATTTTTTTTTCTCTAACCGAGAGATCCATGAATCGGGATCCTGATGCATATAGATACAAATGGTCCACTGGGAGCAATAATTTCCAGGAACATTTGGAACATTTTGTTTCTGAGCAGAAGAGCCGTTTTCAAGTAGTGTTCGATCGATTACGTATTAATCCATATTCGATTGATTGGTCTGAGGTTATCGACAAAAAAGATTTGTCTAAGCCACTTCGTTTATTTTTGTCCAAGTTGCTTCTTTTTTTGTCTAACTCACCTGGCTAGGGTCGAATTTAAGTGCAAATATTGCTTTAAAAGATCATAATAAACTCAAACAAGTGTGTATGAAAAAATGCATGGAAAATTGATTTTGGTAAATATTGCTTTACTCAAAATGCATGGAAAATTGATTTTCCCGAAATTTCACATGTGAAACTCGGGGGGTTAAAATAGTAAATTTACATGTGAAAAACTGCCGAATACAATTACCCCATCCTTGAAATATTTCGAATTTGTACAAGATTGGTCACGCTTCTTCTTCTTCTCTTCTGGTTCACGATCTTGAAACACACACGAATTTATACTTTGATTTCTAAACTTGAGTTTTATCCGATTAAACATTTGGTGTGAACCCAAATAGTTCAATCCGAAAATGAACTTACGACTCTCAATTTTTTTCAAATTATTGATAATCTTATTATAATTCCTCTACAATATCACCAAAAGTAAAACAAAAAGAAACCAAAAGGCACTTAAATACCATTCGCTAAGCCAGTCTCATCATATTCCTTCCCAAACCCTAACAAAACACATTCTTTCAAAAGATGCATCTTTCTATCTCTCTCTTCACAACCATCGATCTGTTGACCGATATATTGGTACTGTTCTATTTAGATCTTGTTAAGTACACATCTTGTTTCCTCACATGCTGCAGAAACACCGATCGATTACAAAACCACTTATTAATCATACTCCCAAAGAGAGACGCTAAATCTTGATGTTTTCTTCATGATCTGGCCCTGAATTTCCTCCTTTTATGGGCATCATTTTCTTCAGATCTGATCAAAAAAACAGTTTTTTTCGTGTTTATTTTATGTGGCACGTAAAGATCTCCTTAAGGTAGTACTTGTGGTGGCGATAATGTTGGCTGACAGAAGAGAGTGAGCACACAAAGGCAAATTGTATCAAAGTTAGTTTATATGGTTGTTTTGTGTGCTCATGATCTATCTGTCAGCTTATTTTTCCTCTTATATCCCACCTCATCTATGTAAGGTACTACTTTCTTTGTCCCTGTGATCTATCTTTCTTTATTAATTCTTGAGAATCATATCGACAATTTTTGTTAATATGCATGTTTTTATATATTTTGTCAAACCTAAGGATGGTATGATTGGTGAAACTTAACACCTCTGAGAATATGATAGAAGTTATTATGTTGATTTAAACAAAGATAAAAGTGCTGAAATTTTGTACTGAAATTGAAACACATAATGCAACTTTTGGTATGAAATTGACGCTTTAAACTTTTGGATGAAAACGATTGTTTTTTGTCAAATTTCATGAGTAAAATCGAATTTAAGTGCAATAGTATATTATATTGAAGTGTATATTACTTATTTAGAACTAAGAGCAATTTCAAAACTTTTGGTCTTTTATGGTTTACTGTGCTAAATCCATGGAAAACGGGCATTCTTGAAGGACCATTACAAAGTATATAGAATGGTCCTTGATCTCCTTTTTCACTTTGCCTTCTGTTCTTTTGGGAATGCATATGTGCAAGAAATAGTAATCTTGACTAGATTTCTTGTTTTTTAATTTGGATCTCATTGGTTAGGGTATCATTTGAATATTTTTCCTAGTAAAGTTTTGATATGAATATTAATTTGAGTTGGATATATGGCATAAGAACTTCTAGAACGCGAAGGCTTAATATATGGCTGCTTTGTTCATGTTGGTCTGCCCGTCTCTTTTCTTTCTTTTCTCGCGGATGCCACTCACCCACTCTTTCTCCTCTGGCCTCGCGTTTTCTGGATTTGTTTCACTCTGAAAAACAAGTTTTGTCATGATTGTTAGTCGCTAGCTAATTAATACTTATCTTTAAGTAAGTTACTTGATTACATTTAATTACCACTGTTGATATGATATTCCAATATCAATCTACCTTATGATGCGTTGTTTCTACTTATATTATAAGTGTTGGCTTTTAGCCCGAGATTTGGTTTTAGAATGTTAATTTGGTGTTGTGATGAATCTTTTCGCGTTTAAACTGTTAGCTTGCTTTTCTATCTGAAATAAATTTGTTAACATGATCGCAAACTTTCATTTTGGATTGGTTTGCTATGCGTGTATAGCTTGGTGTGCATATTAGAAGATTTAAGAACAGCCTCTTGACTTGGACAATTATATTTAAGTGTTAGTGAGTGAATTTTAATATACTAGGTATGTTTTTTTTGCTTGTTAGCAAGTGTGTGTATATTAATTGTTGATAATATTAATATTTATGTTAGATCAATAGCTAGATATGTTGTCACCTAATAATTAAGTTACTATTCTTTTCTATCTATATATATACATGTTATCTGGAGTTTTTGTGGGGTATTAAGGATCCATCTGTCTTTTGACACATCTGTGTTGTCAATTAAGAAATAGGTTATTCTTCGTCAACTGTAAATGTGGATCAGTTTTTCGTATGCCACTTTTTATCATATATTTTCTGCTGGTATATATGATTTAACATCTTTATGCAAGTATAGTTCAACAATGATGCAAAATATAGTGAGGGACCGTATAGTACTGAACTTTAAAAGAGTTGGAGAAAGTATATTATTAATTTATGCAATTGATCTTGCATATTAAGAGAACTTATGCAATTCCATTAATGGAGGATCGCTTAGGAGAAGCTTCAAGATTAGATCATACCTCAACAGTTTGGGTTGTCGAGTTAGACTCAATTAGATGCATGTTCGGTTAGTGATGATGATTAAGATCAATTAAGAGAACAAACGATGATTATTAACTTTTGTTTTATATTGTCGTATTTTATTCTGTATTTTAACTAAGCTCGGACCACTGGCTTTGGTTTAATATTTTTTTTAATAAACCACTCGGGTTCAAACCTATTTAGTTTAAAAGACTAGAGTCGTAAATTAATAAAGGCACATTTGAAATGTTTGAAATAATTTTTGAAGCTATAATAAATTTTCTTTCATATGAGTTTTATCTAAACGTTTCTAAAACGCCTCTAGCTAGCTTTTTTTTTCTTTTAACTTCCATGATATGTTATAGGTTTCCATGTTGTGTTTGTGGCAAGTGGTATGAGAGCTTGTTAGTATCATAATTACATACTAACATTCGTGTTTTTTGTAATAGTGAATAGCATGAGTTTGATGCATGGTTTGTGTGTTATGCATTAATTTATGATTTTTGTTCTAATATACACCAACAAATCAAGACGACCCATAAATACTGTGTTTTGATAGTAGGTGGTGAAAATCATAGGCGTATCTACAGTATAAACAACTAAAGCAACCGTTTTAGGCTCCCAAATTTCAAGGGCACCCAAATTTAAAAAAAAAAATTAGTTTATATATTTTTAAGCTGAAATATATATTATAATCTAATTAATATTTGTGTTCTTAGGGATAAAGAAATGATAACAAAATAATTGATATTTTATCTATTTCGACTTACAAAATTTGGTTCATTGAGTTCAACTTATGAAATTTGATTTCTCAAAAGTTTATTAACTGTTCATGGCTAAGAGTTCTTTTAGGTTAATCAACTCTAAACTATCTTTTGCAATCTATCACCTAATCTACTACTGTTGTTTTCTGATCTTGATTTATGCTTAATTATTTTAATTTAGTATTATTATTTTGTTATTTTAATCTATTGTTATCTCTTTTGGTTTTAATTTACAATTACAGTTGATTTTTCTCTTCGGTTTAATATATTGTATGTTTATCACTTAATCTGCAATAAGTTGTTTTCTACAAAACTATAAACAAAATTTTTTACGCCGCCGGTCGAAAGCAAAGATGTTTAAGAACAATATATATATGAGGGGCTCAAACTTTTATTTTGCTTTAGCATCCAGAATCATTGAGCCGGCCCTGGTGAAAATGATCTTAAAAACACGAGGTATGGTGTTATAATGCTAGCACCCTATTGTGAGCAATGGAGACAATGGTAGAAATAGTCGTAGTCTCTTACCTATTGTCAACATGAAGAGATCAGTATTATATGGCCTCTGTTGTTGATGATTATGATTGTTTTGAAGTTAACTCCTCAAAACTAAAGAATCTTGAAATGATGATGATGTCTCACACCTATATATAGAGTTTAGTAACAAGACATAAAGTTGGAGGTGATAAATATGTATGTTAGCATGGTGGAGAGTCAAGAAGTAGAAGCAACTCACTGTAAAAAGAATGATGGCATAGAAATTCATAGCATCAATATATCCTGTTCTCCTAATGGAGGGTATTGTGAGTTCAACAAAAATCTTTAATGCATGAATTGAAAATGTAAAATCTTAACTAAAAACATATAATGTTTGGGAGAAATTTTATGGAAAAAAGACCGTCTTTTTATTTGAATTTTATTGATTTATAGAAGCTCATTTTTTAAGTTATACTTGATGTTTATTCATTTGTACAACTTCTATAGAATTATATAGCCTAAATTTTAATTGATGTAACTTTCAACATTAAAAAGCTTAGAAGTTTGATGAGGTTAAGTTTCTTTTCTAGCTTTGGATTACAAATAGGAGTAGACATGCCAATAGTAAATAGTTTCAGTGGTTGCTCAAGATCTCTTTGTAGTTGTTTATTTATAAGATTCCCCCTTAAATTAAAACACATGAACTAATATGTTGCTACATTCCATATAGGATTACTTAGGAATAATATAGACTTACTTAAATATTATATTACGTCGTACTTAATAATTAAATGCATATATTAAGCGTGACCTTTTACGGTTACTGTGCTAAATTAATGGGAAACCTAAATTATTATCGTGTCTTTAATACTCTTTTTGTAGGATGGTCCAATCCCACTCTTCCTTTAATTCTGCTTCCGCATGGTGGAATACCTGCAATTAGAAATTTGGGATCTTGACTTCATTTTCAATATATATATGATTTGATTCCCCATGAGTAAGCTTCATTTTGGGCAAATTCTGCTGTTTATATATTTAGTATTTCAAGTTAATGCTTAAATTCTTCTTGCTATTAAGTATTTGATCGATCATCAAGATTGTAGAGAGTTTTCTTGATAAGGAAGTTATAGCTAGACAATGTTTAAACTGGTATGAGAAGATTCTAAAATTTATTGAAAGCAATCAGTGTTCAAAACGTATAGGTTTCAAGAATTCATTTGTTACGAAAGTGAATAAGCCTAGGTACGTTTTCGCAAATGTTTAGAAAAAGCTCAAATAAAGGAACCTTTATGTGTAGGCGATTTTAGTGGCTGCAACACTTATACATTTGGTTAAAGTAAGAGTTATTGATCATTTCTTCAAACTTTTTTTCACATTCTTACCGTCCTACCACTTACAAAATAGATAGCTTTCAGTGATGGAAGCATCCAGAGGAAATCTGGAAACTTGATATGAGTAAAGAAATTACTAATGGATCACTGAGGAAATTAGCAAGAATTCACTGACGAATGGCATCACTGACTGTTGTCATTGTCAGACAACCATTTTAAGTTCATCGACGGCATCACTAATGTAATTGTCAGATTAGTGGAGGATGTCCACCATTAGTAACAACTACCCAAGTCAACATTCGATAAGAAACACGTTCGTGCTAATCCAAGTCAAACTTTGATAGCAATTTTCAAAATATTGGTCACCAATTTCTCGCTAACAAATGACTAAAAAGTCTAGAACGAAATCTTATTCTCATGTTCCATAGGAAACTCGTCAATGAAATGAGTTTGTACAGACACAAGTCTACCCTTTGGTAGATAATCAAGTTCCCACTGACCGAGTCAATCATCAATATTCTGTCAACAATTATTAAGATATCAATAATAGATATTTGTAAAACTTTTTATTATTAATTTTTAATTTATGCCATCTGCTAGTAAAGGTTGCGTAGCCGTTTGTGATGTTCCATTAGTAATAATCAATTTACTAGTAGTGTACATACGAGTCGATCATTCAAGATATCCTCATCACTTAATTTGCCTTAGGTTGCATACTCCGATCACAGTTATTTAATTTATTATGCCTTTATGTTCTATTTATCTTGATGGCATGGTTTCTTGATAACTAATTTTAACAGTTGTATTTGTGGTCTTCAGTGTTATACCAGTTCTATTAATCATCTGGCCAGAAATTCTTTTTACGGTAGAGATCTTTTTTTTTTCATAAGGCTAAAGATCATGTTCAAGCTTTAAAAGATATAATGCTCACAAATCACCATGGGGCATGGGCTCAGGAATCATTTACTGCACAATTTTAGGCCCAACTAGAGAGATTGGGCTAAAAGTCTAAAGATTTTGGACCTGGATAATTATATTCGTAAGCTTTTGAAAGAGGGTAAAGTATAATATATTTTTAAATTTTAACTATTAAGTTCAAAATATATTGTTGTAATATGAACAAATTTACGTGTGTTTAGATATAAATTGTATTTAGAACCAAGCACGTGCAACATGCGTTCAAAACCCATGGATCAAATATAGTATCTATTAATTTTTCCATAACGTAATGTTTTTTTAGAGTTTTCGAATAATAACGTTGTGATGTGCTTATTTCTACCTACATAGATTATTATAGGACTGATCGTCAATTTAGATCCGAGCAATCACAATGCACAAGTTAATCATGAATGAACAATGAATTTACTCTATATTATCATATTATGCCTTTGAACAATTTAGAAACAAGTGTGTATGAATCACCATGGGCTACAATCAACAATCCACAATGGTGTGATTACATATATCAATCTCTATTCTCTAAAGTGTTAATGGTTACTGATCGCCTAGGACTATTCGTGATCGATTTTATAATAAACATTCTTTTTCTACGTATTTGATCCTTTAAATAAAGTATTTTTGCATCAACCCTAGCTGAAAATCCGATATGGGTTGGCTTCCTTGAGCTTTGCTTCTCTCTCAACCACGTCTCATCATCTACAACAGCTTTCCCTCCATACTTCATTTCTTGAATTACATGGTCATCCATCGGGTAAAATGACCTCTGAATGACCATGTATATGAAGTACGGAAGGAGAGATATAACTACAACTAACAATACAACGATCCAGTACATGGGTGCGGGACCCATAGCTTCTACAAGGAGTTTGTATTCTCTATTTGAGTATACGGGTGGAAGAGCGCCATAGAAAAGTAAGAAAATGTACCAACTGAAGATGCTGCCCCAAATGAAGATATGTTGGACCCAAGTGAAATGAGTGATGATTAGAGCGATTTGACAGTTAACAGTCCACACAATGGCAGTATATGTGATAACTCCTAAGTGTGCAATGTCTACTACTTGTCCTCCTTCTCTGAATGCCGAGGGAAAGAGAATGTAGACGTTTAAGATGGATATGACTAAAGATGTAAGTATCCCATTTCCCATCCACCCGATGATTCGTTTCCAACTAAAGAAAATACCCTTTTGTCCTTGTTGATAAAGAGCCGGAAACTGTGCATTAAGGAACAAACGTTAGAACATGTGCCATGTAAGGGTGTTTGGATGTGCGCTTTGAAAGTAAGTATGCGAATGAGCAATAATAGTTTGGTTGTAGATTATAGTGTTTGGATGTGCTTGTGTTGTTTGAAGCTATAATAGCTAGATGTTTTACTAGTTAAAAGAATTTGACGTCGTGTGAAACAGAAATAATACGCGCTCATAATATATGAAAGTTTAATTAGCAAGAATGAAGATCTTGATTAGTGTATATGATGGTAATTTAATCATTTTTCTGTTAAGAAACCTTAGGATGAGTGTTTGTGAAAGTGTACCTGAAGGCAAATATCTGAAGATACATCTTGCTCAAGGACGCCTAACGATATGACAGGAAGAGATGTTAGAAAGAGGTTGAACATAACCATATACCATCCATCATATAAGACATCCCCTGAGAATCTGGAGTATAGTTCATAGTAGAATAAGGTAAGGCCGAACACGATATTTTTGTATACAAAGTACAGTATCTGCAGCAAGAAACGATAATATGTAAGCAACCATACACATATATATCCAAAATATACTCAAGTTTGGTAAAGACCATTTTTGAGATCCTCTTGTAACACCAGTGCCCGTGTACTATAAGTAATCGTTCCAAGAATCTAAACTGTGGCATTGCGAAGTCACTTGCCATGACAGCCTGCGTGAGTATACATTTGCAGTCAATGTTGAAACAAACATCAAGAGATTTGTTTGATAAAACGATATGATCTAAAAAAATGATTCAAAGGCTCCATACGAACTTAAGTATTCATGCATATCAACTAAGTGATCATACCTGCATTCCTTCCATGCCACTAATCCCAATTCCAATATCAGCTTCTTGAATCATGCCAACATCATTAGCTCCATCTCCGATTGCCAATGTCATCTTGCCTGTATATTTCTTCACTAATCGAGTAATCTAAATTTTCACATAAAACACAAAGTTTAATCTCATGGCATTTTGTTTCTACTTCTTTTTATGGCTATGAAACAAGATGATTCTAGCATACCAGTGCTTTCTGTTTTGGTGAGACGCGACAACATATAACAGAGGCGCAATTAACTGCCAGCTGCAAAAATTTGTCTCTTATGTCATTCCTCAAAGCAATATCAAGAGCTTTTCCATCCACCACAAGAGCAAACGGATCATCTTTGGTCTTTTCATTAGTTGTTACTTGATAAGAAGCTTCGATTTGATTTGATATTTCGTCTTTCATAGCCTGAAAAGCTACAAAATGTTGAATCACTGCCACTAACTCAAATTGCAAATCAAATAAATTGACAAAAATAAAGGGCATGATATTCACCTTTAATTGGTTTTTAGATTCAACATCGCGGCTTAAACTTAGATGAAACAGATGCATATCATGCCTAAGCAAACTACAAGCAAATCTGACAAAAAATAAAAAAAAAAAATGTTACAAAACTTATAGAACTTCATAGTTGATAATTCCAGTTGATCTATAAAAATCCTCACCCGATATTGACAGCAGTCTCCTTCTTATCCCCGGTGAGGAGCCATATCCTGAGCCCTGCTTGTGCAAGTTTATCTATGCATTCTGCAACCTGATATTGATGTTAGGAAGGGATGAGGTGATGATTTCGACCCATAATTATAGAATTAGGATTATAATTGTCTCTAATATATCAAACACGTAAATTTAAAAAATGATTACTTAAAAAGAAACGGGTCAAATGAGAAATATGACAGCAGCGTATTTAAATGCTTACAACCTCTCAGATCCTTTTATTCAAAAAAGGTAGATTATTATCTTAACAATAAAGTTATTAATAAAATTTAATATTATATAATTATTTACAGGAGTAAAAGGGAAAAAGGAACAAAAAATGCTGACGGGTCAATCCGATCCGCACTCTCTGTTTGACACTAAAAATTACATGTTTCGACGTGTTTGACACGTTGGGAAGATATCACTGTTTTTGCAGAGATGAGAAATAGGAAATATGAGTTTTACCCCATCTTGTAACTTGTCATCAACAGCTACAGCACCTAACAACACCAAATCTCTCTCAATGTTTTCAGATACACTTTCTAGCATTTCCTCTCTTTCAGGACCAATTATGGCCTTAGCTTTGGAGAAAGATGAATTCCATTCTTCATACTCAGAGTCTTCAATCTTTCTATAGGCAAACACCATTGTTCTTAATCCATCTTCTGCATAATTTGCAAGGTGCATAGTTGTAGCATGTTGGTATGTCCTACCACCATCACCTAGCCTATCAAATATAATACTGCAAGATAACCAGTTTATATTACACAAATGTGTGTGTTTGAGCTCAATGAATTGAATCTTTAATCTCAAATGTATAATCAAAGAGACTTACTTATCAGCACCTTTGCACAGCAAGAAAATCTGACCAAATTCATCGCGTACTATCACTGACATCCTTTTCCTAGAACTACTGAACTCTAACAAATTCAATAGCTTGTACTCCCTGAAATTTAACCATAGAAATTAAAGGTGTCAATTTCAACCCACTTAATAATGAATGAGTCTATTTGGGGTGCGTTTTTACCTTAAACAGGTCAAATTAAAAAAGTAGCTAAGAGGGGAACATGTGAAGTATACAACCTCCTACATCTAATTAATTCCATTTTTTTGTTATTATAGTACTAATGTTGTTTTTGTTAACACAGATTATTTATAAACATATATAGTGTTGATCAACGCGGCCGTTTTAGTTTGAACCCATTTTGACCTATTACCCATCCACATGATAAATTATCATTAATAAAAAGGTTGGATAAAGCGCCTACCTTTCGACCTCCAAACCAGAAGGATCAATCTCTTTAACAAACATTGAATTCTGAGTTCTGCTGCAGAACTGAAATCCAAACTCTTGGGCTGCAATAAGAAAAGTCACTTCTTCAGGGGACTCTGCTTCATATTTGAGTTTATGGCTACCCGGTTGTTCTTCATTTTCGACTGGTATGCCTGTGTGACATAAAGCCATGACTCTGAAAAACATCATCATATCCCACACATTTGAAACATGAACCCACATCTTGTTCATCAATCTTTTATCTCTAAAATTAAACCCCTTTATTCCAGTAGCACCAACATTCTTCATATCATGTTCACCAACAAACATACTGTTCTTCGATTCATTAACATGATCAGATGAAATCTCGACCATCTCCACGCTATCACGAGGAGTAGAATCATCACCATCTAGATTATAACGGTAGCTCTCAATATCAATATTCATCCTCTGGGAAGCAGCACGAACAATCTCATTCGCATCACCTCCATAAGATATTCCTTCAATTGAGCATTTCCTGAACTCCATCTGATTACAAGTCAAAGTCCCCGTCTTGTCGCTCAAAATCATCTCAACCTGACCGAGCTCCTCGTTCAAATTCGAAGTCCGAGCCTCAACCGCTTTCCCAGACATTTCATCGAACAGGTGTTGGTCATTATTAATAAGCATAGCTTGTAAAAACTTAACCACTTCAATGGACACATAAAGAGAAATAGGGATCAAGTAACCATACAATATCAGTGCCCTCAAGAACTGTAGCAACCCCGAAACTAACGGTTTATTCGGATCGAAAGACTCATCTGTATCATCCATCAACTGAAGGTACCACCATTGTTTAGCCGTTTCATCTTGATCTGTATACTGTACAGAACCAACAGAGGCTATTAAAGATATCAACAACAGCATGAAGAACAAAACATAAATCACATGATCCATCTTCCTCTCTATCTTGCTTCGTTTCGACGGCGATTTCATCGAATTTCGCACCACTTTCGTGTCTCCTCCAGTGAATATCACAACTCCATAAACATAATCAGTATTCTGAAGCTTCGAATCTCGAAGCAGAAACTGTGAAGGAGATAAAGAATATGAAGAACTCAACTCACCTTCATCATCATCATCATCATTATTAAACTCCAAATTCCCAACGAAAGTGTATAAACTCGAATTGGGATCTTCACATCTCACAACAGCTTTGAAATTATCAAACTTGATTTCTTCATCAAACCCTAAAGTGCACTCCAAACACCGTTTGATTTTGAGATTCGTTTCTCCATCAAGATTCATCGTCTCAACGTAACAAACACCATCTTCATAGCTAGAAGATAACAACAACAGATCAGAGGGAAAATACTCATTCTTATTCACCTTCACAACATCCCCAACTCGAAGCACCTTCCATGATCGATCAACAAAAACCCCATTTCCAATATGAACCTTAACTTTCCTCGAATTCACCTCCAAATCCTGAACAAACCGATGCCAATCTTCAACACCTTCTTTCAACATACTGATTCCGACGACGAACACCAACGGAGCAATCAAGCTCAAAGGCGAAAACGGAGCTAATGAAGTGACCGATAACACTGCAACCAACAGGAAATACAAATTTGCAACTCTTCGAAACTGTTCGAACAGCGATTTGGGGAGAAATGTGATGACATTATACTTCGTTGTAGTGACGATATTGCTCGAATACTTATACGGTTTCGTTTTGTGCTTCGATGAATCGTTACAGTATACGACTCTGGTGAACCCCGGTTGACCGAAGTCCAATCCGTTCGCCGGAGTTGGTGGTGGTGGTCGGAAACATGAGAAAGAGTACAGATTGCTCCATTTGAGTTTTCTTCTTCTTCTTCTGTTGTTGTTGTTTGTGTGAATGTTTGTGGGTGATTGTGTGGGCATTTTTGGGTGTGGGGATGATGATTGATTGGTGATCAAAGTGTGATTGTTTCTTGTAGTGATAATCGGCACATGTTGACGGATGAAGAATCTTGAATTTGCAGGTTTTTGTTTGTATTTGTGGAGTTGATTATGGTGGAGTTCAAGAGTTCGGAATCTTCTGAAATGCTGAAATTTGAAGTTTATTGGATCTTGTGTTTTTGTGGGACTTTACATAACATCGGATTTTGAGGATGATATCATATCGTAGATATGATACACAACGGTAAACTCAAACTTTTCGTATACATGTAGAGTCAATTGCGACATCATTTATTTTCATATATGTATAACATCAGTTTTTTATCTGTTATTTTCATACACTTATTTAGACTGAGATACTATCATACTTATTTTTTCGGTTTCTACAAACGTAATCATTTATACCCGTTTAAACGTTGGTGAGGGTCGTATGAATTAGAAGTGAAGCGCATGTCGGGACGAGTTGTGGCAGTGTGCACAGCCTCCCCCCAACATTTGCGCGGATCTGTGCACCTTTAGCTCACTAACGTACGGACGAAAACAAATGAATACAAACTGTATTTTAATTAGGAAACTTCGAGAACTACGTGTAATATTATAACATGTGACAAGCACCACCTAGAGTGAATTATAAGATACTTTAAGTTTGTGAATTAAAATTGGTTATGTGATTAAAACTCTTAATATTTGATTATTCAACAAAACAAACATGGCATCACAAACAAAGTATGGAACCCATACAACAAACAAACATGTTATCACAAACAAAAATAGGGGATCCTTATTTATCGGGTTGGTTAAATGCATCATCTTTTACTTTTTGTACTTTTTATTGATCTAGTATATTTTTGTCTCTTTAATAACAATCTATATGTTTGTATCTGCCCTCATATAAATCCAATTTCAAGCTTTGAAAAGTTAAATGATTAAGATGATAAAACGCATTGAGTAAAAATATAGATCGAAGGTACACTTAGCACAACTTTATTTTTTCTAGATCACCTAAGAAATCAAATGTAGCAAGCTATGAGTTTACGAAACAAATATTAAACTTAGAAATAAGTTATTGATCATGTAATCGTCATAAATGTTCATCCATGTTATAAGCATTATTTTAAAGAAACAATTATTAAAAATATAACAACACCTCGATCCTCGAGTCTCAATTTCGTACATATTTAGTTCAAAGATACGCGTATGGCCGTATATCTTGGTTAATATGAAAACTACCTATTAAATATTGAAACGTGCAAATCCATCCGTCTCTTAAACAAATGGGTTTTGCTCCATAATATCACTTATACTGCTATTAGAAATATAATTGAGTGTGTATTCGGTGTTTAACTTAACTTTGGTTTTGTATAGGGTACGAATCGTTTCGCTATCTAATGTACGTAGCATACCTTACATTTGATGCATGATGTTGTTTTCCATGACTTGAAACCATGAATTGAAGATCACAAAAAAACAACTTTATTGATTTATCCAAGACACGTCCTATCCACTATAAAAAAAGAATACCAAATACTTAAGTGTTTTATGTGTATGCTTACTTAGTATTGTAGTTTTTCTTAGATAACTATCAAAGTGGTAATTTTAAGCGAAACTTTTAATCATAAACGAACAAACAAAATAGTAAATTCCCACTCACAACAATAACTGTTAATAGGGTCGGTGATAAAGAGTAAACGTTTCCTCTATTCAACCAATAGAGTAATCGTTTGAGACTCGAATTCTTAATTATATATATAATAATTAAATAAAAACAAAAATTCATAAAGACTTTCAAATTCTAATTTTTTTTATGCCTGGCAATAATAGTATAAGTTAGCAATAAGCTTGAAAGAAAAGAAATCACACCAATTTTCGGACGTAAAAATATTTATATAGAAAATACGTGAAGGGTTAGCCGTTGTATTGGGTGATTGGTGGCTCAAAAAAAGAGAAGTATGAACATGCATTTTAACGTAAAAGAAGGAAGAGTCCTGTTTTTAAGTCTAAGAGTCAGCAATATTCATAAATGCCATTAAATTCTCTTCCATTCTACAGATTCGCCCCTCTGTTAGTTTGTCTATCAACGGATCGACGTGATCTCCTCACATAAGAATGGACTTTTAATAAAAATATTTAAAAATGAATCTATCTTACTTCTACTTTTAACTACATTCAAATATATATATGTATCACATTAACAAACTTTGAACATCCCTATAATAATGCTTCTAGAGGCAAACCTCTACCACTATAAACATGTATTTAATAAATGTATATGGTTTTACACAACTAAAATTTAGTTCACGATATATATAAAATTATGTGCTCTAAAATAAAGACACGAGGACATAGACAAGACAATAAAGATATAGGTTATACGCCGTCCCCGATAATCTTTATATAATATATAAGAGTAAATTGTTGTTTACCTCCTTGTGGTTTGCTCACATTTGCCGTTTACATTCAAAAAAAAAGTTTTTTTGCATCGACCTCCCCAACGTTTTAAAATGTTGCCAATTTCATCCAAAAAAATAAACATCGTTAAAATAACCTGTTAAACACCCATGAGTTTAAGGCCATTTAAGTAATTTTACTTATAAAAACGAAAGCTTACTTTTCATATATTCTTTTCAATACTCAAGTATAATCCATCAAACCTAGGTACTATTTCGTTGAGAACATTGCAACCAACACTCTTGACAATTTCATTGAAGCACTTCATTATTAAATTAATATACCACTTCATTATCAACTTGAACATTACCAACTTATAGAGTAAATTGCAGAAGCATAACCAACAGTATGTAATGTAATGAAGAAGTACGTGAATTGCAGAAGCATAATAGTATGTTCATCCTATGGTTCTTCCTTTCATGCTCATTGATTGAGTTCTAAAGCCCGAGTCCAAGAAACAAACCCTTAACTTCGTCTGATGGAGAACCACAAGAACAGAGGACCATGTTGAACGATTGAAGTGTCCATGACGTGCGAATGATTGGTGGGTCAATGCAAGGAGCAAACCCACACCTTCGAGTGCAGCTTGAAAAACCGAATCCCCTTGCAATAATTGGTGTCGAACGATTCATGTTGTGCCTAGGGTTTACTTATGTGCATGACGTGCGAACGCTTGTTGGTGAACCGCAGGAATAGAAGACCACCTCTGATGGAGATGAAACGTCAACACCGAATCTCCTTGAAAGTCTGATGTCTCAAATGATGAACTGACCTAAATCGTGAGCTTCAAGAGACCAATTTGGTGGTCGTGGTGATTTCGTGGGGGGGGGGGGGGGGGCCTAAAATTTAGGTTGTATAAATGGGGAATTTTATTTTATAGTAGAAAGGGTAGGTTTGTAATTTTACATTTTTAACATGTTATTTTAGCGACGTTAATTTTTTTGGATGAAAATAACAACATTTTAAAACGTTGGGGAGGCTAATGCAAAAAAACTTTTTTTTGGATGTAAATGGCAAACGCGAGCAAACCACAGGGAGGTAAATGGCAATTCACTCAATATATAAAAAAATAAAGGATTTTTCAATGGGTAAAGTGTTTAATAAGGTATATAGGTTTTTTTCTGATATTATTTATATAATATATAAAAAATTAAAAGTTTCGGGCTACGATGAGATCAGGCCTTAGGCATTCGCTCACCAAGCCCTTGCTCAGAACCAGCCCTGCTAGGTTATATATATTTTTCGAAAACGTTTGTCAACTGATTTATCCATGGTTATCATCGAAACGATCAATGATGGCTGAGATAAACTCCTCAAACATAAAGAAGCTATTCTTTAAAAGCAGTTAAGTCTTGTTAATAGTCTGCATGTAATTACTGACGAATATTCGGTCTAAATTTCATTCTAGGATTTTCAATTGCCGTTGGGTGAGAACAAATTTGCAACAGACACTCATCGGTGATGCGTCGCATAATTTAAGATAATATTTCAGATCAGATTTTCTTCGTGTCATTTCGGTATTTTTCAAGAAATGTAGGTTCCCAACATATAGTTTGTGCTAGAATCAATAAAAACTGTTTGTTACATATCTCTTAGGACCCCTATTGTGGATTGATTTTTGATACTTGTATATTGTTGATCATTGTATGGATGATTGGAACCTACTGTGAGCATTAAATCAATCTGTCTACCTTATGATTTAGAGGTAAGGCTTATTTACATTCCACCTTCCATATATTTTTCTATAGACTTGCTATTAATAAAATGTACTGGAGATGGTAATGGACAATGCCCCCAAAATGGTTGTGCTTGTGGTTATATGATGCCTAATGGATGAATTATTAGTACTAATATGCTACATACGTACTTGAATGTTGTATTTGGTCGAAATTGGATTAAACGTCTTTGGAACTCATGGTATATATATGCTGGAATCAGTTATGATGTCTATATTTATATTTTTCATTTGCACATTGGTAATATTTGATTTTTAGGCTTATTTTTGTATTTTAGATTATAATACAAATTTGTACCTATTTATTGTAATCAACAAGAGTCAACAGTGGTGGATCATACATTTGGTACGTTATTCTTTAAAAATCAATGTCCCTAGGCGAGCCATGGTGATGTATGGACATATATGCCTCATCAAGGCTCTTTATGTCTTGTCTTGACCTATAATAACTCGTTATGACAAATTGCGACCAATTATAAGTTATAACATGCATGACGGATACAAACACATTAGGTCAAGCATGGGTAAACATGGTTAGACTTGATCAATCGTAATGAATCATGGTTAAACATAATTAATACATGTCAAATAATGGTAAAACTAGATCAATCATGCTCAACACGTCAAACTTTTGACATATATAGCGATGATTAAGGCTTTTTATGGGTCATTTGACAAATATTGACCCATTTTGACATAAAGACATGTATGACAAGATATGATACAATAGGTTAAAAATGGCCAGTCGCAATGAATCACACTTAAACATGGTTAATGAAGGTCAAATAATGTCCAATGTAGGTGTTGTTGATGGTCAACAATCGTGAAATCTTGGACATATAGCTCGCTCTTTAATACTCATTATGTTTCATTATAACTAATAATGGCTTATTTTTACTCCTTACAACTCATATGACATGCATGATCAAAATGTGGCAAGTTAGATAAACCATGATAAAGCATAATCAATATTGTTCAATTGTTGTGAATCATGGTTAAACATAATCAATCTAGGTCAAGCACGGACACACATATATATAAGTAATATGTTGATAATTAGCGAGAGACCATGATGAATGGTTAAGTTATAGTCAATAAGAAAACTTTAAATCCCTTGACGATTCAAGGCCTCAAGGGTCAACAATAACCATCAACGGCTGTAAAAAAAATATTATACTCTTAGGGGAGGGTTTCTAAGAAAACTAATAGTTATGTGAAAACCAAAGAAAACCACCGAAACCAATAACATAATTTATAACTTTTTTGTTATTTTAATTGCTAAAATGTTATTTAAGTATTTGGTACATATATGTTTGAGCATACATACGAGAATGAAGAGTTTTACGTATACGTAACACTATTTCGAATGAAAAATGGTTACGTATACGTAACCTATATGTGACGTATATAGGTTACGTATATTATACGTAACCTATATGTGACGTATATGTAAAACAAGCTACGGTTTTCATTTGATCCATACCCTTATTTATATATACGTACACATATATAAAGGGTGGTGATAAAAAAATTTATAAATTATGTGGTCGTTTTCATTGGTTGTCTCTAGTTTTTTTATAACTTTGTGGTTTTCTTAGGATCACTCCTCTATACTCTTATTTGTTTGCGACTTTAAATAATCCCAAAAATACTTATACTTTTATTTGTTTGTGACTTTAAATAATCCCATTGATTCCATTTGAATTGAATGACCTAATTCTTTTGTTTTATTATTACTTAAAGGAGAAAGTAACATCGTTTGTTTAGATTTGCGACATATTCACATGGGAGATAGGTGAATAGGTAATAACGTCCAACTCCACTATGCCATGAATAATATGAAATCATGCAATTAAACATTGTTTATACGGCACCAATTCTTACCAATAAGCACATTATCGAATAAAAACGCCACCTAATTGTCTACTAGTTATTATAACCTTTTTTTGGTAGTAAGTTCTAATTACGAAACATACATTCATTAAAAACAACATACTTTACTCAAACACTTTTAAAAACATATTTTGACATTTTAATAAACGTATAGTAAGCTAACCTTGACGCATCAACCACAATTAAATCTTTTGTTAACTTGAAAATTTCCCTATTTTATAATTTAAGCATTACACTTGTTTTGACAAACCTGCTGAATTTACTTAGATACATCTAAATTTTGATGGTATCTACTCCTTTATCGAAGACAGAAATTTTGAAACATGCATTTTCCTTCATTTTTTTAATTCAAAATATAATAAAATACCAATTATTAATAGCATGATTGTTCAATTTACATTTAGTACTTTTAAAAATTAAACTCGGATTGGATTTTCTCTTGTTACCGGAAATTTTAGCAACAAAAGTATAGCTTGTGTTTATTTTTTTAATAAATAAATTCCTCTATGAGCCTCTCTAAATAAAGTTGAAATATGTCCTAAAGGGAATGGTAAAGTGACTATGTATTTTTTTTAACTAGTTTTAACCCTCCGCGCGTTGCCGCGGGATGGTACGAGATGCAATAAAATATAAATTATTATCGATCTGACTCGTTTTCGAATTAAATTTACGTCAACACGTAGAGTAACTGAAATTTATACCGTTCAATAAAAAAATATTAGATTTGACCAAACTCTTTTTCAAACAAAATTTATATCAGAACGTAGTACAACTCAAAATGTACATAAAAAACACGAGCTGTGATGTCGTATTTTGCGTGATAAAGTATACATTACAATCGCCCCGACTTGTTTCCGAACTTTGTTGAATAACTCGGAATTTATGCTGTCGAATGAAAACGTATCATATGATTCATATTTGACGCGATGTGTTTCCAAACAAAACTTACGTTGAAATGTAAAACAATTCAAAACATACTTAAAAATAAACAAGGAAACATTTTATATTTGACCCGACTATTTTATAACCTGTTTAAATTTATATGAAATCATTTCATTTAATTTATTAAAATTAGTTGATTAGTTGATTGTGTAGGGACCTATTTGTAAAATTGTAATATATTAGTGGTGAATGTCTAAAACCACGAACGATGCTTGTAATTACCGACATAAGTAATTAATATATATAGTAATTAAATGGTTGTATAGGGTTAAAACCTACTTCAATTATAACTAGTTTTTTCAAACACGCGCAATAAGGCTCAAAACGGGATTTCGGTTACGGCTACTAATCATAAACGATAGCCACGCCAAAGCAACCTGATACCATTTTTTGAAAATCATCATAGCCCAACACTATACTAAATACAGAACGTAAGCATCATACAATATGTACATGTCTCAGATGAACACTGTTTCATCATCACTGACTTAAAACAAGCATCACTTCATGTTTCCGAGTGCAGCATCACGACATAACCTCAAAAGCGAACATACGGACATGGGTCTCAGACGAACAGCCGTCGTCATCATCATCGAATTATATCACCAACATACCACGCAAAACAACAATAACCACCTAAAAACCGCCGCCGGTAAACTCGAAGGCAACCGGCGCCAATGGCGACACACCACCACCACCCAAAGTCGGCCATAAACCAGAAAGAACTCATATATAAACACAAAGGTGCACATGCAGCAGAAAGTAACTCCCAAAACAATCAGTCGTGCACTAAGCACAGGTCAGCGACATCAGCGTCGGCAGCCGGCCCTCGGATGCGACGACATGCTACCACCCGCATAGCCGGTGGTCGATAAACCAGATCCGGTGAAAAAACCCTTAAAAACACCACGGTGACAACTATAGTGATGTAGTCCGATTTCCCACCACAAAACCCTAAACACCTCCTCGCCGCCTTTAGTACCGCCACAGCACCAACGGCGACGGCGACGTAGATCGACGGTTGAGCCATGGACAACCACCACCTGCTCCACCTCAACCACAGAGGGGAGGCGTAGCGGCAACGAAGTCACCACCACAATAACCGCCGCCGTCGCAAGCCACCGCCAGAACAACCGCAGGGAGGCGTAGCGGCAACGGAGTCACCACCACAACAGTCGCTGCCATCGCGAGCCATCGACACAACAACCACGGCCGTCGCCTCCACAATCGTCGCCTTTGGTATGGCCGGCCACCTGTACAAAACCATAAAACCCCCTTGTCGCCTTTAGAACAGCCGAGAGCAGATGCATACATATAAAACAAGACCAAGGACCAAAGTGTAAAATTCGTGTGGCCAAAACATAAAACTCAAAAAGTATACTGCTTCTTCACTTTGGTTTTTAAATATATAGGTTAATATCTAGACTTGGAGCTTCAAGCTTCAATCTATTCATATCCAACCCTATGACTTCTCTTCTTTACGAAACAACCTTCCTATAGAAAACAAAGAAAGTAAAGTACAATGGTAAAATAAAAAATAAAAAAATAGTAAACACATGCGACGTATGGTAGATATTTGAGACTTTATATTCTATACATCTATCACTCACGTACGTATGATATGTCTACTTCTAGTCATATTTAGTAAGATAAAACAAACAAGTTTAAATTATTGTAAGATGAAAGTTACACAATCTTTTGAACCCTCTACTATCCCAGACACCATCCAATTATATAATATCATCTCATATGAACCTAAAACTATCCTATCTAATGGGTTGCAACACCATCATGTTCACGGATCAAAATTGCAACCCGCTACCCTAACCCGATGGACTTGTGACAGCGTTCCTGCAGTATCCACTATCCAATGGAACCCGATGCCCCAACCCGAGAACGACCCGATCACCTAAATATCGTTTTCCACCAATCACAAGGGCCCAATCGCAAAGGCTTGTTCATTATGGGCCAATTCAAATCTGCTGACCATATTCTAGCTAGCCCGCTAGGTTTATAATAAAGCCATAAGCTTGTCTCCGGTGCCGACCATTAGGGTTTCACTCACCTCTGTTCTTCTGCCGTTGTCACCCAATCTCCAAAATGGTAAGCTCTCTCGTTTCTGTTTCATTGTTCGATTGTATTGGATGTTATGATTCGATTGTTTGTGTATACTAGTTCACAATCGATTAGTGGATTCGAATGTAAACTTTATATGTGTACGTTCCATTAGGTTTTATGTTTTTGCATCTTTAACTGCGGATTAATGATTCGTTGAAGAAATCATTCAACTTAAAATCTCGAATTTGAGCTTTAGATGTTGCGCATTAGGTTCTGGTCAGCAATTTAGGTTAGATTTGAATATTTGATGTCAATTGAACGTTTCAATCTGCAAGTGTTGGATCTAATTTAGAATTGATATTGTTCATCAGCCTAAGCAAATTCACGAGATTAAGGATTTTCTTCTTACCGCAAGAAGGAAGGATGCTAGATCAGTGAAGATCAAGAGGAGCAAAGATGTTGTTAAGTTTAAGGTTAGGTGCTCCAAGTATCTATACACATTATGTGTGTTTGATGCTGAGAAAGCCAACAAGTTGAAGCAATCTCTTCCTCCAGGTTTGTTTGCATACTTAAATAATAATCCTTTTGCTTGCTTGTTGAGTTGGTTCTTAATGATTGCATACAATGCAGGTTTGAGCGTACAGGACCTTTAAACGCGATATCGTTCTGGACGTAGTTTGTGATTTGGTTTGAATTTTCTTTCTGAGTTCTATTGTTATTGACATTCCATTTTTGTTCAAGTTATTGTATGAACTTGTTGCAATTTTGGTCATCAGACTCTTTGCTTGTTAAATCAGCTTTGTTGTTCAAAAGATTTCCCAATGTTTGGTGTGAATTTATCTGCATTAGGGAAAGATTAGTTTGCTAGTGGTAGTCTTTTTGTCTTCTGCTCTCCAAAAATATTCAGACTTTTCTCAACTGATTGTCTATGCAACCACCACTGTCAACACTAGACTGGTTTAATGTACGCTCCAGTTTTAAGAACATTGTACATATGATCTTTAGAGTCGGAACAGTATACATATGACCTTTAGATGGAATACTCTGGACTTCAGCTTTCTATTGTTAGTTGGACCAGATTATTGTTTGCTCTTCTGTGAACTTATTCACGGTTCTGATTTAGTGTGACTGAAAATTGACTTCAGATGGTTGCTACAAACTCAACGTTCGTGTTATAAATCACATAATCTAGTTGTTCTGACTTGACCTGGTTATGGAGTAAATCAGTCTTTTTGATGCTTCTTGGTTTTCACCACAGCACAATGGCCATTTTTTGTTTGATCATACTGGCAAAAAATGATTTTGTCAAAGTTAACTACCCATCAAAGGAAAGAAATCATTTCACTTTAAAAAATAAATAAAAATGTATCTAATGGAAATGTTTTAATAGAGTGGATACTTAAACCCTCAACCTTTTGAGTTAAAGGGCATCATGCAACACACACCTTAATACTATTGCACCAATAAAACCCTTTGGTGAAATTTCTGTTAGTAAGATGGCGTAACAGGGTATTTGTCTCATAAGACCGGAAGTGAGATTTGGTTCATGGGTTGAGTGGTTGGAGATGTAGCAATCAGAAGTTTAGAACAGGTGATAACATTAAGATTCGGTCCAGATGGTACTGATTCTTTCGCTCTTCATGACGATTGTTGTTTTCCAATGGCCACACGGAATGTTGTCAAATGCTTATTGGCTTTTTGTCATTGATAAATACAAAGATTGTGGTTTCTGCTTGCATCTCATGGATGGCACGTTTGAAGTAGATAGATCCTCATTGACTTCTTTTCTTGCTCTGGTTGGGTGCCTTGCTCATGGCTTGTCACAGGTGTTGCATATGTAAAGATGAAAAACATCATAGAAGCTTGTGGTTGATGTCAAATAAAAAGTTAAAAGGCTTAAATCCATGGATGAGAAAACACTGAGAATGAGCCTATTTGATTCATCATACAAGATATAAACCATATTATAAACCATGCTATTCCAAGGTGGTCTAGTGATAGGACGCTTGGGTTCTCTGGTGTGGACTCAAGTTTGATCCTCAATAAACATATTGCATCTAAAAAACAGAATTGAATCATTCACGCTAACATTCGAAGAGGAGGTTGACACTATAGAGGAAAAGGCAAATCCCATCGGCCTCACGTGTATGGACAACTGACGATGACTGTTTTATTGATTAAGTACACATTCATTATGTTGCATAGAGAATACCAAATTACTAGTTATGATATTTCAATTAAATTGTTGTTGCATTGTTAATTTTGCCTGAAAAAAAAATGGTTATTTCAAGGTGGTCTGGTGGTAAGACCCTTGGGTTCTTTGGTGTAGACTTAAGTTTGATTCTCATCGGGTAAACATATTGCAGTTAAAAAACAGATTGACAAGGAAAGGTATACTTATTAGTGCTTAATTGCTACATTAAAAGTTTGACACGCGCTTCTTATTTCAACATAAACTTTTGAATAATAGATAAATATAGCATTGTAGCAGAAAGCTTGTTAAATATTTTAGCGTAATTAGATTGACTATTCGAACAATGTGATCATAATATCCATTAAACAAGTCCAGGAGGTGCGGAGTGCATATTTGTTTGAGTTTATTGTGATCTTTGATATTAGAACCACCTTAGGGGTGAAGCCCCTAAGCAGTGGGGGTTCCAAGGGGGCAACGCCCCTTTGGCAGCAATTCGGGGGCAGCGCCCATGAGAGCGGGGTCCAAAGGGCAGAACCTCGTGCTAGGGTCAAGCTACTAGGTCATCTAAAAATTTATTCATTTTGATAAAAATTGCTTTCTTAAAAATACTTAAAAAATTAATTTTCTCGAAGTTTTACATGTGAAACTTGAGGTAAAAATTGAGTGTTTTAAACATGAAAAATTGTCTTCGGCAGTTGACCCCATCCCTGTAAATATACAAATTATGGAATTTGGTTGATACTTCTCTTTTTTTAATTAAAGAAACTCTCTCAATATATCCATATATCATATCTAATTTTGTGAATTTTATCCGATTGAACCTCAAATAGTTTCAATCTAAAAGTATTTTTCATGGCTCTCAGATAATTCATTTATTTTCTCAACAAAGCCTACATGAAACTAGGAAAGGTAAAACCAAATAAAGTGAACACTAGTGAATCATTAAATAACAAGAGGGTTGAATACAAACCAACCCACCCCCACCCACCCACCACCCAAACACACATCAAAGAAAAGAATTTCAAACATAAAAACAACTACATGACCCAAAATGTAACAACAAAACATACAACACCAACAAATTGAACATGCAAAACACCTACAACCAACAAAAAACCAAACAAACCAAAAACGAACCAACAAAAAACAACTCGGCCAAACAACTTAAACACGTCAAACGAATAAAACTTACTAGCAAAGCAGATCAAAGAGCAGATAATAAAGACATCGGCCAGAAGCTTTTCATTGAAGAAACAAAGTAGAACACTTAAAAGCAAAACAGGTCTTTTCATTGAAGAAACAAAGTAGAAGACTTAACAATGAAACACGTATCTTTTCATCGGAGAAACAGAGTAATTACATGTTAAAAACATATTTAAAAAAAAGTCTAAATAAACAATGTGTCCACGATATTAAAAAAAGAAAAAAACTCTATAAAAAACAACCAATAGAATTGAAATAAGGTGGCAAATCCATAGAGATAATCAGAGAATGTCATGTCAAGATTTAATTGTAGTGTCATTGTAAGACAGAAATAGTATTTCAAATATCATCATTTGGCTTTGATTTAGATCCGTAAGCTTGTTGCTTCCTATGATGTTTTAGGGTGAGTGTGCCGCAAATGACTTAATTACACGGGTGATCCCTGTGGTATGCTCTGATTTCACTTTTGGTTCCTAACTCTCGGAAATTACAAGGCTGGTCCAAAACTTTGTATAAACGTAATATCCTTAGTACCTAAGTTGGATGGACGTTACCTTTTTCCGTTAAGTGTATTTAAAATGACTGAAATACCCCTAATAAAAAAAAAAGATAACATAATAATTAGTTGGCCCATTTCAGTGTTTGTCACCCACTCCCTTGAATGGTCAAACCTCAC
This sequence comes from Flaveria robusta, assembly GCA_025506415.1. Taxonomy (NCBI): domain Eukaryota; kingdom Viridiplantae; phylum Streptophyta; class Magnoliopsida; order Asterales; family Asteraceae; genus Flaveria; species Flaveria robusta. The sequence continues at coordinate 5,410,309 of CM046466.1, read as the reverse complement.
AATCGCTGGTTGTGTTCTCCGGCCACCACCATCATTCCGATTCGTCTTCTCCGACCAACACCATAACTCTCGCAACTAGACTTTCCTCCCTCTACGATAACCAACCCAACATCATCGACTCCTTAATGATGTTCTAGTATTCCTGGTAAAGTCCACAACCATTGCTCATAGCCGTTTAAATCGACCAAATCTGTGGAACCACTTGAAAGAATGATGTTGTGGGAGGGAAGATGAAAAAATATACAGAAAGGTAGTTGAAAGAATGTATAGAAAAGTGTGATGGTTTTATGGGAGGGAAGATGATTACGATGATGATGGTGATAAGTTTGATGATGTTGAATTTTACTCGCTTCAACAATCTTCTAATCTTAACAGAGATGATGCTCATGGATTAAAGATGATTATGATGATGACCATGTTGGGTATCAAAATCAAAGTGTTGCAGCAGGGAAGAATAGGGGCATGAATGGTGGTGGTCCGATGGATCTTAAGCACATGGTCAAAACAAGGATGGTGGTTGGGGTGGTGGGTTTGTGTTGGGTGTCAAATCCAACAAATAAAATATTATAATGTGAACCTATCGTTACACACACTAAGAATAATATGAGCGGAAGTAGGGTTCGTGTACTTACGGATACGGATTAACTATTTTACACCAAAAACATTTTAGCACAGTTACATTGATTGGTTATAGGTTAATTAAGATAGGGGTTTTAACTAAAACTACAACTAGTAGTAAATTGCAAAAAGTAAAAATTTTCCAGCAAGCTGACACGGCCGTGACAAAACTGTAAAGGAAATTTCACGCGGCCGTGTTAAGGTTCTGCTAGAAAAACGAGATTTGATAACTTTTGGTGATTTTTAATTATGAAAAAGAATTATTAAAAAAAACGTTAATTAAATTGGGTAATAAATTCAAATACAACAACTAATCTCCATTAAGGTAATTTCTTGATTTGATTTGGCTTATGAGTATCAACGATTACGGTGCAATGATCCTTTTTAATTCATGATTTGTATCGATACTAGATATCACGCCGTTCAGATATCAACTCTATCTAATGGCTAATCAAGAGCAGTTCGTTGATTAGAGCCAACCCGCTACTCTAAACTCACGTCGTTCGGATCTTAGCGTGCGGATCGCAACGATAGAAGCATCAATTATAACTAAACACACACGCCGTTCGGTATGTTTAACTAGATTGTATGATTCATAACGAGAATGAATTTATAGACAAACTCAAACCGTTAATTGTTCTTATATCAAAAATCAAAACTTGATTAGGGTTTTAAAATTTGAAGAACTTTATTAAAAAAATTAATAAGTTGATCAGGTTTATTAACAATCTAATATATATCGGAGTGAATCCGGGTTTAAGATCAAGAATTAAACAAACAAACTATTAAAATAAAAAGATCTCATAAACGGTTTACATAAGTTCAAACTAAATCAAAGAAATTAAACCTTAATGTTGAAACTAAAAATTGTTCTAGCTGGACATGATGGCTAGATCAATCAAAACTAAAATAAAATAAAAACTTACGAATACAAAACAATTAATAATATCAGCAAAAATTGAAATATTGCTCTTCTTCTTCCTGCATTCATCGACCTCAAAGCACCAAATAGAAATCCTCCTGTGTTTGTTGACCATCCCCCTTTTTATAATCAATACTTGATTCTTGAGATCTATTTTTTGGTGTTTAAATTTTATCTTTTATTTAAAAAATAATGATGATAAACATCACTTAAATCAATATTACTAAAAAATAGGAAAATTACTGCACTATTTTAAATTCAAGATTTCTTTAATATTTTTTTCAAAGTTTCCACAAGCTTTTATCTTCTCTTCCGATCATACCAAACCTATAAAATCAATACGAAAAACACCAAAATAGATTTCATTCCACAAAAACAACTATTATATGAAATAAACGAAAAATGAATGCAAAGATTGCAAAATATGTGCTGAAATATACTAAAAAATTATGATAATTAACGTCTAAAAATATAACTAACAGTTTTGAGTGATTCAGGTGAATAGATGAGGTGGCGTCAGTGATGCCAGTGGTGGTGGATTGTGTTCCGGCGGTGGGGAATCTAGGAAGAGAAAGAAACAAGGGGTGGTGGATTATGGACGTTAGTCCCTGTGGTATTAATTTTTTTGTTTTTTTTCAATGGTACTCTATTTATTTTTAAAAAAATTAACAGAAAAACTAACATGCATTCAATTCAAAAACTAAAAATGTTATGTTTAATTGTTTATACAAAATTTTAAACCAAACTTGTAATTTTTAAAATTATAGATCAAAAATAAAATCAAAGCATACTACAGGACCACCCCTGTAATTAAGTCTGCCACTGCCACATACAGATAAACAAATCTGGCGTCACTCGTTTTTTTCTTATTTGCAGAAAAGAAGATACAAATAGTACTGTCAGCATAGAAATCTAGCACACCCAAAATAGTCTACCCTTGTCCCCTCCCTCCATAACGTGTGGCCAAAAATGGAACTCCAACACAAGAAGCAACCTTTCATCCTTCACCACATCATCAAAATGTTTCCCATTTTTTCTTCTTTTCTACTTCTTCTTCTTCAATCCACCATCGTCCTCAATCGACACCCAAATGGCTCTCATACTCCACCACCCAATTCTCTTCAAAACCCCTTCAATCACCCTCTTGCACACCCCCAAATCAACCCTCATCAGAACCCTAAGAAACCGAACACTGAAATGCCCTGCCGTTGCCGCACCACAGATCTCCGGTGACAGCAAAGAAGACGTTCTCGTTGAAGAAGACAGAGGGAGAGGTGATTTGGTGGGTTACGATTGGACGGAGGAATGGTACCCTTTGTATTTGACGAAGAATGTGCCGGAAGATGCTCCTTTGGGGTTGACTGTTTTCGATAAACAAGTTGTGTTGTATCGTGATGGCAATGGAGAGCTTCAGTGTTATGAGGATCGCTGCCCTCACAGGTAATTTGGTGAATTGAACTTGAATTCTAGATGATCTGATTTGATTGGAGCACTCTGTTACGGGTTTTACGTTTAGGGTTTTTGTATGATTGTATGATCTGATAAAATCTTAGATTTGTTGTTTATTGATCTTTGTTGTTGAAGAATATGTGCTGATATATGACCAGATGTTGTTTGATTGCTACTTTTTTACTTCAAAACTGATGAATTGAGTTTTTTTAGCATGATCATGGTTAAATTGGGCTAATCAACAATAATTATATGATTGTTAGCTGTTAAATGTGCACTTAAGCTGTTTCTACTGGCTACAACATAACTGATTATGTAAGGATATAGTAAAATTATCAGTATACTCTTCTTTTATCTTCGTATGAGCTTTAGTATACCCGTGTATTACACGGTTGAATAAATAAAATATTAAATAATATTAAAATTTGGTAATAATAAAATGATATTTTAATATAACATATGATTGAAATGTTACTTATTATAAATAGTATAAAATATTTTGTTTTAAAAAGAATATTTTAAAAAATATCATTTATAAAAACTTTATCATTATAACTCCTAATTTAAATTATTTTATAAAAATTTTACCTTTCAAAAAACACCAAATTTAGATATTTCCTATTTTTAAAATAGTTTGATTTTTCAAAAAAATTCTTATTTTATAAAATTTGCTTCTTTAGAAATAATATTAATACAAAAAAATCTTTTTACCTAATTTATTACAAATTATCTTAATATAAAAAAGAATTAAATAATATTAGTAATTAATATGATTATTTAATATGAGAGAGATGCGGGAAAAATCTGGTGAGGATAAATATGATGATGCGATGTGTCCTCTCTAATTACCATTTTATTAGAGTAGGAAGATTATTTATTACTTTGTCAAACAATCGCTTTTATACTATTGCTTCTTGTAAAAAACACATCTAAACACCGCAAAAGTCAGGCATTGCCCTTTAGGTTGTCGTGTTTTTCACATTTAATAAACATGCAGTGTTTGGGTTGACTTGTTTAACCCGTTTAATTGAACAAGTCTACCTGTCAACCCGTTTACATTTAGAATAAAAAGATAAATATTTAACAAGGTTAACCCAACAAGACATTTATGGTCCATTTAACTCATTCACACAACCTGTTTAACCTTTTTACAACTTAGATTAAATCTCACCTACAACCTGCCGACGTGTTATAAGTCCATTTGACCATGTAGATAAATGGCTTACAGGGGTTGTAGCTTGGTTACACGATTTAAAGTGTCCCCAGGCATGATATCTTTGACACGAATAAACATATGGGTTATGTTCTGTTTCCTCAATTCAACCAGTCAAGCTACCAGAAACATTTCAATCCACAAACCTGCTTCATCTTGTCTGAATATCTTGAACAGAACAAGAAATTTACAAACTTAGAAATCATCTGTCACCTTGTAATCATCTTGTCTACTTTTTAAGTAGTTTGCAATATTTCTTCAAAGCCTGCTTCATCGTTTTAATGTCATTTATTCGAAATCAATACCTGCCAGTAAGTCATGCATGCATTAAACAAAAACCAAAATCATCATATAAAATCCATTATGCTAAAACTTAAATCCTAAGTATATGTTTCTGCCAGCGTTATAATGTTTGTGCATACATTCTATTCAGGTTAGCAAAGCTTTCTGAGGGCCAGATTGTTGATGGAAAACTGGAATGTTTGTACCATGGCTGGCAATTTGAAGGTGCTGGCAAATGTGTCAAGATTCCTCAGGTTAGTTTATTTAATCTATGACATATATTCAATCTATTCTTGCATGTTATGTTCATTTGTCACTAAATGGTACATCCATACAGCTTCCTGCAGATGCTAAAATACCGCGATCCGCTTGCACTAAAACTTATGAAGTCAGAGACTCACAAGGTGTTGTATGGATATGGATGTCACATAAAACCCCACCAAACCCTAGCAAAATCCCATGGTTTGAAAACTTTGCCCGACCCGGGTTTAAAGATTTTTCAACCACTCATGAGCTTCCTTATGATCACTCAATTCTTCTTGAAAACCTAATGGACCCTGCCCACATCCCGATTTCACATGACAGAACAGATTGGAGTGCCAAAAGGGAAGATGCCCAACCGCTACGTTTTGAAGTCACAGAAAGAACCGATCGTGGGTTCGCAGGTTGGTGGGGTCGTGAAGCTGATAACTCCACACCAAACTTCTTAAGATTTGAGGCTCCGTGTAATCTACAAAACAACCGCGAGATTGTGGACAAAGACGGGGTGACTAATTACTTCTCTGGCCTTTTCCTATGCAGACCAACCGGTCAAGGAAAGTCAATGCTTATAGTTCGATTCGGAAGCACCAAAAGATCTCCATTAGCAAACCTGTTTCCTGAATGGTATTTCCATCAAAACGCAGGGAAGGTATTCGAACAAGATATGGGATTTTTATCATCTCAAAACGAGATTTTGATGAAAGAAAAACTACCCACAAAAGAACTTTATATAAACTTAAGATCATCAGACACATGGGTCGCCGAGTACAGAAAATGGATGGATAAAGTTGGTCATGGGATGCCTTACCATTTCGGGCACTCAACAATTTCATTGCCAACTGAGCCCGCGGTTGTTGAGCATGCTCCTGCTGGTTTAGTTGCAAGTATTGCTGCATCTTCGCCTACAAAGGGTGGAATCGGGATACAATATGCGCCAAATCTTGCTAACAGGTATTTTAGGCATGTTGTTCATTGTAAAGATTGTAGGGATGTAGTGAAAGCTTTTGAGGCATGGAAGAATAGGTTGTCTGTGGTGGCGGCTTTAATGGTGGCGTTTGCGATTTTGGCCAAGGGGAGGCAGTGGAAGGCGCTTTTTCTGTTGGCAACGGGGGTGTGCGTGGGCGGGGCATACGCGTGCGCGACCGTTGTGGCTGTGAACACAACCAACTTTATAAGAACTCACAGGAGATTGTAGAATGGAGGAAAGGTGTGCAGTTTTGTTGCATGAATCAATGTTAAAGATTTAATTGAAGGATTTGTTAAACACACGGATACTGTTATACTTGTTATGTATAGTACTGGCTCGATTCGTCGAGATAGATTTATGAAAGAAACATCAGTTGAAATGCCTCATGCCTGTTGGTTGATCATTAAGGTGACAAAATATATTATGGGCTTGTAAGCTATGATTGTATTGGTGATTGCTCTCACAAAAGTGATGAGTTGAAACTTTTGTAAGTGTAAGGTTAACACGTGGTTAGATCTAAAAAATATTGTTATTTAGTGAAGGAAAAAATCAAGGTGACATATATTGAATGCATTGAATAGTAATTAATTAAGGGTAAATTGTAGCATGGATGTTTGACTTAACTATCATTTTACGTATGATTGGGAGATATTGGATTATTTTGCTATATGATGTCACAATCATATCATACATTTTGTAAAAAAAGTTATTTCTCATGATCCATCAGCTGTTTTCTAAATCGTACATCCATCTTTAGTCTAGTCTAAGTGTCTAACTAGAAACTAATTGTATAAATATTTTATCAAAAGCTAAAGTCTAGAAGTCTTATAAATAAATTAGTGTATAAATGTCTAGTGATAAATAAATAAAACGAACAATGCTTTTTTATAAACAAGCTGTATAAATATTTTATGAGAAACAACATCCGTTAATAAATGGTTATAACAGTGGTTCTTATGAGCTAATGGTGGACGGAGTGCTTTCACCGCGCATATCACACAACATCATACACTCACCAATCGTATTTTGTCACGTCACATTACATCACATTACACCACAACCTCAAATTTGGTGGTGGTAGTGTTACCACACAACTATATCACACACACACACACACACACAAGAGTTCACGGCATGGGTTTGCTATGTTGCACCAAAAAATGCGGTGTGTGTGGGGGGGGGGGGGGGGGACCCGGCAACTGTGTTGTTGCGTGGCATAGGGAGCCGCCGCGCCCTCACGGCGGATGCGCCCCTCCCACCTTAATTGTTCTACACTTCTTACTTGTTACACGGGTCGTAAGTAGGAGCGTGGAAATCTTGATGTGCGACATTGCATGTTCAGCTCTTGATTTATATAGATGGCATATGTGGCATGCGTATCATAATTTTTAAGTTGAGAAAATTGCATAAATTGTCCATGTTGTTTGAACAGATCACATTATTGATTCCAAATTTTAAAAATTACAAAGTTAGTCTAAACTTTTGTTTTGTCATTGCAAATTTGGTTCTCAAATTTTACAAAAGTGTAAAGTTAGTTCAAATTTTTATGTAAGGTTGCATTTTTTGTTCTTATAATTAAATTTAAAAGTTAGTATATATTTTATGAAACACATAAAAAAATGAATGAATTTAATGCTAGGGATCAAACATGCAATAATTATACAAAAGTTTAAACTATCTTTATTATTTTTAAAATTTAGAAGCAAACATACAATTTTGTTAAAATTTAGAATCATTTAGGCAATTTTCTTTTTTAAGTTTTTATTGTTTAGCCAAAATCTAAAAATTCCATAGCATTTAAAAATTAAAGCCCTTGAAAGACCACAACCTCCCGCTCCCTTTCTAGCGCACACGCAGCGGAGGAAATGAGTGACCAACGCAACCACCGTGACATCTCCGACGACCACCACCACCACCACCATGCCGTTGATGGTCTGGTCAACCTGTTCACCAAGGCCAACAACGATCTAACTGTAGTTCACAACCGCCTAGACAAGGAGTTCCGCCAAATCTATCCCGATAACGTCATTCCTCTATGCCTCCTTTCTTCTTCCTTTTTCATATTTCAGTAAAATTTCTCTAACTCCTTCAGTTTCTTTACTTTTACAGGCAAATCCGATGAAGCTTGTGGCTAGGATCAAAAAAATTCAAGATGAATTACCATCCCTAAAAGAGCAATGTCGCGAATTACTCTCCGCTAAGCAGGTTAATTGAAAACCTAATTTTATTATGTTATTGTTTGTTCAAACACAATTCGCAGCTTGGGCGTATTAATTGGATCTGTAATATCATTGCTTATTAGTTACTATGCAATTAGAATTAGGGACTGGAAGCGTAAAGTTGTTGATGGATAGGTTTTTTGTGTTTAAGGGCACTCATTAGTACATTGTTGGTTCTCGTTAGGGTTTAGTAGAGTTTAGGTGTTTGAAATCTACCCCTTTATTGATTACTAGGTGTACTCGAATTCGCGCGTTGCGCGAAATGTCTTAGCCATTGCAAATGATTGTTGTCCGTCTGGTATTTACATTCCAAACATTTGTTTTAGAGTTACATAATAAGGCAGTGGGTGAAATAGCAGTAAATCTTACAAGGCATAATGAACACTAAACATCTTGTAAAGGAAACTGGAAAAAATGCAGATTAAGTTGTCAATTCTTATAAAAGTTCATATAAACATTCTGTTAAATGACTCAAAGAACAAACCGGAGATAGCTAAACCAAATCTAGAACAATTTACCTCATGATCACAACCTGCAATAGAAACTTATAAGCAAACGATTCCCTTAAATATGCACCAAGAAAAGAGGAATAATTAAACGATATAAGCGAATCAATCATTATGCAGATACAAACACATAAAACAGTAATAGATACCCAGGTCGAGATGCTACGAGGCAAGAAAATTGAGGCAGAAAAACGCAGGGGAACAACAACCAGGAGAACTACCGATAAGGGAAAAGAAAGGATAAAGGCAAGTAAGTCTAGAACCCGAGCAACACACAGAAATAAGCAATCCTTAAACCAGTTGAACCAGCGGCAAAGCAATACCCTTTCCTGAGATATATTGGTATTAAATAGATATAAACATCTTCATTTATAATTTGGTTGAGCATAAGCTTAATCTTTGACAAATTAGTCGTTATATTGTCTTTTAATATTTAGTAATTATTTAAACTACGAATATTATTTCCTTTTCATTGGAACTAATCTACTCAAGGTTTAAATACATCTTACCAAGTGGAGCAAAAGCTTTGAAGGTGAAATAACACTTCTATTTCAATCACTTGATTGCATCCTATAGTTTTGAATAGCATACTTTCTCAAATGATGAAATCAAAAATCCAAACATGAATAAACAAAGATACATGAAAAGTTAAACTTTGATTCATCAATCTCTTTCATATATGGAGAACTTGCACATATAGATAGAGTTTCTGATGTTCCTTCAAAATACAGTTGGTAAATATTGCAACAAAAATATGAATCCAATCTAACAATACAATCGTAAAACTCCAAACCCTAAACAATCAGTAGAAGGCCTAATTCAAAACCTAAAACCACACAAATATAAGCAATCAACAACCCTAATTCGATGAAGTAGCAGAACAATAAGTTGATATAAATTTGAGTCAAAGAGATGAAATATATGACCATAGAAGCGTATCGAAACCACACACATAAGTTGGGGTTGAAATTGGCTTAGTAGTCCAACGAGAAAGACGAACAACATCAGCAACAGTGTGGCGTATGTTGGCGGTGAGCACCCGAGCAATTTAGGGATTAGTCATGCACACACAGGCTGAAACATCACGTGGCAGGACATCAACACCACCTGTGTTAAAAAAAGAAGAATCTCCTTCATCATCATTATCTTCTTCATCATCTTCGTCTTCAATCACACCACCGCCTCAGAGGGTTCAAGACCGATTGCTTAGGGCAAATGAAACCTGCCGCCACCCCCAACCTAATCAGTGATTCCCAAACTGCTCGGCGAACACCACACCACCATAGCTAACCGACCACTCCATCTCTCATCTCGATTTGATAACTGGGAAGAAAAATTAAGAGGATAAAGAGCATACGGAAGTCTCCATCCAGCATCCAGGAGGCGGATAGACCTAAAAGGAACGACGCTGTAAACACACATCACTCTGTCAGCCACCCAAAATTACACATGTACCCTCGACATTGTTCATCCTCTTGCTAAATTAATATATAGGATAATTATATGGTGAAAGATGTTGCCTTGTCAAATCATGCAAAACATATGGAATTATGGATATAGGTATGGCCTGATAATTTGAGAATCCTTTATAACTAAAACTATACTGTCATGTGCACATTTATAAGATGCAAATTGTTAAACTTTTAGTTAGTATACTTGGTCTATCAACTTATATTTCCCTGTAGTGTTTCATGTATATGTCTTGTCGGTGTATTTGGTCGATTTTGCACAAAGAAAACACTATCTCACTTTTGCAATGTGGCTTGTTATCAAGTAGAGGCAACCTCTTAATAACCATTTCTTTGTTCCTTAGTTATCTAACAATTGTCAAGTTGTCTCAGTAGAAGCAAGAGCACGTATGGTAGTTAGATTAGAAACACTAACTCACTAGTCATTACAGAATTTTCTCTTACCAGTTTTGGAAAGTTAACACTTAATGGGATTGAAGAGATGAGAACTATTAACTTCAAAACACTGCTGAAATACTTTACAATCAGCCTCGTTGACCCATAGTAGGCGGAACAACTACTGTCACTCGGCTACTCCCAATTAGTTGCAAAAGCGTAGTCTAGAAGTATTTACCCTAAGGCACCGCTTTTAAAAAAAGGAGAAAATCACAAAAGTACTGTTCTTTCTAAGTGGGTTTTATATGTGTAGCCATGCCAGAAGTATCATAAACGCATAATAAACACACGCATACCTTAAATTGCATTTTGTTACCATGAAGATTGATCATACCCCCATAATAATCCCTTTCATATCTCTGCATTAGTATGTTAACTTGTTTTCAGATATTGCCCTAACACTGTAACACCTATTTTATTACTGTAGTTACCTGCCCCTCACATTCCTTTCCATTGTGATTTAAATTCAATCAAATACTTTTGTAACGTTTTGTACCTTATCAACATTGTGTTGAACATGTTGTTGACTTCTTGTTGCTCTCACTTTCTCGTGGTAAGTAGAAAACGTCTACATGTTCGAACCAGAACCTTAATCAATACATAATCAACGTAATAATCGTTGGTTATATAATCATGACTAAAGTAGTAGTCAATGATCGAATTATCTTCGTTTGACTTCACCCATAAACATTACTTCATTATCTCGTAAAGTATGGAATTTACTTTATTGATTTCTTAAATATTGCAGTGGAACACAATTTCATACATAACTACTTTAGAGAAACATTGGATGAGGCTATTTGTTTCGGTGTCTAATACCTACTATAGAAATCATGAATCACAAAGCATTCGTAATTCATAGTAACATGCTCAACATCTATTTCTAGCTCTATTAATTGTCTAAAGCTGACTTTGCTAACTTTTGTAGTTTTCTATGAACATACAGATAAATACACAAGTATCTCCTAACCTACCTTAGTTGAGGCATGATATGGAAAATTTAATAGTTAGGGAGACTTTACTCTTGCATACATATTTTTCCCAATAGCAAGTTTGTAAAAATTTGCATAGCCAAGCCGATAAACGTGCATCTCTTTCTCTGACTAGCTTGAAAATAAATTATAATTCAATATTAGATTCGAAATATAACTTAACAATATACTCACCATATTAATGTTCTAGGTTAAGGTTTCAAGGTGCTGTCAGCAAACCAAATAGTGTATGGACTTAGCTTTTGGGACCATTACAAACATTTTGGTAGAATTGCCCAACGCATCACTCATCCATGTCATGTTATTTGTTGTTTTTGATATCCTAAGATCCCCTGTTGTCAATAGCGGCTATAGCGACTGCTATAGCACGCTATGTAGCGTGGCGCCCTCCCTCGCTATTTGTAAATAGCGACTGTATAGCGGAATTTTTTATTTTTTTTATTTTTTTATTTTTATTTTTTGATAAATATGAGATTTAGATTATTAGTAATCGAGTATTTTAGCTATTTTGGGGATCTTTGCTTAGATTTCATACTACTTTATTGCTAAACATGCTTATCTATTGAATGTAAAACATTCTTACCTATTATTCTACTTAATCGTTAAACACGAAATAGCGGTCGCTATTTACCGCTATTCGCTACATAGCTTATAGGTGGCTTGTCGCTATTTACCGCTATTCGCTATTGACAAGTATGCTAAGATCTCTTTTAATTCGACCTTCTATATGCTATGAAAAAAGTAAACAAATGAAATTGCAAACATTTTAAATAGTTAGAATTAACATTTCAAACTTTTAGATACTTAAAACAACCCACAAATCACCAGTACACACTTCCCCCACCAATACAACCTAAAATTCCTCATGTACTCAAAACGACCTACGTATATAATATGGCAGAATGTTTCTCAAGGGAGGTCCCCATGGCAGTAAAAGTGTTCTACAGGTTTGAACTCACTCTTATTCATTCATCGTACAGTCTGTGATTGGCAATTGGGTCCCTCTCAGATGGTAGAAGATGAAGCGACCATCTCTTCATTGAAGGAAATAGGTGTAACTAATTTATCATACATTTATTTGATTGGTGGGTGGGTGGAATGAATGTGTTGCATTAATAGGGATTGATATTGATCATGAATTTTGGTGGTCAAATTGAAATGCCGCTTTATCCATCTATAGTATTTTAAACTGTATAGGATATGCATATGTGAATGTATGATATATAGTGAATTGAACTTTTCTTAAATGTGTATGATGGATTAGTGGTTTAGGCTTCACTTTATCGCACATACAATCTCAAAATTGTTTGCTGCACACCATTGAAAATAAACATTCCTGTGTTAATTGTGATGTAGGATTTGATTGATAAAGCAAGGACAACTATAGTTGGGAACAGAGCATCACTGCAAAGGTTGCAAACTTCCATGGGGATTCCTGTCACCAATGATTCTGATGATCCTGCTTATACAAACTTTAATGAGGTGATCTTACAGTAGATTTAGATTTTAGTCGCGCAACAACGAAATAAAAAAATAGTTGCAAAAAGGTTTAACATAAGAAAATTGTTATATGTTCAAGTTTTCTTGGTTGTGTTTTCCAAGTGGTGCTTATAGATTTTGCACTATTTGCCAGTAAACAACCTAAATTAATAATGGCAAGAAATCTCATGACCAGCTCGAAAACAGTGGTGGCAAGCTTTTAGGCAGGTTTATTCCAAAACTTTCTAATAAAAAACATATGATTTTCATGATAATGCGTAAAGTAACATGGAATTTTTTTATTTTTATTCATGGATGGGTCTACTTAAAATCTTCCCCACTGTTATGCTTATGCCTGGTTGGTATCTGGGAGTTATAATCTTGCTACATTTCTTGTTTCGTCGGTCTTTCATGTTACGAATATTAAGTTGTTTGTGTCCTGATATGCAAAATCATCAAAAACAAAAAAAGGGGTTTTTATTTGTGTTGTCATGTTTGTATGCTATAAACAGGTTATTAATGAATGGGCCCAACAAGTCAGATCTAAAACCGGTACTTTCTCGTTGATTGCTTAATTCTTTCTTTACCAGTAATGAAATATTTGGTAATGCCAAGATGAATATTGGAAGAAAATCTTTAATATACAATGAAGATTCAGATTCAGAGGATATAAACAGGATGTTATTTTCAGCAATTGTTCAAGGTACTTAATGATTGATCATGATATTGCATTCATGATTATCCCAAAATATATGATGTTGCAAGTAGCTAAGGCTATATGTGGTGTGTCATTTGTGCTTGTAAACCATGGGGGATGGACCTACTTCTGATTTCATATTTATAATCTTATTTGTAATTGTTAGATGTAATATTGTGTATCAAAACTAGATATAATATAGTGTAGTAGAGAGTGCTAAATAAAGTGTATATAATCACTAGAAAACAACCATTTCACCACTTATGAATATTTATCAAATTGATCATTCCTTGTTCCCTCCACTTAAACAACGTCGCTCCATCTTGGTAAGCTTCATTCGCTGGTGGTGGTGCGGCGGGCCGATGGTGGAGATGGGGGTGTATGGTGGTGGCTGCGAGGAGTGGTGTTGGTGGTAGTGACAAAGAGTGGTGGTGGTTGAGATGGGTTTATTTGAAAAAAAAAACGAGGAAGAAGAAGAGTAAAATGATTAATTTATAACTATTTAACGGAATAAATTAATTGTCATTTGACCCGATGATGAAACATGTTATGTTTTTTCAAATTTTAGAATTGAATTTGTGGTTTTTCAATCCCAGAAACAAAAAATGAAATTTAAGCAAAACTTAAAGACGATTTGTGTAACTTACTCTATAAGTTAATAAGAATTTTGAAAAATAAAAATAACTTAGATAAGGAATCCCAAACCCACTAATAAAATTAAAAAGAAAAAGACAACTATAACTCATCTACTTTTTATCCAAAATAGAACCCTAAAACCACACCGATCGGCAAAGAGCATAACATCTACACCACGCTCCACCACTCAAGCAAGCCCACCCATAGAGAAATTTCACATCCAATGGAGCTAACACTCGATCAGCTGAAGCAATACGACGGCACCGATCCATCAAAGCCCATATACATCAGCATCAGGGGTCGCATCTTCGACGTCAGCACCGCAAAAGACTTCTACGGTCCCGGTGGCTCCTACGCCTTGTTCGCCGGTAAAGACGCTAGCAGAGCCCTAGCCAAGATGAGCAAGAACGATGAAGATGTTATCGGATCGCTTGATGGACTCACTGAGAAGGAGCTGGGTGTTCTCGCTGATTGGGAGAGGAAATTCGAAGCTAAGTACCCACTTGTTGGTTCTCTCTCTGCTTAATTCGATAATCGGTGTTAGATCTTATCACCTATAACCCTAAGTGAAAGAAATCGAACCCTAATTTGATGTGTGTAAGTGTGTTACAGTTTTATGATTAGGTGAAGATGGTGTGATGGGTCTGAATCCTTTGCTTTGAATAAGAGTTGTGTGTCTTGTGGCTTTGTTATTATGTTCTTAAAATATTGCAGCTTTCTAGTATTTGCTTCTGATTGTAAGATAAATCTAAATCCAGCTGAATCAAGTTGTCACTAAAAGTTGGAGCTTTTAGTGAGTCAATTTTGAGTAGCTTATGAGTGGCTTGAGACTCGAGTATAATCGCTTCAGGAGTAAAGGTTTGTAAACACCATTTGCATGACTCTTTCTTGTTAATTTTGGTTGAACTAGATACAATTGTCTTCATGATTGTGTTGACTATGATTATACTTTGGTTGCCATGGTTACATTAATCTTAATTGCATTTCATGTCTTGATTCATCAAGTGGTCATTTTTTTTATAGAGATTGTATTTGGTCTCTGGCCCTCTTGGTTAGATTGAATTGGTGTTAGTTTGTGTTAATTATCGAGATTATTCCATAGTGGAGATATTTCATCATGTTATCTTGTAGGCTATATGATTGATTGACTTTGATCTAGTTGATTAATGTAATTGATGCACAAACTATGTCTATGTAATATGTAAGTTTGTTGATGAAATTGTCAGATTAAGTGATCGTTTTGTAGTATTTTAATGATTTCATTAAAAGGTTTGGTCAGAGGGAAAGTATGTTTGATTCATATAAAATAAACCTTTTAATGGTTCATTGAGCTTCTTAATGGGTAAGTTTCAAAAGCATACTGAATGATTTACATTATCTTTATTCGGTTAGACTTTTTAATGGTTTAGTATAAAGTTGTCAAACAACCTCTAAATGAGTGATTATATCCCAAACTCAAAAAACGAATATGTTGTCCTTAAATTGATTTTAATTTCTTGTTTAATCAAGTGCAGTTGATAATAAAATTTGTCAACAAATTAAGAAATTACATATATGCTTCATTATCAATACAACATGGATTGGTTGTCAATCCTTGTAAACTCGACACTCTTATTTATCCTAATTAGTGTGAGGTGAGTAATAACACACTTTTGGTTGGTCATTCAACACCGTTTTAAACCAGCGTGCTAAGGATATTGATATGTAATCCCTGAAAGTCGCACATCGAGCTAACATTCTCCTACATGTTTAAACTAAGTTTGAATGTTTACCATATGGATGATTGTCATTAGGTAAAGTGATAACTTATGAAGCACACAATATTGTTATTATTACATTTCTGGAGTCACATAGAATATAGATGTTTATCAACTAGTGCGTTTAATCTTGTAAAGAAAAAAAGACTTTCACTTCACTCTTGATGGCTCACGAACCATGGGTTTTATTAGTATAGTCAAAGCCTAATATTTCTATCAAAATCATACAATAAGCTAGGTAGGAAGTATGAGCTAAGAGTTTCAGGAATGGAAGCTCTGACGTCAAATTTGAAAGCTTCATAGCAAGTCTAAAGGGATTTTAAATCTTCCTACTCTAATAAAAGGGTAAATGAGAGTGTCACGTGTCAGCATCATATTCATTCTCATCAACTTTTCTCGCTTCTCTCTCCTATTAACTAACTATATTAATTACTAATAATATTATTTATTAATTTTTACATTATAATTAGTTTTTTAATAAATTAAGAAAGAGATGTTTTTATTAATGCTATTCTTATAGAAATAGTCTTTCATAAAAAGCATTTTACTAAAAAATGAACTATCTTTACATAATATTATAAAATTGTTTTTTTAAAGTAATTTTTTATAAAAAAATAATTAAAATAAGAAGTTATAGTAAGAAAATTATTAAAAATGAAAAATTTTTATAACGTTATTTTGAAACAAAATGTTTACTTTATCTTTGAGAAAAACAAACAAATTTAAAAAGTTCATATTATTTTTTAATTATCTATAGTTATTAATCATACGTAATTCCAATCATATCATGTCTTAGTATATCGTTTTATAATTAATAATTTTTATTCTGTTTAATATTTTATTTATTCAACCCGTGTAATACACGTGTTTACTGAAGCTAGTAACTATATATTTACGATTGAAGGATTACATCCTAGAGTTGTATAGTAGAGTTGTATAGTAAAAGTATAAGGACAAGAATTAAGTTTATTGTTGATCCTGAAAGTAACCCAAATATACTAGCTAGGGATTTCAAAAGAATTTATATGTTTTAGAGTGTGTTAAAAAAAGACTTTAAAGCTTGTGAAAGGAAGTTGTTGGATTAGGCCTATGTTTGGGATTACTTATTTTGAGAAAAAATGTACTTTTCAAAAGTTACTTATATTAACTTTTCAAAAGTTACTCCTATTAACTTCTCAAAAATAACTTATTAACCTTTTAAAATCAACTTTTTAAAATTTTACCAAATATATTTATTAACTTATTGATTTTTCAAAAGTTAATCAAAAAGTCACTTTGTCAAACATGGCCTAGATCGAGCATTTAAATTGGGAATTAGAACATAATATGGGAAGTGAGCTTCTTATTGGTACTGAAAAAAAAAATTTTAATTAACGTCCTAGGTTCTAATCAATCCACAATATACAAATATTCACCGGCAATATGCATAGCTGCATGCATCAAAATGGATAACCGTGAAGACGATTGTTGCATACACCAAAATGGAGGGAAGAGTTTTAAAATTAATAAAGTTAACCGAGAAATGAAAAAACATATCATCACATATGTTTATGAACATAAAACATATGAAACAACTTTAACTCTGATAATAAACAACTATTCACTCTAAAAACAACATATGAAACAACTTTTACACCGGTAATAAATAACTATTCACTTCATAAACAGTCTCAATTACCCGTTTTTAAACACTAAAAGATAATTTTTTAGGCTAAATATTAAACATGCATTATTAATAAACCACTGGACCATTCTTGTAATTAACTCAACTAGTGTTATTACCCAGACGCGCGTTGCGCGTTTGGAAACGTCGTAAATCGATACTCTTAGCGTGCAACTCAGAACTGATGTCAGGTTGAGGCTGGATACCGTAAATGGCTGCCAGGCCAAGGCAACCAGTATTAGTTTTCAGGTGTCATCACAGCCGCGCAACTACGAAAACCAACAGCCTCAAATGAACACATGTCCATCATCATCGACATCAACAACCAACATCGCCATCGAACAAGATTTGATGACCAACAGAAAATGCATAAAAAAACATGCATAACAACATCTTAATCGTCAATGGGTAACAAAGCCTCAACCCTAGCATCATCGACATTTGATAAATGGAAAAAAAGATGTAGCATCATCGACATGAACAGAAAACCAAATAAGATTGAAATCAACCATCTAAGACAGCAAGATCACACTGTAGAGACAAAAACAGCCGAGCGGACCACGTCAACCAGAAAATGTCGATCATACCACAGTTTGAGACTATTAAAATCAACAACTTTCCATTTTAATGTCGGGCTCAGAATGTGCAAAGTAATGACTCCATCACGGCCGGAGGGCGGGTTGCAGGCAATAACCTGCCATCCTACACCCCTTCCACGGCTAGGCAATGTTCTCAATCAATTTTTACTCAAACATATCAACTCATCATAGCCCATTAGAAACATCAATTTAAGATTAACAAACCAACGTCTAGCACAAGAAGGCATCCAAGGCAACATGAAACCAACAGCAAATTGTATTGAAAAAACAACAAAAGCAACTGATAATCACTACCCATTTGTTCATATTATCCTATATATGAAAAAAGAAAGCCCATCTGCAGTTGCTTTATATAGGATGATACCCAAAACTGAGAAAGAGCAACATATGTGGTCGGACCACCACCATCAGAAGCCCCACCATCGGAACCACCACCACCAAAACCACCAATATTAAGACCCACTCCATCAAGACCACCACCATATATGTTAGAAATGATCGGACCACCACCATCAAGACCACCACCATCAACATAGGTGGTCGGACCACCACCATCAGAAGCCCCACCATCGGAACCACCACCAATATTAAGACCCACTCCATCAAGACCACCACCATATATGTTAGAAATGATCGGACCACCACCATCAAGACCGCCACCATCAAAACCCCATCATCAAAACCCACACCATTAAGACCATCAACATCAACACCAACAAAGACTAAGAAACGGTTGTGCATGTTGTAGATCGGGAAAAAAACAGGTCACGGGAGTGCAAAACCACCACTGCCATGGCTAACCTTCTAGGGTTTCGCCGGTAGCGATGGCAGGCACCGATGGCGAGTTGCAGCAGCGTTGATGGTTGACGGTGGCGGTGTAGAGATCGCCGTGCAATGGCCAGCGATGGCTACGGTGCATCCACGGCGGAGTTACAGTGGCAGGGTCGTTGCGGCGGTGGGTGATGGTTGCGCTGCGACGGTACAATAGTCGTGAGATCACGGTGCGATGGTGGTGCCGGTGACAGTCAAAGGGCCGCAGCAAGACGGTGGTGGCGGGGTAACGGTGGTTGTTCCGATTAGAGCAAACCTCTACTTTTCCCCTTTAAAGTCAGATGGGGGAGGGGGTAAAATGCAAACTTAATAAACTTATGTGGTCAAACCACAAATACAACTAAAACAACTGCAGATGGATTTTTTTTTTCATATATAGAATAATATTCTATTTTTATTTCTTTCTAAATTCAATTCCAGTTGAAAACCCTAAACCTGACAACGGTCACCACCATCCCAATCCCCAAGACACAGGATTGAAACGACAGCATAAGCAAAAAAAACACGCGGGAAAACCAAAGCTTTTTAGGTTTTCACTTTTCATTCACCCTTCAATCCTCCGATCTTCATCAATGCCAATGGCACCCACAAAGCGTAAGACTAACAGCAATACAGATACCGATTCCGATACCCACAAGACCACAAGGGTCACTCGGAGCTCCACTCGCCAATTGACTACGAACACGGTGGTTGAGGCTGCACCCAAGACCAAAAAGGCTAAGATCACTTCCAAACAGAAGCCGGAATCAAAGGCTAAAGCAGCTGAAGCACCGCCACCGTCGTCTGACGGTGGAAATGCTAGCAAGACGGTTGTGATTGAGCACTGGTATGCTGTTTTTACCCCCCTTTTGTTTCTTCTTGTTGTTTAGAATCAGATACGTGATTTTGATCTTTCAGTATGAATAGAATTCATTTCGTTTTGTAGGATTCAAGTGGTTTCTATTTAGGTTATTGTGGTTTGTATGTGCTGTAACTACTGTTTTCTTGATTTGAGATAGCTAGCTAAACAATAGGGGCATACCCAGTGTTTGACTTAGTTTCTACTTTGCATAGAGTTTAGGGAGGGTTTGGATCGTTTCATGATCTGACGTACGCTGTCTTACCTTTCACAAATGTTTTCTACGGCTTGAACAATGACCTTTAAGGCCATAAAGCAACAACCTTAGCAGTTGCTCAAAGCCCGTCAAAAAAGATGAAGTAAAACATGAAATTTAGAGGGTCTAGAAGTTTGATCTTCTTTGTGTGTGTGAGGAGCTTTCTCCGGCCTGCACTCACTCGGTTCACCTGCCTAGGGGTATGGGGAGTTGTTTTTGTTTTCTTTGGCATACCCCTGTGGTAGGGGATCTGTGAGGAGGTGGCCAGGAAGAAGAGAGAGCTTCTTTGTCTTGACCGTTTCTATCCGTATATTATTAGTATTAGATTCAGTTTAACATTATCTCCATCTTTAATGAACTTACGTTTAGGTGATTTTGTGTTCATTTATTTTACTTATATCAAAGAAGTAAGAATATCTTTCTATGCAAGGCACGTAGGAAGTGAGCCCAATACACAAGACAGAATCACTCAATTTTTTTACATTATGAAAAACCATGTGTATGGGGGTTCAAGGGTTCATAAAAGAAGCTGGTCATCAAACACTTTGCAAACAATTGCAGCTGTCTAGACTCTAGAACAGTTAGATATGACATTAGTTAAGGTTTTGACATTATTGACAAAACTTGTGTGGTTCCGCATATTCATACTGGTTTATGTAGAATATTGTTCAACATGATATGCAACGATACATAGATAGTTGTTCACCATGCTAGAAAAAAGGCTTAAATAATTTATTGACACGTGTTTATCGTTTAAAGCTTTCTTATCTTTGTATTTCAGCACTCAGTGCAAACAGTTTAAAATAAGGGCTGTGAAGGTGAAGAATGATTTGGAGAGTGCTATATCTGACATTAATGTGCTTGTCAACCCAGAAAAGGTATTTGTAGTAATACATGATTTATTTTTTATCAAACTTGTTTTATTTCTATGTGAAATTATTTGCATTCATTCTGTTATGCCTTGAATCAGGCAATCAGCATAACCCGTAATATTTTTCTTTTGCTGAATTGATATATGTATCTTCTTTATTTTTTTTGAAAAGTCAACATAACTTTTTACCTATCAATGACTAATATATCACATTACTTGGTTTTTTTTCATTCCAGCCAAGAAGAGGATGTTTTGAGGTGCGTGAAGAAGGTGGCAAGAAGTTTGTCAGTCTTCTGGTAATCTCATCACCAAATCTAAGTTGTTGCTTTCTATAAATCAATTTTTTTTAAATGAACAAGTCAGTGCTACAATAATATGCTTATTTTTTCTTGCCTTTATTAACAGTTTACAGCTGATGTTCTTTAAATCGTAAAGTCACAAAGTAGAGTGTAGTTTTTACTTATTCACAAGAAGTTGTATTTCAATATATATTTTCTTTTTTAGTACCCATTGAGCTTCACTGGTTTAATCAAAGTGTGATTGTGGTTCTATTATAGGTGTAATTAATATGTTATAGGCATTTGTTTTGTTAGTATCTCATCATCTATGGAAAAAGTCCCATATTCAGTATCTAACATAAATCAGTACACATGACAATATTGACCCATTACTTACTAGTGGGTTGATTTGAGTGGGTGTTTTATCTCAATTGTGGGTCTATGTGCGCAAAGGGTGAACCTTGGCCTAAACGCAAGATGTTTAAATAGTGAGGGTTCTTAAGCTAGGCACACAATATAAAGTTACCATTTTTAGAATTTTAGACGTTTTATGTTTGTTTACGGCTAGTATAGGTTGGTTCCAGGGCATCTTTTAATGTTTTAAGACCAGTTTGCCTGAAATCTTCAGAATTTGCTAGAATTTATAGGATTTGGTTGGAATTTGGAAATCTCACCGGAATTGCACCTGGACTGCCACGAGGCGCTTTTCTTGGGCTGCGTCGAGCACCTAGGCGAGTGCCTGTGCTTTTGACAACATAGTTGTGGGTCAAATAAGAATTATATAGCTAAAAGATGAATTTGTCAAACAGGATTAGAGTTGTCTTACAGAAAACTTCTTAAATCGCTCTATATTATGATTAAGATTAATAATATTGTTTTTTATACATAATATAACATGTTACTAGTTTGTTAAATTTTTAAAACAAATGACATATTTTTAGCCTAAGACTGCTAAAATTAGTTACCCAACCTGCTTTACTTGCTCTCTGAACAGTTATCTGCATTACAAGATCTTGATCATAACTCTTATATCTTAAAAGCGTTGTTGCAGCATGGAATCTAAGATTTACCTTGTTTGCTATGTACAGGATATGAAACGACCATTTGCACCAATGAAGGCATTGGACATGGATGCTGTCATATCTGACATCATTGACCAGATCAAATGATCCAACGGGTCACCCATGCCTGTATCCTAAGTGATAACTTGAACCTGCAACGATGCATCTATTTTGATCTATGTTCTTTTGTAACCAAATGGGAATGTCTTTCAGGTGTGATCAGTTGCTTGCTAGCCACTCTTGTTTATCTTGTAATGTAAGTTCAACAAATTCAGTTGCTGAAATTGATGGTCTTTTGAAGGGTTCATAAAGAAGTTTCAACTTCGATTATAGGGTGTCGTTCATTATAGAACAAGAAGTTATTATGAGAGCAAAAGTAGCAAATCTTAATCATTGTTTGAGCTAAAGTTATTGGTTGTTTAACTTGTTGACAAGTCACAAAGCATTTTCTCATATCTCAAATGAACACTAAATGGGTCTACCCGAACCATGACATGAACACAACAAATGAACAAATGCTTAAGTGTGTGTGGGTTAGAGTTGTTTTTTAAACGAATAAATATACGGGTCATGAATAGGTTCACTGTGCACCTATGCAACCCATCAATCCTTAATCCTCCAACCTGTCAATCATGTTTGATACCCAAGGTTTTTGGATTGAGGTTTGGAAAGCTGTTTTTGATTATAGCTATCTTAAAGTCTGAATACTCTGGTAACTCTGTTTAATCTTTAGATAAGTATATATTAATTCTAATTATCTGATTGATTGGTTGATCAACCAGATAATCAAAACTCTAGGTTGCACCCATGACACCTAAATTTTTACTAATCAATTATCTTCACAATAAGATGCACGGTTCAACTAAAACAACATATTTGTAAATAAATAGGTCAAGATGTCACCTCTATTCATAACCATTTTAATGTGTCTAGAAATAAATGTTGCATTGATTAAGATATGAGGAAACTGTTTATAACATATAGTCAACATCTAAGTTTTATTCATTCTTCAATGATGTTTATTAGATTGAATGTGTCATCTTCTGATAGTCAAAGAAAAACAAAGTTTATTAAAGACAATTAGAGTCAAAATATCTAGAAAGTTTGCAAATAAATTGAAAACGTGAAGATATTTTCCATCAAATAGATATCTTCCACCTATTTTGTATTTGATTTGAATCACACAAAATGAATACATATAAACACAAATAGGACGCATCTTCAGTAATTTAAACACTTTTTCATTTTGGCATTACATTAAACACATAGTTTTCATCAAATAATCTATCCTTCAAAATCAACCATTAACATCACCTTTGTACGTTTCACCTTACCTAAAAAGTGCTTTAAATCATACAAAACCTACACAAAACGATGATAATCAAAAAATACAAAGAGAGATGCAAACCTAGTGTTCTCTAAACTTTGATAAGCCAAATCATCATATTTTTTCCTTCTTGTTTATTCATTCAACTTTTAGCTAGAGCGTCCCTTAAGTTTTTATGAATTTAAAACCTTTATATTTTAAAAGCCTAAGTCCTTTGCTTTAGATGTTGTATGATAGAGCCACCCTTAACTCATATTTTTGTCTGCAAACTATCAAGTTCATCTATAACTCACTATAACTATGTGGGACCATTAATCATACTTAAGTCATAATCACTATTATTAAATATGCCAGAGAAATTTCTTGAGACCTTTGTGAAGGCCCCTTACTAGTTCAATCATTACATTCAAAAATACTATATTCAAGAATAGATGTTCTCATACATAATCAACCTTACAAGTATTAACAAGCATATTAGGTCGCTTTAATATAAACACGCGATTAAACACAAACATAAGATCATAAACCATATATCACCTGTTCATCATAATCGTAGCAATATAATATTTGATAAATAACTATCATATAACTATAAATAATTTTTTATATCAACACGAGACTTTATAGCATTAATGATTAAGTTGTATGATTTTATTAAGTATTTTCTTACTTACAATTACAAAAGATCTAAGATGTACTATTGAAGGAGAGACATTTGATGTTATTAAACGACGAACACACATATCATCGTAAAATCTTAAAATTCACCAATTGACTCAAATTTTCACTAATCTTATATGATAAACACCAGATGTTACCAGATCGATAAATTACCCGCAACTGGGGCACTTGATTAACGAAAACAATGGAGTGTTGAGTGGGATCATTGCCAATATAAAACACCCACGCAACTTCTAGATGAGGTCCACATACACCATGGCACAATAATTTCACACCAACGGTCAAGATCACATCTCATGAGGGCTCACATATACGATCATCATCCAACGGTCCATCTTATTGCGCGTAATTAACGAGAAGAAAGTAGAACACACAGCATTTAGTCGGTCTTCTTCTCCACTCCCTGCTAAAAAGCGCCTCCCCCCTTTCTCTCTGCCCCTTTCTATCTTTATTCCATTTCTTGATTCATTCAAACTCTATCCAAATCCCCCAATTCATCTTCAATTTCATCAAAATTGCAATTGATTCAGGTTTCTTGAAACTTTGATTGAAACATACGTATACCTTTTGTGGTTGATCAAGTTTTATTTTTTTGTTTTTCCCACCAAAAATGTCAACAGCCCTTAATCCCTGCAATCATCTTTCGGATTACAAGCAGAGGTATGGTGTAAAGGGGTTCAATTTGATCCAAAAGTGGGTCAAAACAAGCCCTTATGGAAAAACCCTTGTTGAAAGAACGAAATCTGAGATACCCAGATGCAGTTTTTGTTGTGGGTATGAAGGTAGATTGTACATCTGTTTGATCTGTTCGTCAATGTCTTGTTCTTTATCGCCTGAATCGAATCACGCCCTTTTGCATACGAAAACTCAGATGGGTCATGAGATTGCAGTCGATGTGCAAAGATCTGAGCTTTATTGTTTCGCTTGTGATGATCAGGTGTATGATCCTGATTTTGATCGAGCTGTGATGTGTGAGCAGATTGTAGGGTTAGGAAATGGGAATCTTGAAGGGGTTAGATCTAATAATAAGAGGAAAAGATTGAGTTTTGAGGTGGGTTTGAATTCAGATTTCAAGAATCTGAAAAGGGTTGTTGGTGTTGGTGGTGGTGGTGAGTGGGATCACGGTCGGAGGTTGTCGAAATCGTGTTTTCCGGTGGGATTGAGAGGTTTGAACAATTTGGGGAACACTTGTTTCATGAATTCTGTGTTGCAAGCATTGCTTCATGCTCCACCTGTTAGGAATTACTTTCTTAGTGGTAGGCATGATCGGGATTCTTGCAGGAAAACCTCTTCGGATCGGTTTTGTTTGTCTTGTGACATTGATGTCATCTTTTCTGCAGTGTTTTCCGGTGATCGGGCACCCTACAGTCCAGCTCAGTTTCTATACAGGTCTTTGCCATTTTGTTGATATTATGTGTTTCATGATCTGTTTAATTGACATTTGCTATAGATTTACTGTTTTTGATCTTATTTAAATAATGCATGATCTTATAACTTTATAAGATACAGTGGTAATGTTTGGAAGTAATTGGATCTTATAAGCTAGTACATCTGTTTGTATGTATATCTCTTTAGTCCTCAAGAGTCAAAAAGATGTGAATTGAGTTTTGAGATCAAATGGATTGGCTTCATATGACTTTTAGTTACTAATATGACACATTTTGGCTTTGTTATATTGATTGAAGCATTTAGTTTAATTATAGTTTATATGGATACGAAAGTTGTATGATATTTGACTTGCATAATCACTTCTGATGTTGTAAATTAACCGTTTTACGCATGCTTTTACTTGTGTAAGTGAAGATTATCTTGATTTCCCAAGTTTGTATCCCTTGCCTTCTATAAAGTTGCTTGTTTGGCCATAAAGTCAGCAGCTTTATATTTGGTTGGAATACATCATACTTGAGTATAATATTTGGTGATTTTAGCAGTGATTCTTGAGGTCAAACTTCAATTTGTAGATAACTTAACATGAAGTGTTCATATCTTTGTTTCTACTGTGAGGATATTTGGATACTGGTTTTGATACTGATTATATTTATTTTGAATTTATGTTTCCGATTGCAGTTGGTGGAGGCTTTCAGAAAATCTTGCTTGTTATGAACAGCAGGATGCGCATGAATTCTTTATGTCGGTGCTTGATCGGATCCACGAGAAAGAAGGGAAAACAAGAAACACAATTAAAGGTAATTTTGATGCCATTATACAATCGTATTCATATATTCGAATTCTTTCATGGTGCTTGCAAATTCGGGCAGTTATTCCAATAGAAAGATCACAAATTTTTCGGGTTTTTGAGGATCAAATTTGTGTCGGATACTGATAAACGAAAAGCGTTTTGTTCTTACACAGATAACGGAGATTGCCATTGTGTAGTTCATAGAGCTTTTTCGGGGTTATTAAGATCAGATGTTACTTGCACAACTTGCGGTTTCACATCCACGACTTATGATCCTTGTGTTGATATATCTCTTGATTTCAACACAAACTTTGACCATATCTCTCCTAACAAATCCCAAAAGTCAACCGATTTGGGGATATCGACTCTCACTAGCTGCTTAGACCTCTTTACAAGACCAGAAAAACTGGGGTCTGACCAGAAATTATATTGCCAAAAGTGCCAAGAACGACAGGAGTCCGTGAAGCAAATGTCGATAAAAAGACTCCCATTGGTGTTATGCTTACATGTGAAGCGATTCGAACACTCAATGGTGAGAAAAGCATCACGAAAAATCGACAGACATTTGCAGTTTCCGTTCTCTTTGGATATGACACCTTATGTATCATCATCAATAGTGAGAAAAAGATTCGGCAACAGAATCTTTGCATTTGAAGGTGATGAATCAGAGTTTTCTACCAACTTTGAGGTTTTTGCAGTGATTACTCATTCAGGTATGCTTGAATCGGGGCATTATGTGACGTATTTGAGGTTAAATGAGCAATGGTACAAGTGTGATGATGCATGGATCACTGAAGTCGATGATGAAGTAGTGAGAGCATCACAGATT
Organism: Flaveria robusta; assembly: GCA_025506415.1. Taxonomy (NCBI): domain Eukaryota; kingdom Viridiplantae; phylum Streptophyta; class Magnoliopsida; order Asterales; family Asteraceae; genus Flaveria; species Flaveria robusta. The sequence goes on along the minus strand of CM046466.1, from coordinate 5,382,994 downwards.
TACTTGGTGTTTTATGTTCAGAAACCGAACCCCGGCCACAAGTCCAGTGAGGATATCGGCTGTCATCTCCGATCTTCTCCGTCCGGTGACTCGTACGTGTCGATTGCGGGTTGCTGCTGAAATGGTGGAAGTTGGTTTGTTTGGAGGAATTGGTGCATAATAAGGTCTCCAATGGGTTGGATTACTGGGTTTTTTGGCCGTTGACCGTCCTGTCTGTCTGTACAGTAAAATTCTTTCGTTGAGAGGGTGGTTTTTACCCAACTGAGGACTTGCTGTTTTTTGCAGTTCTTCCAAATTGATGATTTGATTATTTATTAATTTTAATCAAATTATTATATCAGTTTTCTCTCTTTCTTAGAAGGTTTAAGTAAAAGATATCAGCAAATGCTTATGGTTTAGTTGAGAAATCAAAGCTAAGTTGATTCTACAGTTTGGTGCTTGAAACATATCGTGCAAACCAATTTAGTCTAACAGTGGTACTTCATTATTTATTTACCTTTTTCCTATTTAGAATAGGAAGGTATGCGTATGGTATTATCTGTATTCATGAACCGTTTTTATTATTTAAAAAGTGTTAATACAGGCTAACATTCTTGAAGATAAAGTCGTTAAACAGTCAAACTGCTATAACTTACTGGTACGACCAACCCATTTTCTCGTCTCATAAAACTATAGTTAACAGTTTGACATAAAATTTGAATCGAAACCACCATAACCAAACTTCCACTCATACTGTAAAACATCGACAGTTAAGTTAATCATCATTGTACAGCTTAATGTTAAATTTTGTTCATATACAAACATCAGTTATCAAAATTGCACAAACGAAAGCAACAGTTTTGCAGAATTGAGAACGTTGAATCAGAGTTGCTGTCGCTTGTTCTGCTGTTCCATGGCGTCAAATACAAAAGATTTTCGAAATCCTAAAGTCATAACCAAACTACTATGATATACATAACAAAATGTTTATCTTGAATCTGAAATTATCATAGCAGTGGTGAAACGACAATAAAATATCAACGAAACGGCAAAGTGTTCTTTTAATCAACAAACAAACAAAATTTACTAATGCAAACAACATTAGCAACAAAAGATATGGCCACATATGATGATAAATAAACGTCTTAACTTGCAACAAAATATGATAATAATAATAATAACGATAATAAATTTTAACTACTTGTAAGCCTCACAGTTCCAACAAACTCATTTGCATCTTAAAAAAAGAATATTTAAATGAATAAGAGTTTCTATTTGATAATTGATACCTCATCTGCAAAAATGATGAACTTCAGATGTGATAATAAATATATTTTCCCCTCCAATAGGTCAAAATTGAATAGAACCTGATGATTTGAAAATTTACTTTTTCTTGGTTCTAAATTTGTCTTTGAGCAAAGTAAATTGCTTTTTGCATTGGTTAACCGATTTCCCCGGAACAGCAGCCGCGACCCGCTCCCATCTCTGGTTAGCTTCCTTGGGGAATGTTTTCAGAGCTTGAATCAGTGCTGTTACTTGGACAACAGACCATTCATCTTGATCCAAACTCGCACCGTTTTCTACAACTTCATCTGTATTTTGGCTAAGGTTTGCAGAAACCTTAACCGCCTCTGTTTTATTTTCTACCTGAGTTGTGAGAGGAGATGAAATCGGCTGTGCGGGCTTCTTTTTTTCAAGAAGTGAATCAAATGCCTTTGTGGAGTCGGGTTTTTGAAGAAGAACAGTTTTTGTTGCCTTAATAATCTCGTCTACATGGCGGTGGGTACCAATGTACTCTGATAAGACTTCCCACCTTCTAGCAGTTCCATTAGGGTATTTCAGAATCCCTTTTCTTAAAAGCTCAATCTCTTCCTTCCCCCAAGGTTTCTCCTTTTTCTTTTTAGGAACGTTTCCGTTGACTTTTGCAGGCCCGTTGTGTTGACTGTAGCTTGAAATATAATCTTTTGCAGAAGGATCCAAGTTATTAAGCGCCTTTTTGAGAAGTTCAGCCTGCACATATTCCTCTTGCGTTTCCATGTCATCACATAAGTTTTTTAGTTTTAAAATGTCTAGCGACATGCAGAGGTTTTCGACATCATCATGATTAAGATTAAGTAAATGCTGAGTTATCACATTTGTGGATACAGTTCGAAGACGGGTCCGTTCTTTACGTAATAATTTCTTTTCTTTTTCTTTTATTTTCTTCTGAAGTGCAGCAGCTTCTGCAGCTTGTTTTTCAGCTTCTTCTTTCTTACGTCTCTCTTCTTCTGCAACTCTAGCAGCTTCTTCCTCTTGAAGTTTTTTGGCCATAAATTTGGCTTCTTTTTTCTTCTGTTTTTCAGCTTTTAACATCTCTTTTCTTTTTAAAACTCTAGGGTCTCTTTTATAAGCATTGTCAACAAGAGATCTTATTCTTGCATATTCTTCTTTTCTAGCTTTTTCAGACAACTTTGCATTCTGTCTTTCCATCCATCTTTTATGGTCACGTGACTCGGCTTCCTCAAGATCATATTCATCAGCATGTGGGAATTCCCTCCAACTTTTAAAACCATACCAGAAGTCATAAAACAAATCGACATCATTAAGTGGAGTATTTTCATCACCTAATAAAGGTGTCGGTTGGGTAACAGACCACCGTCCATTTCTCAAAAAGGCGGGCCCAAACACCTTAAAGAAATCTTGCGGACCACAATCAGTAGGAATTTCATCATCAAACTCATCCGTGGAATCAAAAACCCTTCTTTTAGCAGGATCAATTAAAACCTCATACGCTTCTTGAATCGCCTTGAAATGGTTCTCGATTTCATCTTTTTTCGCTTGTTTAGCAGCTTCGGTTTCTTCTAAAAGAAGAAGAGCAGCCTGTTTGTCAGGATGATGTCTTAAAGCTGTATCACGGTAACTTTTTCTAATTTGTTCATCGGTTGCTAAATACCTTAAGTTACCCAAACCCAACAATGCATAATGATCTTGTTGGTTGGCTCCATCACCAGACTTCTTTTTACCTTTGCTGCTGCTATATGAATCAGCTGATTGCATATACTCCGGTTCTTTGTCTTTGGTGAAATTTTCATCATTGTCGTCTTTGTTTTCACTTTTGTTTTCATCCGTAAAACAACCACACCGTTTGAGTGCCACCTCATGAAAAGAATGCCCAGCCGGTTCAAAGCGTGAAGCTTTTACAGGAAAACAATTTGACGAAACATGGATTTCTTCTCCGTTTAAAAGCTCATTCGAATAGGTGATTTGGAGAATGCTTGTTTGAGCTGTCATAATTACAGCAAATCAAGCACCCACAGCTCCAAACTACACAGAAATAAGTACAACAAAAAATAACATAAGAATCTAAAGACATAAAATTAAAAAAAATACATGTTTCATATATCATATATCTATCAAATAATACAGATTATCTCTAAAACATCCACCTTGCTGATTTATTATCACAATTTGCGATCTCTACCAAATCTCCAAAGCATCAATTGTGCTAAATTTGAGAATTCAATTAATGTAAACCCTCTATTTGAAAAGTTTAATTGACAAACCAGATACACAAAACGAGGCCATAATGTTTTCACCAGAATAAATAAAACCTAAATAAGACAGATGATTAGTCCTTTTAATGAAAAGTGTTTGCAGATTGCAACTACTCGATGATAGTAAACACTCAAAGATTTAATAAAGTGTTCGATTCATGCCATTTATACACGATGACACAAAACTTATGGTGATGTTGCTATTTGCAAAGTAGAATGAACAAGTAGCAAGTATAACATTCATAGATTAAGATGATCAATGCTTCTGTTAATACGAAAAAAGATAGCATTATGTTATGATTACCTGATATGTAGCGAAGGCGATGAAGCTGCGCAGAAGAAATTAAGAAAAGATGGAATTAGGGTTTGTAGTGAAGGAGGGAGAGCGGCCAAATTACAATTTTGGGAGGGAGATTATATTTGTGGTTTAGGGTTGTTAGTTTTGGCCGCAAACCCTTGACTTATTATATATCTTTTTGGACTTTTCAGTGTGGTTACGGTGATTTAATTAGATTTTAGAAAATTATATTTTAATAATCAAATTATTTACATTAGTTGATAGTAATTTATACCGTTAATTTTATAGATAATTCTTATAGGTTTTATTTTTTTTATCGAGAACAATCCAATAATATGATAATCAAATGTTTATATTTGATCTATATTTGATTTCACTCGTAATAATGATTATAAATGATTTTAAAAAACATACAAGAGAAATTGAGTAAATCAAGTGTGGATTTATGATTATTATTTGCCAATGAGCACTAGATCAACTGATTTTGTAGAAGGCACCGTATGACTTTCCAAAATGAAGGTCATGAGTTGCAGTTTCACTAGGTGCAATATGCTTCAAATGGGCCAAAGGTTTTACCACAGTGGGCCTTTGGGTGGTGGGTTTCCCTTGAAATGGTGGGCGAGCCGGGTCACTAGCGTTGTTTGTGTTCGCGGGCGTGGGTGGTCTTTCGCCAATGGGTTTACCCGGGTGACCGGGCTTAAAAATTATTCGTTGGCCGTTACAAAAAATTTTGTTATTAAGATTATCTTTAGCAACTAAATGAAAATTAAAAAGTTTCATTAGTCAAATTGTTAAGAAGGATGTCATCAACTAATTATTTATGGTTTAAATTATTCAAATGTAATTTGTCTATAAAATTAATTAAAGCAAATTGTGAATTAATAATTTATAGGTTGATAATAATTTGTATATATAATTTGACTAAAGACATTCTCTAACTCTCACATTCATTTTCAATTTGACTTGCATTTTTTTTAAAGGCGGATTAAATGTTAGAAGTTAATAACATTAAGTTAGAAATAATTCGTCAACGCCAATGATTGAACACTAAACCTTCAAGAGAGTCAAAACCTCCCATCTACCCTTTGAACTTCTATGCTAGAAGATTTTTACTTAATTTCCCTCACATAAATGATTATCGGAATGGGGAACATACATTTTGTGTAAGTAACGATAGTATAAATCTATAATAATTATGCAAGTGGTAAAAACAAAAGTTACATGTGACATTAGTTAAATGCAAGCATGAATTTTTATTCATCATAAACTCATAGTTTGGTTGTTCCATTTGGCAAAAGTTATTAAGTTTTAAATTTGAATGAATATTCTTATTTGAGTTAATATATTAAAGATGAAAGAAACACTATAGTGACAATTTTTGGGTTTAAACTTTGGCCATTAAAATTTAGTTTGGTTTTCATTTTGGTCAGAGGATTATTGTCTCCCACCTTCCATCTTGTATTTCTTCGTCTTCTTTGTTCCACGCGGCTTATTTTAAGGGCTTTGCACCCATCTTGCTTATGTCAATATTGATGGTAAACCCTAACACTTTTTGGTGTTGAAGGATGTGATGATGAGCTTGGCCTCATCATAGCCTCAATCTCATTTGGAAGCTAACAGTGTACATTTCATATCTAAGGCTTTGCATCTAGATACATCTAAGCGATTTGAGGATGAAGCCATGAATGGTTGAATGAATTTGACTCTATTGTTTTCATTTTGGTGTTTGATTAATTGATTGCATAATCAGATTCTCGATATACTAATAATTTAACAAGATGATCTTGAATAGCTCACGAGCAACTGACTCTTTTACATCTCCTACGGTTACCAACATTAGCATAAAAAAAATAGGAATGGATAAATAAGGCATAAATCGAGGGTTATGCAGATCCTAAGACATATATGAAATGGAATAAAGATGGACCAAGCTACTTATGGATGTAACCATAATTAACATTACTACAGTCAGGCTATCATACACGGATCATAAGTGAAATATGAGTCGGACCAGTCTGCGAATCGAGCGAGCTCCCCTTGCATGCAAATTTGTGGTGGTGAACCTCTCATTCTAATTCAATGCTCTCCGAACCATGCGGGAGTTTGCTGTTCCAACCATTACCAAACTAATACCTATTCTGTTTAGTACTTTAGGTGCTTATGTTGCGTATATGGTCGGCAATCTTGACCCAAGCTATGTAAGAAAGGTTGGAATGGGTCAAGGTATTTTGTATTTGGGTTGAAATAGACAGATAGTTAATGAACAATGGGTTGAGATGAGTAAACAAAAACTATATTAAAATTTACAATAGGTCAGGATGGATTCATATAATGAATCCATATGTGTAAAATATAAGTTCATATAATTATATGGAAATTAACAAAAATATATAATACCTAAAGATTGCTAATATAAACCATAATAGTCATTACAACCAGGCTACCACCGTAAGCACCTCCATCACCTTCGACATACCGAACACCACCTTACACACACCACCACCTTTAACATACCGACCGCCACCGTACGCACCACCACCACCTTCGACATACAGGCCGCCACCGTACGCACCACCTTTGCCTTCGACTTACCGACCGCCACCGTACGCACCACCATCCCCTTCGACGTACCGACCGCCACCGTGCGCACCATCACCACCTTCGACACACCGACCGCCACCATATGCACCACCACCACCTTTGACGTAGCGATCGCCATGTTCGACATACCAACCGCCACTGTACGCACCACCATCACTTTCAGCATATCGACTGCCGCCATACGCACCACCGTTTACAATTTCCTAAAACCAAAATTTAACATAACAAGCATTACATATGTTTGTCACCATGCAACTTGACGTCTCAGGCGAACTACGTTTTGTGGTTTGATTGGGGTTCTTGGGCAGATCTAGTGATTGTCGATGGTGCCATGATGGTTCGCATATCTGGTTGTGGTTGAGTTGCCGACTCATAATTGTTAAGGATTGAAAAAGTGCTGATTTTCGTGTCTACGGGGATAGAACAATGTTAAAATATGAAGCAAAAGTGAGTCGAACCCGTCCTGACCCGTACCCATTCTGACTTAAATCCATTCTGACCCATACCCATCGTGACCTTTTTTTTAATTGGTCCATCCTAACCCAAACTCATCCTAACCTAAACCCATTTTGACCCGACAACCAACCCAATCCAACCCATCCATTTTGCCACCTCTAGTTGCGTATAATGTAAGTCCAGTAACGAATCAATTCCAACAAGCCTTTCAAACTAGTACTTTTTGTAATCGACTCTATAGCTTCTTTAATAAACGCTAGTTCTTCGATCAAGATTTTAATGACTTTCTACTCGGATCGTTCCTGCATTTCAGATATGAAGTTTCATTTGAAGCTTTAGACAAAGGTGCTATCGAGATATTGGCTCCTAGTCGTTTCGACCCAAATTATAAACCATAACACATATTTTACTTATAAATGAAACATTAACAAATGTTCTTTACATTTACACCTGAATAGTTGAATAAGTATATCTAAGATACAAATTCTCATGACATGTTTCAAACCAAAAGCTGTCTGCAACATGTTTCTTCTTCGTCTTCCCAATCGAGTGGAGCTTCTTTTGGAGTCAGGGTCTCAACAGAAGTAACCTCTTTGTCCCCCAGAGATAAAGGTAGGGTATGTTCCCTTTTCACTCGAACCCTACCAATAACCCTGCTATGAGTGGGATTATACCGGGTGGGCTAGGGAAATAGTTTTGCCTATATTGTAACTAAATGTAACATAAAAGGAATAACATTTGTGAATTCTTCTAACTACTGACAAGTGGTGTAAGCTCCACCTCCTCAGGCTTTGACATTTCACTGTCCTCTGATACACTCAATACTTCTATATCATTTTCACCATCTTCTACAATACTCAACACTTCAAGACGAGAAAAACCCGATGAATCTGACCCGCCTTTAGGCACCAAAAACAGGAAACAAAGAGGAGTGATCCTCAACAGGTTTCGTATCAAAATCGCTAGCCACAAGTTGTCAAAATGTGTCCTTGTGACATTCAGGACATGCAGAAGTAACCCACCTAACCAGGTAGATGACATAAGACCAAAATTGTCAATTGACATGAGCAAAGCAAAGAATGTGCCTTCAATGCCAGGTGGACAAAGTTGTGAAGATAAGACAAGAAGCGGCATCCATTTCAAACGTCCCACCATTTGAAAGACGCTTTCATCAATAACTGCAAAGAAGTAATCAGGTATTCCTAGTTTAAGATTAAGTCTTAGTATGAAGACAAGATCAAGCATTCCTGATAAGCCGAATAACAATTGTGCCCAAAATAGTAGAACTCGAAAAGGATAAGTCTTTAAATTGTATTGATATAGTATCGCGCCTAAAAGGGATCCAATTGAGCCGATAGATAATACAAAACCAATTGTCTCCTGCATACATGATATTGGAAATTAAGTACTAGTAGTTGATATACAAGCATTAGATTTGTAGTACATATTAATCTATAAAAGTTCACCCAAAGTGTATTTTTAATACATGAAATATCTTAAATCACTTTTTAAGAAAAGGCAAAATGTTATAATAATTTAGTTTTTGGTAATTATATTTAACTTTAGCATGATAAACTTTTCATAAAATTTTTAAAAACATAAAAATTGGTTGTGGGTCAACCCAACCCATTTCAACATGTACAGAAATATTGCTCGTTTGACGTAATGGATAACCTGCCTAACCCGCCCATTTTTGCCACATCTATGTGTGTGTGACTCGTTGAACTAAAGAGGAAGGAAAAGTACCTGGGAGAAAGATGGGCCCGCTTTTGAATCGGTTTCCCAGTAGAACAACCCATCATATATATTCAAGCTCAACGCGAATGATAGATACATATACAAACAAGGCCTCCAAACATCTTCAGATTTCAAAGTAGTCCACATGGCTGAAGCAGCAGCAACGAATTTCTCACTTATCTGATATCCAAACAAGTTTGTTTTCTATAATTATTACGGACACAAAGCATAAAAATATAAAATATTTTCGAATACTACAAATACATTGCAGAGTATATAAATTCATTAAAAGGCTAGCTGTATGTACCTGTCTATAAGCAAAGCTTGGTGAGTATGGTTCTTTGAGCACAAGGCCAATTAGTAACACAAGCGCATACGGTATACTTAGCAAGCCATAAACTCCCTTTAATACAAAAGACAACTTTTAGAAAATAAAAGAAAATTAACTATACAAGAGATTAATGATGAAGTAGGTAATTTTAAAACTAGTAACTTTCAGAAAAATAAAAATAAAAGAATTGTTGCAATCTTCATAGGATATCTGGATGAATGAGGATCAAGAAAATACTAATAAAAAAAAACACCTTGGGGCCGATCAAGTGAACAAATATGCCGCTTAGAGAAAATCCGATTAAGGCTCCAATCGAAGAACTGAGGGCACATAAGCTTTGCATGTCTGGAGCAAGTGAAGCATGGATAGCACTGTGTTGTGCTACGCACGCATCAACTGTTACATCCGCTATTGCAGCACCAGCACTCCCGACAGTTAAAGACAGCAGTGCTAGTACAATATGCAGTTTTTCGTGGAATGACAAGAAAAACATTGATAGAATTCCTATGACACCTGCAACAATTGCAATTTTTTATCTTAGTACTAGTGTGATTCATCTTTATAAATAAACTATAGCTTCTAGAGACAAAAGCAGTACTTGAAAACTTCAAAACTGATTGAATTTTTTTAAAGTTATTGCAATCTTTTTACTAATTGCAATACTTGTGGAGGATAGAGTAACTGTACTTTTCTTCATTAGAAATCTGACATGATTCACGTCAACTTCTAAGTTGAAGACGAAAGCATTTGACACTTAAAAGTTAAACCTTGTTGATATATTAAAAGACAAGTTGATGGAACAACTTGTTTAAAAGGCATGGAACAACTTTTTTTAAACCCAGCTTTTTTAAAAGGCATGGAACAACTTTATCAAGTTAAATTCTTGAAACATAGAAATGTTCCTTCACAATAGAAATATTCCTTCACAATATACAAGTATTGTGTGTTGTTACTAATGGCACTAAAACTCACTATTGACATCTTTAGTGTTATCAACATATATCTGAATGTAACTGGATTAACAAATTAAGACCAAAGAAGTAATATTAAGTTATGATACAAGTTAACAGATGTGGAGTGCATACTTGCATAAACTTGATTAAAATTTCAATAAAACAGTTAGAACTAAAAAATGCTATAAATGACATTGTGGTAGTTATAACAACTTTTCCACCAAAAGAAAAGGGGTGCCATATTTTCGGTTAAAAGATGTGACTAACTAATTTGAATGTCTGCATTGTTTCGTGAAAAATTGTAACAGATTGAAGTATTATAGAAATATTCTAGCCTATTTGATTATCCTTACCCTGAAACTAGAAAATCACCCAACACTCACCAACTGTGAACAATGGGACACACTATTGTAATATATATCCATGAGCCATGAAGCAACATTACTCAAATGTAGGATTACAATTTGACTTTTAGCTTTATATAAATGAGGCATTTAGTCACCAACCGAAACTGTATACTGCATAACTCTGATCTAGCTAAACTTGATCTAGCATTGCAAAAGTAATCAAAGGGCCTACAAGTATATGAATGAAAACTCATATTTATATATAGTTACCAGCAAAAACGAAATACGGCCTTCTTCGATATCCCAAAATGGGAACAACATCTGTAAGAAGACCCCAAATAGGTTTAACAATCCATGGAATGTTGGTGATTCCTGCATAAGCCTGTGCTGCAGATGGTTGTACTTTCTGCACATCTTTCATGTAGTACTCTGTGCCCACCCTACCAAGAGCTCCACCAAATCCTTGATTTATACCATATATCACCACAACTCCAGCCACAAAACTCCAATGTGTTGCCCTTGATAACATACTGAACCAATCAATTGGAGCCCTAACATCCCACCCCACAAAAACCCCTCTTTTTGGACCTCCATTATCATCTTCTTCAACAACCTCTTCCCTGTTGCAGGTTTCATGGTCTTTTCCTTCTTCCACCATGAATATCAGCTTTTTCACAGCTAACAACGTCTTTTCTCAAATGGGTATTTCAAGATTCATTCGATAGATGTTAACATCGATCAAAAAGCAATGACAACCTTTGAAGAAACCACAAGATTCAAAGTCAACGTTTCTAAAATTTGGATCTTGGGATCTGTTTGGAGGTCTCTTCAAGACTTCTTGACAAATCTATGAAATGGGTATTAGCTGATGATTGCAGTACACATTAATATCTCCATCTGCCAGTAAAATATACTTACAGGACAAAAAGATGATACCTTTATCTTCAAAATGTGTGCTCAGATGGGTGTAAATTACGCTGATGTTTGTGAAAAAAGCTCAAATTGCAATGTGATAATCTAGTATAGCTTGTGAACTCCGATGGTTGTGGGGTGAGATATTGAAAGCTCCGATGAGATCTATGGCGGAATATGAATTTTTTGGAAAGTAGGTGGAAGATTTTATGCCATTGTTGACCAGAATTATGGTTTCTATGAAGATGGGGGATGTTTAGACCGGAGGGGTTGCGATAGAAACGTTTATCGTCTTTTGGCAAAATTGATTTTTTAAAAAGTTCTTGCGCTTTTTTAACAATTAAAGTGATCAGGTTTGAAAATCTTGAAACCACTATTTTTATATGTAAAACACGTCGTATGTTTATTGGTAATTGATTGTATACTTAACTTTATTAACATACATCATGGTCATGTATCAATTTTAATTCTCGTATTAAAAATGGTTCGGTACCTTGTCTTATATCAACAAGAATTAGATTGGGAAAATTCATTAATAATAAGATGAATAAAATTCTAAGTAATTCATGTTATAAATCTTAATAATAACACTTTAAAAAAATATAAATTATATAGGTGGTTCTTGTGGTTTCAATAAAATAAAAATTTATTCTTTAACCTTTAATTTATGGGTTTATGTTGAAGATGGTTCATGAGTTTAATAATAGCAATTTGGTTTTGTAAGGTTACCAGCGATTTCTTCAATTCAATTTTTAACACTTCTAAAAATAATAAATAATTCCAAACATCGTCGTCTTTTCAACACTTGACTTGTATTTTTTGAGGAGCTTAACCTTGTTTAGCCTCACCCCACCACCCCTAATTCCAATGGGCGGAAACCATGAATGTGGATAGCCTCACCTACGTGCCTCCCCTTACCAAAACACTGATCGCGGGTAATCGAGTACAATCAATGTAGTTAACTTGTCAAACCCAAGTCTTTTTTTTTTTTTTTTCTTTTGTCAATGGAGTGCCACCCCAACCCTTACCTATCATCTTCGTATTACTAATGATAACGACCAGATGACAACGAAAAATTGTACGAGCACCCTTATACCTTTTATGTATTCAAATTATACGAAATGATTATACATCGTATTTGGTGTTGTAGTCAAACATCTAATGTTCTAACTTTTCAACCATTAAATATAAATCGAGTGTAAATATGAGATAATTATATAATAATATTGTCTTGACAATAAAATTTAAAATTAGAACATCAGTTACAGCTACCAACAGTGGCCTAATGGCAAAGATAAATACCCTCACTTAAGTCTAAGTGATATTAACCTCAAGATTCACTTGTGTTTCGGGGTAGATTTATATTATAGTATAGTATGATTACATTATAATAGTTATAAAACTAAAAAATAAAAAAAAATACATTAGTCAAATCTTTAAAAATCAAACCTAACAAAGTAGTTGTGTTTATGGGTTTACTTAACGAGATAAGAGAAACTAAACCATTTTTTTTCTTTCTTCCCTTTTCTATTATTTTCCATCAATTTCTTTTATTTTAAATTCTTAAGTGAACCAGGGAATTTAAATTTTTTATTTTCCTTTCGTTTGCTTTCAATAAAAAACTATGAAACACAACTATATATATATATTCTTTCGTCTTCCTTCTTTTTTCTCAATGAACTCAGGAACACAACGTAAGTTACAAGCACAGTTTTTGATAATTACCAAGTTGAAAAAGTCACTGGGCCATATTTGCAGTAATGAATAGATTGGTTGACTATGATTCGATGACTTGGCAACCCTATATCATTCACCAAAGGGGCTGTTTGTTTGCATATTAACCATTCAGATGTCTGAATGGTTCAGCATTTAAAGATTCAGAATGTTTGTTTCGTGAGCAGATTTCTGAATGGTTAAGCATTATACCGAATCTAAATGGTTAAAAGATTTTATCTGGATTGGTCAGACATTTGCCTCTAAATAGAGCAGTTAAAGTTTGGTACGGATTATTTTATGAGAGATAATTTATCATGTCAACACATTTCCTTTTAAAAAAAATATTTGGTACACATAATCATGCATATATGTTTACTAGATAAGGTGGTCACAATAGAGCAGTTAAAGTTTTACGTAGCTTTACCAGGTATTCTAGAGTACCGATTATAAGATGTTGAGCTATAAAGAGGACGGTATTTGTTATATCAAGGATTCCAAGCGTTGGACCTTACCGACAAGATAAGTAATTGGTAGATTATAGAGTTTCTGATAGATATCCACACATGGAAAATTAAGGTATCGACACACAAATAAAGACGGACTTGGGAAGTCTAAAATCATTTAAAAAATAGTAAAACTATATGTATTTTTTTCTTCATAACAATACTTTATTTTGAGGTCTTTTAACTACTCTTAATCAGGTTTAAACCTAAACGATTTTTTATACATCTTTAACGCTTACTACTGACTCATTAAACCACCAACTCAAGTAATGTGAAAACATATATGAGAAGAACAAATTAACCATTTTAGCCATTCAACGCCATCAAGGCTCGAATTATAGTTTGATACGAATGCTCACGCGCCTACACTACTCGTATCGAGGAAATACATTCCAGACCCTAGACCTAGAAGGTCTCGAGACGCTATATCTGAAACATTTTTTTTTACTCCATTTGTGCAATAAGGATTAAAAAAGACATTTTTGAGAAAAAAATATTAGCACAACGATTTCAGTATTTCACCACTATTTCTTTTGTTATTTTCTAATTCGTCTTCGAGAAGTTGAGTTTTCCTCCCTTTTCTATGCATTTTCATGGAATATTTCAGAAATTAAACCGACATGAATCCGTGAAGCTTTCATCCATGTTACCATCTTACTGTTGATCGAGAATCGACAAGAAGAATAGAGCAAGTCTACCTGCTTGTATGCTAATGCTTATTTTAGGATTAGTATAACTGATTTAGGGTTTTATCTCTGATGTTCGATTATTAATTGTATAGAATGTTTGGTTTCTGATTTCTATCGATAAAGCAGAGATTATACTGAACATTCACTTTCATTTTTCTAATCATTGATTTCCTTTGTGCTATTGTAGGGTTTAACAAGCTCAAACTCTGGTGTCATGGGTGATTTGCCAAGGTTAATTTTTTTTTTGTTTCCCCTATCTCTATGTACTATTGTAAGAAACTCTAGCTTTCTGTGTAGTGTGTTTCTTAAACTTTGATTCAGAATTGATCTCGTAAGTAATTAATAAGAGAAAAGCCTAATTATATGGAAACTGTCCATAACCTTAAATCTCATAGGATTGCTCACAGTTTCATATGATAGAGGTTGTTCATAAGCTTTCCGAATTATACTAATGGTTTACTCAACTTCCCTGTGTTTATACTATCCCAAACATGGATTATTGTGTATGATACAGGGAGGATAATAGCAACACTGTTCGTGTTCTTGTTGCCACTGATTGTCATTTGGGATATATGGAAAAAGATGAGGTCCGCCGGCATGACTCGTTTCAAGCATTTGAAGAAATCTGCTCCATAGCAGAGCAGAAAAATGTAAGAAGCAAGAAACTATGATGTATTTCAATATTACGTCATATAAGTACTTTAAGGCTTTAAAGATGTTGGTGATATGAATTTATAAGAACTAATGTTTTATCTGAATATTAGGTGGACTTTGTACTTCTTGGTGGTGATCTTTTTCATGAAAACAAGCCATCAAGAACAACATTAGTGAAGACGATAGAGATTCTGCGTCGACATTGTCTCAATGATAAACCAGTGCAATTCCAAGTTGTCAGTGACCAGACTATAAACTTTGCAAATGTGTAATGATCCATTCCAACTATTAATCTCTGCCCATGTGATTGACTTGAGTGACTGTACATGAAATATTTTGAGTGGCATAGTCCTAGTTTTTGTTTTTTTTCTGAACTTCTAAAACTGTCTTTGCAACAATGACTTGCCACGAGAAGGAACAATTAATGGAAGTATGGTGAAATAAACTCTTGAAACTACTTATACCTTTTTTATTAAGTTTTTAACCCCTTCCTATATTGATTTTTTTTATGTCAATCTGAACAGGTTTGGTCATGTAAACTATGAAGATCCTCATTTCAATGTTGGCTTGCCGGTGTTCAGTATTCATGGAAATCATGATGACCCTGCTGGAGTGGTAATGCTTATAGCACACGAGACATCATTCTTCTTATGATTATATGAATTTAGTTGTATGAATGACAAATTTTGTTTTGGTTTGCAAGCATTATCATTAATTTCCTAAGATAGATTATGGATGGGCTAGCCTTTTGAACTCTTATTTGATTACAGGATAACCTTTCTGCAGTTGATATCCTTTCAGCATGCAATCTTGTAAACTATTTTGGAAAAATGGTTCTTGGAGGTTCTGGGGTTGGGCAGATCACTCTCTACCCGATTCTTATAAAAAAGGTCTGCAATAAATTGTTTTAATATGTTTGTTGGAGTAAAATTCATTCCCATAATCACGTCAAATAGTTATCTTACATGCCTTACAGGGTTCGACTTCTGTTGCTCTGTACGGCCTCGGAAATATTAGAGATGAACGCCTGAATAGAATGTTTCAGGTTCCTGTCTCAAAACTATGTATTTGAAACCTGGTTTCAACTATGTTCGCATTTTTAAGTATTTGGTTTTTGTTTTGTGTTTCTAACTTCTGTTTTTTGGAGAATGATAGACTCCACATGCTGTACAATGGATGCGTCCTGAACCTCAAGAAAACTGTCAAGTGTCAGACTGGTTCAACATTCTAGTACTTCATCAAAACAGGTTATAAATGATATTAAACTTATAATCACTAAACCTGATAGATGGAGGTGGCAATGTTGGCCATTTAACTATACATGGGCTGATATAGGTTGTGTTTTATACTTTTATCTCTATCGTGTCAAACGGGTTTAAAGTCATTCAAATTGTATTCAGTTGCATAAATGATAAACCTCCTAAGCTTCTTTAACCAAAAAAAATTTCATTATCATTTTAATAGCATTTTTATTATTAAACACAATAATTGTTACAAATTCTAAAAAAATGTTTCAGGAGGTGTACGTGACGCCCAACACTATCCTACTCAGTTTGACTCGGGCTAAAAGTTTCCGGCTACCCAGTCTGATAACCTGCACATTTGCTCCTCGTTTAATTGTATATGGAATATTGTTTGAGACAATATCATAATATAGCAATACTAAAGTGTATTTTTATATGCAGAGTGAAGACAAATCCTAAGAATGCCATAAATGAGCATTTTCTACCTAGGTTCCTGGATTTTATAGTTTGGGGGCATGAACATGAATGTCTTGTTGATCCTCAGGTGAAATTAAATTTATAATCTTTGTCGATTTAATATATCCATAAGACTGTGACTAAAGATTCAGTTCAATATTAATGCTTACCAGGAAGTTCCTGGTATGGGTTTCCACATTACTCAACCTGGCTCTTCTGTTGCAACATCACTTATTGATGGAGAATCAAAACCAAAGCATGTACTTTTGGTAGAAATTAAGGTTGTTCCAACTACGCCAACTTAAAAAAAAAAGCTATCAGTTTTATTTATTTAGTTATTTAGATTTATTTGGATTTAATTTGTTTATAAAATCTCTATTCAGGGAAATCAATATCGGCCGACCAAGATACCGCTACATTCTGTAAGGCCTTTTGAATATAAAGAGGTAGTTTAATATGCTTTATGAATTAATTACTTATAAAGTTCAACATGCACATATAGTATTAAATCTCTTCAAATGTTTAATGTTTGCGATGCAGGTAGTATTAAAGGATGAACCTGACATTGACCCAAATGATCAAAGTTCAATTCTTGAGCATTTGGACAATGTGGTAAGTAATTCTTGTTCATGAAGATTCTGCAGGTTGTATGGTGTTATGATGTGTGAATTATCTGCTGACTCTTAAATTAATTTAGGTAAACAGTTTGATAGAAAAATGTAACCAGAGGGATGCTAGAAATTCAAAGCCAATGCTTCCACTTATCCGTGTGAAGGTACTTCTCTTACTTGAAAAAAATGATAATAATAATAAAGGGATTTAAGCAGCTAATGAGTATATTGTCAGGTTGATTATTCTGGGTTCATGACTATTAATCCTCAAAGATTTGGTCAAAAGTATGTGGGCAAGGTACATAGCATTTAGTGTAAAGTGAATTTCATGGAAACCTTTTAATGGTTTAAGAGAAATGACTTTCTATAGAAACTGTAGGTTGCTAATCCCCAGGATATACTTATCTTTTCAAAAGCTTCAAAGAGAGCTCAAGGTGAAGGTTAGTAAAGTTACATTACAAGGCGTCCTGCATTTTGATTTATACAATTATGTTTTTTTGGCTAATCATTTTTATTTTTGAACGTGTTTGATGACATTTGATTATGATGCTTACCCGGTAATGGTTAAACTTCATGTTGGCTTTAGCAAAAATTACGGACATCGAGCGACTTCGACCAGAAGAACTGAATCAACAAAACATTGAAGCTTTAGTTGCTGAGAGTCAACTGGTACACTGTAAAATCTCTTTGACTTTTTTGTATATGCTTTATAATTAGCTACACAGTTCCGTAATAAGTGAAACTTCAAGCCTAGGAATTTTAGTATATGTGGTCATTGTTACCATATTTTATATTTTCTTTATCATGTTGGCCTCTTAATTTGAACAATACTTGCAGAAAATGGAGATTCTTCCTGTGAACGATTTAGATGAAGCATTACAAAATTTTATCAACAAGGATGACAGGATGGCTTTTTATACTTGTCTGCAATACAACATTGAAGAAACCCGTGTAAGTAATCTTCCAACTTAGTTTTCTAAAATTTTGGTTAATGTTACCAACATTTATCTAAATGAACATGTTTTTTTGCTGATTATCTGACTATATATTTCCTGAAACAGAAAAGCATATCTCGGGATCCAGATAATATGAAAATTGAAGTTGAAGATATAATTGTGAAAGTCGAAAATTGCTTAGAGGCAAGAAGCTGAACTCTTTATCTAAGTTTGGTATTATGTTGACATCTTTTAAGAGAAATAGAGTATATGCAGGAGCGTGTGAAGGGAAGATCCAGATCTAAAGAAGACCAACTATTTACATCTAGCGCTCAGTCCATGGAGGTAGTACATCCTAACTTCTTGGTGTGTTTAGGCCTACAAATTTCTTTTTTATCACTGCAAATAATTTTTCGTCTATAAACTCGTGCAGAATATGATAAATAAAGCTCCTGGGGGAATTGGAAGTGCAGTTTCTTTTAGTGATGATGAGGAAGCTACGCAATTTTACGGGACAAAGTCAACTGGCAGAGGTAAAAAGGGGTCATTACAACAGTTTAAATCTGCTCGTGATGTTTCTGAAGTTGCTAAGGCTCCTTCAAGAAGAGGGGGAAGGGGGAGAGGTAGGGGATCTAGTAGTTTGAAGCAGACAACTCTTGATGCAACTTTAATATCTCGTCGCTCTGAGAGGTAATATTATACTATCATTAGTTTATTTATGTTTGATGAACAATTGAACATAATCCTATTTTGAATATAACATGATTATATTATTTGTTTCTATGTTATAATAGAAATAAGAGCATCCAGTATGTTTCTTATTTTAAGTGAAGGTAACAAATCAAGCACATTTAATATTCATCATTATTCTCTGCCAGATCAGCATCAGTTGCTGCATCAGCTTCAGTTCAAAGCATAGCTGCTGATGAAGAGAACTTAGATTCTGATTCGGATGACGAACCAGTCCAATATGGAATAAATGAGCTTCGTGGCAGTTCTGTATGATTAATGCTCCTTTAAAACTGTATATATCAATTAACAAATATGTTTAGATTATTACTGAAATAATATTGTTTTCTAAATCATAATTATTACATTTTTGTGAGTAAATGTAAAATCTTGAACGTTGATTGTTTTGAAGGATGATGATGAGAGCATGCAGCAAGTTAAGGGCAGGAAAAGAGGTGCTACAAGGGGAAGAGGTAGGGGATCCACTGCTAATAAGAGGGGAAGGAAATCAGACAACAGTTCATCCTCAATACAACAGATGATGATGAGTAAAGATGATGATGACGACGACGACGACGATGTACCAAAGAGAATGAACAAGTCTCAACCAAGGGTAAGTGATAGTCTTTATAAGTACATGATTTCCTTTTCAGTCCTGGTTTGCAAGATGCACTGCACTTTTATTGTTTTACTATATTCTTGTACTTCCTTTTAGCCAAACTTGGTTGCATCACTATATCCCTTCAGATATTTCGGTAGGCGTTAATTTTTACAAACTTATTTAAGAACGGGTTGATTGAGTTATGTTCCGTCTCTAAAAGCTAAACATGAAAGGTAGCTAAAATGGAACCGGATTGAATGGGTGAAAGTCACTAATTCTAAAGCATTGATATTATACAATTTTCTGTAATCATATTTGTTATGTTGAACGTGTACTAATTCTAATGTTGTGGACAAAAAATCAGGTCAACCCAACCCAACCAGACACGAATAGCTCATTTGTTTGATCAACCAATTTATTTTGTCACCTCGTCATATTTCTCATGTTTCTGATCGTATGATTGAAGTAATTCTTAATTGAGTGGTTCCTTCAATCTAACTGCCGTCTGTGCAGATGACGAGGAACTATGGTGCTCTAAGGAGGTAGCATAAGCAAAGGTTGGTCTTTACTAGATGGATGTTCAGTGTACAATCCAGCTCAGGTACTCCCATTTTGATCTGCAGCGAGCATTTCTCCACCCTGAGTCTGAATTTGCAGCCGAAAAAAATGTGAACAATGTAAAGTTTGAGCTTGTTTGAAAGCTGTGAAATATGGTTTCTGCATTTAGACATGAAAAAACCAACTTTTAATGGCTGCTTTGAATTCATTTTCATAAAACTTGTTTGATATCTGAATGGAGTAAAAACCAAACTGAGCTGAAAGAAAGGTAAAGCTTTTATGCTGAAACATAAATGCATCATTTTTGAATGAGAGATGGGTTGTGAAGACTATTAGACGCAGTGGGCATGAGCTGAGGTGGTTCAACGTTTTTAAGGCGTATAACGAGTTTTATATTTGGGTTTTTTCGTACAAAAAAGATTAGTTTTAAGTGTTGCTTTTGATTTGGCATTCGCGTCCCCTTCCCACATTATTGGCATTAGAGAGATTGCGAAAAAGTCCGATTGACAAACAATCTGAATAATAGCGTATCATTATTTCTAGATTTAACATGAGTATTAACCGCAAACAAACTAGCTGAGCATCTTTTTGGCACACAACAATTGTATATGATAATTAATGAAAAGTTTAGAAAAATACATTTAAACTTAAACAGGCAATAAAGGAGGGGCCTCGACTTGAACTTGCAACCTTAGTTTCCCAAGCGTTCGGCTTCTTCCTGGCCAGAGCATCAACCTCTGCTTCTTTGTGGTAATAATTGTATATTACTTATGAAAAAGCTGTCAAAATTAAAGAAAAAATCATTTTAACCTTACATTGTAAAGTTGTATCATATGCAATGATGCTTGTACTTGGTACTGTAATAACCGATCATGAGGATAAATAATATATATAATTTTGAGAATATGCGTTGTCCCTTTTAAGTTTGTTATTACGAAATTATGATCTGCTTGCTGTAGTGCATAAAAATGATTTCGTTAAACTACAGAAGAGTTAATTTTTGGACGCCATTTAAAAAAACAACATTTAAACATCAATGCACAAAAAAATCAACGTAATGAAAACCATTAAAATGAACGAAAAACAACTGACATACTACTTTAATAGTATATATAATTTCACCAAAAATTGAACTTGAGAACAATTATTAAATTTGGTCCAACCTTTATTTTTCTCTTGCAAAAATTTTCTCACACCCGACATTAAAGATATTCATTATTATTGCAAAAATATTTATCGTTGATTTATTCATTATTCGGCGTACAAAAAGATTTTATATATATATATATATATATATATATATATATATATATATATACACACACGTATATATATATATATACGTATATAGATATATACGTATATATATATATATATACGTATATGTATATATATATACCTATATATATGTGTGTATATATATACGTATATACGTATATATCTATAAATATATACGTATATACGTGTATATATATATATACATATATATACATATTTATATGTACATATATCTACATATGTATATGTACATATATCTACATATGTATATGTATACATATGTATATGTATATATATATGTATATGTATATATATGTATATATATGTATATATATCTACATATGTATATATATATGTGTGTGTATATATATATATATATATTAGATAACTATATCTAAATATATTAAAGAACTCTTTTTTTTTATATATTTTAGAATGTTAAAACAAATCTTTCTTTTGTTTTACTCTTTATCGTATTGGATTGACCCAATTTTAGCAATCCAAGAAAATAAAGTTTTCGTGGGCGAATATTTACTCTTTCAATTTCTATTTCAGTTCTATCATTAGTTCATAACTTTTCTGAATAGATGAATTGGTCTCTGGCCGGTTCCGCCATCCCGATCAATGAATCATTCGAATTCATTTTCACTAAAATCTTTTGAATTCACAGGTTCCATCGTTCCCATCGCTTCTTACTTAATGGTTAGGTCTGAATTCTACAACGGAGCTATTAGTTCTTGAGTCAATATTCTTAGTCTTTATTGGCTCGAAGCTCTTTATTTTTTGTTCGATGAGCAGATCCATTTAATGATGAATCCGTATTGATGCTTTATTACGCAGATTTTTTCTGAGATGACTCATAGACCTTACATATTGGAATTCTATATCATCAATATTCTTTTTCTTTCTTTCTCTCATCCTTCCATTTATTCATACCTTTTCTTTTTTATTTTGTCTTTTTTATTTCGATTGACAACTTAGAAGCAGATTTTTTCATAAAAAAAAGATTTCAGTTGCTACAATAATATGAACAATATATCATATCTTGACTGGTTCTTTGGATCCAGATAATACGAAGTGATGAGTTGGTTATTACTTCTATAGTTAGTTGTTTATTATAGTTATTTGTTTATACTATGGGGCTGGTTTTTTATACTAACCCTCAAAAAACCAACGAGTCACACACTAAGCATAGCAATTTTATCAAAAGATTCATTTAATTTTTTTTATTAAACCCTATAGAATTATAATTTCTAATTGCTGATTTTTTTTATTGAACAGAAAAGAAAAAGAAGAAAGTAATTGATCATTTTTTGTTCCATCGCTGGATAGAATGCAAAGGAAAATAAAGGTTTATTATTCCCCTTCTTTTATTTTTCCCCTTCAATAAATATCCAAATTTTTATGCCTAATATCCCATAGATTGTTCGAACTGTATAGGAACAATAATCAATTTTAGCTCGAATGGTTTGTAGTGGAACCCTACCCTCTCTGATCCATTCAACACGCGCAATTTCTTTTCCGTCGATACGTCCTGCAATTTGTACTTGAATTCCTTTTGTATATGCTTGTTCAGTTAATTCTATAGCCTTTTTCATTGCTTTGCGAAAAGAAACTCTATTTTTTAATTGTCCGGCTATAAATTCTGCAAGAATATTAGGGTTTCCATATGGCTTTTCAATTCGTGTGATAGCAATGTTAAGTTTTCTATTTACAGAATTAAATTCTTTTTGTAAATTCATCTGTAATTCTTCGATTCCTCGGGGTCGACTTTCAATTAATATTTTTGGAAATCCCATATAGATTATGATTTGGATCAGGTCGATTCTTTTTTGAATCTTTATACGCGCAATTCCCTCGACGCCAGAAGATGTTTTCATATTTTTTTGTACATAATTCTTTATAAAATTTCTTATTTTTTGATCTTCTTGTAGACCCTCAGAATAATTTTTTGGTTGTGCGAACCAAAGGGAATGATGACCTTGGGTTGTACCAAGTCTTAAACCAATTGGATTTATTTTTTGTCCCATGTTCCCCCATTACTATACATATCATAATACGACATAGTTGTATCCTTTTTTTTTTCCATTTAGCTTTTTGTGACCATGTAATAGAGTCGGTATCTATATATTTATCTAAGGATATATCTTTCATTACAATAGTTATATGGCAGGTAGGTTTTTGTATTGCAAAACTACGTCCTCGAGCTTGATGTTTTAATCTTTTCATGATAGTACCTTTATTTACTTCGGCTTTACTAATCACTAAATTTGCTTCATTCGAACCCATATTTGAACTAGCGTTTGCTGCTGCAGAATAAACTAATTTAAAAATGGGATAACATGCTCGATAAGGCATGAGTTCTAATATCATAAGTGTTTCTTCGTAGGAACGCCCACGAATTTGATCGATTACTCTTCGCGCTTTGTGAGCAGACATAGATATATGTTGACCTAAAGTGTATACTTCTGTTGTTCTCTTATTTAACATAAAGTTCGCCTCCTACTAATCAATGATAAATATCTATATATATTATTATACATAAACAAGCGTTTTTTAACGACGAGATCTATTATCGCTTTTTGCATGTCCTCGGAAATTTAAAGCAGGCGCAAATTCTCCCAATTTGTGTCCTACCATACGATCTGTTATATAAATAGGTAAATGTTCCTTTCCATTATGGATAGCAACAGTATGGCCGACCATTATGGGTATAATGGTAGATGCCCGGGACCAGGTTATTATTATTTCTTTTTCTTCTTTACATATATATATACATATATATATATATAGGGGAAGGATCAAATGAGAACTCTCTTTTTTTGCGAGAACTCTAGGAACCAATGTGATCCAACTAGTTTTCAATGGCAAAATGGTAATAAAATAAATATAATATAAAAAATTATAAAACAAAAAATAAGATGAAAATGAAAAAAATAAATACACAAAAATGTTTCTCTTGTTTCCCTCTTTCATAAAAAAAATAAAAAAAATTTTAAAAAAATAAAAAAAAAACTCGTTATACACATGTGTAAAACCAGATTTACACATGTGTCAAACCGGATTTACACATGTGTAAATAACAGGTAGGTGATTTTTTTTTAAAAAATATATCAATATGGTAGGCGTTGGAAAGATAAAAAAATACTGAATTTTATGGTGTAATTTTTTTGAAAAAATAATGTCGTAAAAAAAGTTATGAACGTTTTAAAAAAAAGATGGAAATGGGGTGGTTCTCAAGATTGGTTACTAGAGTTCTCACAAAATAGGGTGGTTATCAAGATAACCCTATATATATATATATATATATATATATATATATATATATATATATATATATATATATATATATTATATATATAGGATCAGCATCTTTTCAGAACTTATAAAGATCGCAAGAACTACGAGAACTAATCATAGCCAATGATTAATATAATTATTATTTTACACTTAGTTTATTATAAAGGGTACGATGGTAAATTAATAAATTGACATTTAGTTTTCTAATTTGTAGCTCCTTATTAATTACAAAATTCAAAAATTTTCAACTGTAAATAATTTCCTAATTCAAATCGATGAAATCATTTTCTATTAGAAAAAAATATCAAGATTAAAATACGGCTGCCACTAGTTTCTCTCACCATAATCGAGACTAATGTTTTCAGGATGAAGTTATTTGCTTAATGGATCCATATTTAATTTGGCCGAGAACATTATAAATTTAGTGTTTATAGTTGTTTGTAGCCTGCATAATACTGCAAAGCAACATGCAAAAGGTTTTTGGGTGGATTATGACTCACCTGCTTCATAATTATATATATAAAAGAAGGCTGCTAAACGGTTAAAGACTTTAGATTCATCTTGGCCGTCCAAAACATTCCAGAATTAATCCTGGCCGTGTTAATTAGGAGGTTGTGGTAGGATCCAGCGGTTTCGACTTTGGTCCCATGTGCAAGATACCCACGTTCCGTCTTAACAGGTTTTGTTGATCGGAGTGGATGTACCGGCGGTTACAAACCCACCTCCGATATTCCCTCACCACGTGGAGTCAACCACCGATTCTACGACATTCCCTCCTCACGGATCATAATTTCAAAGTTGTATATATATTTTAAGATGGTTTCGATGCGATTCTATCTCACTCACCGTCATCTAGGTTTTCTTCATCCCTAAAACAACATCGTAGCTTGCATACATGTTCAAGGTAACTGCCTATTGCTTTATCTTGGGCCAGGTTTTCTTTGATTCATAGTTGGGATTTAGATTCGGCTATAGTTATCTTCAACAGTTCGGTTCATTATCTTAATCGATTCTACCATACTTATCAGGTTTGTTTGTTAATGATGAATTTATGTTTTCTTTCTTTCTTTCTTCATGGGTTTCATTTATTTATAGGTCAAACTTCGATGGATTCAAGGAAATTGAATCGTTCCCCACAAAGGCAGAACTTGAACAGTTTGTTTCGACCAAGATTTCGTATAAGGTGATTCCTAGGATTTTGGTCATCATCACCGCCGTCATTTTTTATTTAACTTCTAGATTTCTGGGATTTTGTTAATAATCGCCACTATTTGGTTTGTTATGTATGCTACAAATACTGTTTCCCCCATTTAATTTGATTATTGATGTAGAATTTTCATTTATCTCCTAATCAGTGCTAAAAAATGATTGTTCATGTTAGTTTCTTCTTCTTCTTCCTTTTTTTCAAGTTATAAATGATGTTGTTCTTAATGTTTTGAAGATCCACTTTATAAGGAGTTATGAAAGGCTTGCACGGGTTCATTGTGGATGTTCATCTAGACGAATAAAGAATGTTCTTCTCATGGGGCCATATGGAATAAGTAAGTATTTGATATCTATGTTTTTTTCAAGTTTATCTGCAAAATCAAGGTTTTCTTAAACAGTTTATGGGTTTTATTCTCCTATTTTATCATTAATAACTTTTATGGTCTGATGTGATCTTGATGAGTTTGATTTAAAAAAAAAAAGTCATCCATTAGGACAATCCACAAATCTGATGAAGCAACTGATGAATAATTTAAAATCATTAACCAAGACATTGTCAAGACTCTAAAAGAATATAGGAGATTAATTTTTTTAATCTCATTGATCAAACAGGTTAGATTTTTATGATTATTGATATGAAACTTTTATTTTATGCTTTTGCAGGGTAAGCTTAAGGTTTGGATATATGGTGACATGTTGCATAGAAAGAAATCACCATTATTTTATGCTTCTTAACTATTGTGTTTTTAGGGTGTTAGGGTGGTTAAAGATGCAACTAAAATTGCAATTGGTAACCTAGTCTTATGTGTGGTTTGAACTCAAAACGAAATTTCTTGTATGGGTTCTACGACTCTATCTGCTGCATTTTTAGATTAACCTGTTGATCTGACTTGGTTTTGTAATCACATTTTTGTTTATTGTATTGAGGACCAAATTTATCAAATTTGTTCATTTTGCATGTATATAATTTTTCATGATCTGTATTAATTGAATTGTTCTTTGTGGGTGCAGTGAATTGTTTGATTTTATTCAAAGCTATTTGATGTTGAACACTTCAAGAGGACACTAACAGAACTATTTGATTAAAGCCCAGTAGAGAAAAAGCACACTCATTCAAGGTATTATATGGTAGATTCATCATTCAAGATATTTAATGATACATTCTTATTTTATAATCAGGATTGTGTAAAAATGGATGGGTATAGTATATATTGTTTTAACCAGAGTTTGCATGTTTACTTCTGAAAGGTATTTTAATTCCATCTCCCATTCCTTTATGCTGTACTAAATAAACATGATTTGATCTTGCTTTTATGCTATATTATTTGACCCATGATGTAACTTGATTTATGCAATTGGTTTAAACTTTAAAGTTGCTCATGTTTAAAGCCGGATGTTAACAAGGAATCTTTTTTTCTAATAACTGAATTGATAGAACCTTTTATAACCAAAACATATTAGTTATAACAATGTAAACACCAAAAGTTTGATTATAGGTTTTGTTTTAGCTTATAACTAAACTGAACCGTAACCTTTGTTTGTTGCATCTTATTTTGAATGTTATAATAGTGTATAACTGCATTATTAATAAGGAATGCAATTGTATGATGTTACCTTAAAAATATAACGTGTACTTTAAACGGGTGTGGTTGGGCTACGTGTCAACACTTTTGGCCTACTGTTTTGAGATATTTGTTTAAATATAAAATAAGTATCACTACAAAACTCTATTATTAAAATAAATAGCATAATTTTCATACATAAAGGGGTTTGGATGTTTTAAATAGTTGTATATATGTTTAGTTACTTAGATCCTTTTAGTTTTTTAACATGTTTATTTCATTTTGGCTATTTTTTATTTAACATGTTTGACTATCATCAACTTGAATTTACCCGTTTGTTTTCTTATTTAGATTCCAATTATTTACATTACACTGACCATGGTTAGTATGCAATTGTTTATATATTACACGGTTATTATGGGTTTGGTTTGCTTGAAAATGGTTAGCATACAGGTAAATCAAGAAGAGACCCAGCCATAACTTGTACCACTATGAAAGATTAGGTCTGGAATTGAAAATACAGGTGTGCGAGTGTTATGGTTAACAGTTAAAAGGCAAGCCCCTTCTCCCTCTTGAAGAAAGAGCAGGTTTGCGTGTATGATCATGACGGAAGTAATGTTGGAGACCAGCTTATATGGTGTAATTTCATGTTACATGAAATCGTTGACCTTTATCAGTTGTCTTGATACAAGGATTGAAGTGTTTTTTTGACGTTGTCTTCATGATTTATTGTTTTTAATTGAATAATTTGAATTCATCTTGGATACTTTACTTTTAAATTGTCGTCCTTAACGTTTGGGAGCATTTTGAATGCACTGCCTTCCATTTGTAGCTTTTTTGATGAAGATTATAAAAAATGAACTTTAGGGATTAGTAATAACATCAGTTACTTATTCCTTTATGTGCATGACCCAAAACCCAAAAGATCTTACTATTGGATACATATATCATGGAACACTTCTTAAACTGAAAATCCCATTCTACACTTCTTAAACAGAAATCCCATTCATACGTAACAGAAGAAAATATAAACATAACATCATGATCGTTACATAATCCATAACATCATAAAACTATTCTATAACTATGTTTCACTTAGTAAGGGTGTATTAGTGCTGAATTTTCGTCAAGTTACGGGCTGAATTCGGTTAAGGTTTGGACTTGGTAAAAATGATGTTTGAACTGTTTAATCACGAACAAAAATGGTGGTTTGCTGCTGTGTTTCGGACTTTATTGTCCTCAAAACTGTTATCAGAATTCAACGGCTTAAACCATAGTATTTTAAGTAAGTTTCACTTAGTAACAGTGTAACACAATTTTATGATGTTGAATAAAGCAGGTCTATGCTATTGCTAATAACTATTGTCAGTGACCCGTAATTTTTGTACTAGTATTGCTTGCAAATGTTACAGTAAATCATTAGAAATGAGTCGAAGTATGGTAAATTAACTCCCTAAAGGTTAAGGTGACAACATGTAAGAATAAAATTCAGATATACTACAATTTATGTTTTCGCAATTGTTGAAGGGTGAGAATTTGTAGTAACCCAAACGGTCGAAATCTTAAAAGTGTATTTTCATGCTTTGCTTTGGTAAAGTGCATTATACATGGATATCCAAGATATGACTATCGTTTAGTTAATAAACTCAAGCATGACTATTAGACTATATGATTATGTGTCAAAATAGACTAGATTCGAACCAAAACTTAGCGAAGGCCATAGTCTAGCTACCAGCATACGCCGACAAGATTCGTCTATTTTTTGAAAGTCAGCATGAAATGTTCTCACATTTCAGTCGTTCAATAGTTAATGATTTTTATTGTTTTGAGGTTTTTTGATGTAGTCGGTTGTCTTTACACTAACAAGTTACATTAGTTTCAAACAAATGGTGTTTTTGTTTAGAATAAAAAACGAGATAGTTATGAAATTATGGTATGAAATGATCAACCGGCCACCGGACGGGTATAAAACTAGTTTAAATGATGGCCACTCACATAAATTTAAGTTTTTCTTGTTTTGATATATAAATAGAGTAATGGATTGTCACATTTAATGGTTATTATTGACTGATTACCAAACACATACATTACACAATGTATAAGGTGTTGATCCTTTGAAGACAATGACAACAATGAAGATGATGATGAAGTTGTATACTCGATAATCCTATTGAGGTTTGTTCCTGGTGTATAATTGCATATACATAAAACTATATGTAAACTTGGTTACATATATGTAAAAATATATTTAAATTTGTTTACATATACATAGATGACATATCCATTTGATTACGTATAAGTAAATCATAGTTGTATCAATGAAATATTGGTTATTATTTATTAGTTTGATTGTGTAAATTTAATTACATGTATGTAAACTTGATACATTGGCGTACATATACATAACATGCATACTAATAACATATATTTTTGAAAATATAGTAACTTACATATATATAAATTACTTAAGTTTGTTCAATATTCTCAAAACTAACATATATATAACTTGTTATCATACATGTAAGTTAATCTACATTAGTTGATTTGACATATTTTTAGTGCTGAATTAGGTGTTATTTTAGTAGATTTTTACTATTGTTTTTGTAGTTTTTAATAAATCAGGTGTTAAATTAAGCATTTTTTATTGTAGTTGCTGTTAGATTGGTCTTATTTACATATATGTAAATTATGCAATTTTATGATCTGACGCATATAAATCTTACAATTTGATTTTTTATGAAGTGATTTTTTAGTTAATAAAATTTATGTGTAAGTTATTTTTTTAGTTAATAAAATTTATGAATGAAGCTGAGATGAGGAGTAAAATACGGAATTTCCCTATTTATGGGGGTTTCCAAAAAACAAGATGATCTTATTTTACTAATATACCCTTAATGCTTTAATTACACAAATGATTTAATATAGAGTTAATTTCAATTTGCTCCCTAAGGTTTGACAAAAATAATCATTTTCATCCAAAAGATTAAAAACATCAAATTACCTCCAAAAGTTTCATAAGTTGTTTAAGTTTTAGTCCAAAAGTTTTATTATTTTGGATTCAAGTTGAAACAATAATGAAACTTTTGGACTAAAATTGAAACAAATTATGAAACATTTGGAGGTAAATTGATGTTTTCAATCTTTTGGAGCAAAATGGTTATTTTTGTCAAACCTTAGGGAGCAAAAATGAACTTAACTCTTTAATATATTGATTTACATTATTACTCTTTTCAGTATCAACCATGGATTAGTATAATCAATGGCTAAGAAGAGTTTTGCGAGTTCTCATTTTAAAGAGAGTACTGTAAAGAACCTGACCCTATATATATATATATATATATATATATATATATATATATATATATAAAAAGAGTTTATTTTCATAAATTATTTTAGTTTAACTTCGTTTAACATATGAATTCATACTTTAAAATATATCAAATCCATATTTTTAAATCTATAACACTTTACATGATTTGTGTGTTCTAGAGATGAAACATCTACCTAAATTGTCTTTGTACCCGCAATTTCGACAAGTAGGTACTCTGCTTCTTGTGAGTTGACTCGTATGTTGACTTGAATAGAAATCAACACATGTCCAATTACATGCCACACATATCTCATTTACCCTTAAAAATCCCTCTATTTGCTTTAATTTTGGATTTGTATCAGATATAGTTTCAATTATGGCTTTTGCCTCGTGTCATCCTGTGATTCATTTGCACCAAGATTGACTCTTCTCAGTTACGCTCTTCTACACCATTAAAACCACAATTAAGCTCTTCTACACCATTAAAACCACAATTAAGAACACATTAACGGAACATTTTTGTTCCATAGAAGCCCATGCAATCGTACCCCTCCAATTAAGAATATCCATCCACTTCTTGAGGAGTGATATTTCATATTCGTATCCAACTTGGATAAAAATAACCTTAAAGTGAAGATAATCCAGAGTATATCAAACCATAATCCACGGTTTTCTTTAGATTCTTGATCGATACCCGTTTTATAACTTGCGAATGGTGTGTACTTGGATTACTAGTATACCTACTTAGCTTTCCAACAACATATGTTATATCAGGCTTTATGCTTATCATGACATATATCATGCAACCAATAGCCCTTGAGTACTCAAGGTCATATATAACTTCACTTATAATAGGCATAAACTAATTTACTTTACGATTTATAGAATGATTAGAAGCGCTTATAGGAGAAGAATCTTCATGTTTAATTTCCTTAACATTTTCTCAATACAATAAAAGATTGTAAAATTTTAATTTTTTTTTTGTCTCATGCTTTATCCTAATGCCTAGGATCACATCCTCCCAGACCTTTCATTGAAATGTTAGATGAAAACTCTTTGGTTTTGTGGCCACTTGATAGGCTAACGGTGAAAATCAAAATGTCATTCACATTTAATTAGACAAATAAAAACTCATCTACTACAAGTATCAGATTTGTTATACACCAATTTTTGTTGAAAGTTTTCCTAAAGGTAAAACGTAAGTGAGAACAAAAATGCCTAGGTCCTATATATTAGGTTTCACATATGAGAGAAATGGAAAAGATCAATTGCTAACCATCCTTAACCGACTAAGGGACTGTTTGACAATATCTGAATGATAAAGTGCTGAACCAATAAGAGGTCTGAACCATTAAATGCTGAACCATTAAGAGGTTTGAATCATTAAGAGCTAGTATATCGTTTAACTATTCAAAAACAAATGTTTGACCAATTCAGATGAGAGTTCTTAACCATTCAGCATTAATATAATGCTTAACCATTCAGAGGCAAATGTCTGAATCATTCAGACATTTGCTCGAGAAACAAACAGTCTGAATCATTAAGTGTTGAATC
This sequence comes from Flaveria robusta, assembly GCA_025506415.1. Classification (NCBI taxonomy): domain Eukaryota; kingdom Viridiplantae; phylum Streptophyta; class Magnoliopsida; order Asterales; family Asteraceae; genus Flaveria; species Flaveria robusta. Next base: position 5,350,941 of record CM046466.1, on the reverse strand, counting down.
ATTTAGACATCTGAACCATTAAGAGGCTAATTAAAAGGCTGTCAAACAACCCCTAACTCATAAGTCCTTTCAAACTAACAGAAGAATAATAACATGTTTCACCACCTTTAAAAAAAGAAAAAGGATAAATCATAAAAAAACTCATTCACCAATACTCTTTAATTAAATAATCATTCTACTCATTTTACACCTTTTAAAAAAAGATTCTCTCCCATACTTTTATAACCTTCATAACTTTTTTATACAATGTAGTTTTTTTATAAAATTACACCATTAAATAAATCATATTTTTATCTTTAATTCTTTTATAGTTTTCTCGAACTTCCGTTGTTTCTTATATATAAAGGATGGTTGCATATATGTAATAAATTTCGTCTTTTTTTTTAAAGTTCCTTCAATTTTAAAAACTCTCCCCATTTTTTAAAGCATATATGTAAGAAAAAATTACATCACATACATGTAATATAATCTTGAATGTAATTTTTTCTTATTATGTAATATGAAATTATTAGATATGTTTAACATACTCTACTTGCTTTTTTAGTTAGTTGTCTAAACCAGGGGAGGACCTAGGAAGGAGGAGGGGGGGCAGTCGCCCCCCGTAAAAAAATGTTTTTTTGTGTTATATGTATGTAAAAATCCCGAACGCCCCCCCTAAATTATGCAACGGCCCCACTTTTGCCCCCCATAAAAAAATTTTCTCGGTTCGCCACTGGTCTAAACATTTGTTTAATGTAATTTCTTTGAACTTTTAGAATGATAGTCTAATATAAATTTCTAAATATGGTATGCATTTCTTCAAACTTATCATGTTATTCAATATCTCGAAAGAAAGTTATAATTGTTAGGAAATGTATCATTACTAACAATCAAAACATATTTTAATGTGCATTTAAAAAAAGTTCATATATTCTATTATAAATAAATGAAAAACTTACGTTTCCTAGTAAATATATTACTAGTATACATGAAATTGCTGATATTACACATATATAAATGTATTCAACCCTTATAATTATCCTTTTATATATATATATATATATATATATATATATATATATAATATCTTATTATTGCATATATGATGAACAATTATATTTGTGTAATGCAAATATAAATGTAACTAATGATACATAAATGCATTTAATAACATTCAGTTTATTTTAGTATAAAATAATGAAAACAATTAACATCAAATATTATTTAATCACTTCCTATACAATAAAATTGTTTTATAAATCAAATAAAAATAATTACACAAAGGCTAGATACAATCACATATACATATAGTATAAATATTTATGTGACATCCTTTTACATGTATGTAATATTATGTTATGACATATGTAATATCATTTTACATTATTACATATATGTATGTAATATTATGTTATGACACACACACACACACACACACACATATATATATATATATATATATATATATATATATATACACACACACTAGGTTATAAACTCGTATAATACACGGGTTGAACAAATAAGTATATATTATAAAAGTACATGCATTAACTATAAATCTTTAAATATTTCTTTATACACAAAATTTGATGTTTTATTTATCGATCTATCATCTTTATCCAATATTAGTAAACCCATATTTTACACGGGTTGAATAAATAAAATATTAAATACAATAAAAACTTATTAATTATAAAATGATATTCTAAGACAATATTTGATTGAAATCTTCTTTGTTATAAATAGAATAAAAATTTTATTTGAAAACAAATGTTTTAAAAAAATATCACTTTTAAGAAATTTTATTATTATAATTCTCAATTATGATTATTTTTTATTTATAAAAATTTTACTTTTTAAAAACTCTAATTTTAAAATATTCTGTATTTTAAAAAATGTTTGATGTTTTAGAAAAAATTATGTTTTATAAAAAATTATTTAGAAATAACATTAATAAAAAGATCTATTTCTTAATTTATTAAAAAACTATTTTAATCTAAAAAAATTAAATAATATTATTAGTAATTAATATAATTATTTAATAGAAGAGAGAAGTAGAAAAAAATTGATGAGCAAAACTATTATGATACCACATATACTCTCTAATCACTCTTTTATTAGAATAGAAACACTATCTTATAACTTACATATATTAAATAGAAAAAAACCAGAACTAATACACCTTAATAAATTAAAATGGAATTCAAATATCATCGAAGATTCAAAACATAAATACTAGTAAGAAATTTCTTGAAGATATCAAAGCATCATTCAAAACATCAAGATTTAGAACATAAGAAAATTTTAAAGTGTTTTAATGTTTAACACCTAACATTTTTGATGATAAAATACTAGTTTTAGTAAACCCGTTTGTTACATGGGTTCAATGAATAAAATTAAATAAAATAAAATTTTATTAATTATAAAAAAATATATTTTAAGATAAGACATGATTAAAAATTTTTTTATTATAAATAGAATGGAAATTTTATTTCATAACAAAAGTTTGAAAAAAATATCATTTTTAAAAAACCTTTTTATTATAATTTTTCATTTTAATTTCTTATTTTATAAAAAAATATTTCTTTAGAAATAACATTCATAAAATGATCTATTTCTTATTTAATTAAAAAACTATTTTAATCTAAAAAATAAATAAATAATATTATTAGTAATTAATGTGATTAGTTAATATGAGAGAAGTGGAAAAAATTGATGAGAAGAAATATAGTGATAACATGTGTCCCAATGTTTACTCTTTTATTAGAGTAGGAAAATTAATGTAGTTATTTAATAGTAGAGAGAAGTGTTAAAATTTTGATAATAATAAATATGATGTTGACGGGTGTCACCTCTAGTTAACCTTTTATTATAGTAGGTATATACTTTAAGAATGTATGATATATATGATATTTTTATATTTACAAATGAGAAGTGAATCAGGTAATATTTAATTCTTTATTTAAATAAACAAAAATTAAAAAGATAATCATAAAGTGTGAATGATTTATTAGCTTAATTACTAATTAACATAAAATATATGAAAATAGGTGGGGCGGGAAAATAAAAAATTTGATAGTATAAAATTATGACAAGTGTACATTTAATATAATTTTTTATTAGAGTAGTAAGATAAAATAAGATAAGATAGGATTAGCACACATTGATAGATTATCAAAAGGATATAAATCATTATAAGCCACTTTTGCAATTGAATTAACATTAATATATAATTTATTTCACTAAATCATGTATGGAAATAGGTATATAGTGGTATAATGTATTAACACAAACCTTTCTACTCTAATAAAAATGTATATATCTGGGATACTTGGCATCATCATATTTATTTTTATCAAAATTTTCCCGTCTCTCTCCTATTAAATATTTACATTAATTATCAATAATATTATTTAATTGTCTTATATCTAAATTAGTTTTATTAGTAAATTAAGAAATAGATCTTTTTATTAGTGTTATTCTTAAGAAAATAAATTTTATAAAATAAGTAACTTTTCAAAAACACTAAGCATTTTTAAAAATATTTTTTTATAACCGTTTGTTTTGAAACAAAATATTTAATTTGTTTTTGGGAAAAAAACAAATAAAGGTTTTCAAATAAAGCTTAAAAAGTTAATATAATTGTTTTACTACTTATAGTCCTTAATCATATATTATATTAGAATATAGTTTTATAATTAATAAATTTTTATTTTATAAAATATTTTATTTGAACAACCCGTTTAATACACGGGTTTACTAAAGCTAGTAGTATATATATATATGATCCAGATTTTATATCATATAGAGATAAATTGTATTAAATTTCAATCTATTTGATAACCTCACTGCTAATTCCATATATAAATTAAGAAATAAAGTTAACCCAGATGAAAACCCGAACAATATTCATCGCTCAACTTAAGTTTTATAAAATTAAAATAGAAACATTAGTAAATTAAAATGAAGGTGTTAAACCGTACGACAAAACTAAGTAGGAATCATAATTGGAGATCTGGGATTTTCGGACGAAATTTCATATTCAAATCATGTAAGTTACGGTCGTGCAAAATCAATACTTTTTATATTTACATAAAATATAATATAAACAATAAGATAACTAATATAATTAAAATAACATTTCATTAAATAACATTTCGATAACAACACTACTTAGCCTTTCATTAATTAAAAAAATAGATAACTAAAAAAAAAAAAAATCAAATAATCTCTTCTTGTTGTCTCTTTGCTTATCATGAATTTAAAAAAATATGAGCTATGATATTTCGTACAATAGTTAGGAGATATATCTTCAGTACCATCAATTATATTGATAGTACGATTGCTTGTAATTCATGTAATAATATCAACGAATCAAAATGCCATATTCAGATTATAACAACATACTAAAAAGTTATTGACATTCTGAAAAATATGAGGAAGTTTTTCTAAAAGAAAGAAACCTTTTGTATTGATGATGGAAATTCATTACATATGCGTAACTGTTTGTTTCATATATGTAAGTGTAGATATTTAAAAAAACTATAACAAAATTAAAGATAAAAATATGATATATTTATTGGTGTAATATTTGTCAAAGAAATATTTTATAAAAAAGTTATGAATGTTTTTTATAAAGCCGAGGGGGGTTAATCTTTTTTGAAAACATAAAAGAAATGAGTGGACGAGATATTTAATCAAATAATATTGATAGACGGGTAAAATGATATATTCACACTTTTTTTATGTCAAATGTAGATGACTTTTAACATTATCCTATAAATTGTAATTTTCATTAAAGGTCATGGTGACATTTATGAGTTAATAGTATAAAAAAAGGTTATCAATTGATCCCTGTATATCCTACCAAAAACATGAAACTAACTAACGTGAAATATAGTAATACATCTCAAGAGAAAACAAGGTGGAAGCATTATAATATTTTTATGAATATATACATGCCGCACGCACAAAACTTAATGTAAATGCTTATGAAGTGAATAATGAGGAAATCTAGACATGGTGGTGTTACTATGCAGACAAACATAAGTGAATGGCTTGACAATTTAGAACCATCTATTATGAACACCTAGTTTTGATAAGTATCAAGTATGAGATTAAAAAACACGTAATTAGTTTTATGTGAAATATATCTCAAGTGACGAAAGTAACCTGAAATCATTATGATATCAATTGAATCTAGAGATGTTGTGAAATGAATAATGTAGGATAACAAGTTTATAAGCTAATAGATAACTTCACAACAAGTGAACCTCCTAGAGAAGAAAAGTGTAGGATAATTGACCTTTTGAATATGAAAGTTTTATAGGGAAGAAAGTTGCTATCAAAGGTAAAGTGCATGTGAACTAACAATGTAAGAGAATAAGGTGACCGTTTGTAACCATCTAGCATTTATACTTAGGTCCTAATAGGTATCACATACGAGAAAAAAACATGACATTAGTTAACTGATGTGAATTCATAAACCATCTCAAAAGCAATAGCCTAAAAGAAATATAACAAGACTTAAAATCTAAAGATGCTAGACACGGATGATAAGTAAGTGCTTATAACGTGAATAATGCAAAATTCTCTAAATTTCCAAAATTAATGACCACATTCCACTGGTGGTGTTATCTATGTGAACAAGAATAACATTGATGCAAGGTTTTATAACTATCTTAGAAACCAAATATAACAAAACCATGGGTCAAACCAATGATAATTAAGTTTAACTAGATCTACAATGTGTTCAAATAAGGGACGCAATCTTTTCTTATGAGAAAGAGATTAATATGTTGCTTAAGAAACGATAATTAGCAAGTTACCGGTTAATTAATGAGAATTTATAAAGGAAATACAACGCTTCACGTAGATTAAACCAATCTAACTAGTTTATATGTAGTTTATATGATTTTAAGGTTCTAAAATAATGGTATACATGCATAAATACACACAC